>CM046299.1:17821779-18243602 GCA_025267735.1 Mactra quadrangularis
ACTGCGCAGGTATGATTTTTGTGTAAATAGGTTGCTAACTACGTAGGGCATCGGGGAAAATGTGTTTAAACAAGTAAGTAACTACATTCAGGTACCAAAAAACGCGTGCAAACCTCGGGACACCAGGATGAGGGGCCTATTTTTGCTGTTCTATAGCCATATATAGCCATATTGCACGGTATACTTTGCGGCTCTGCTGCCATGGCGCACCTCGGTGTGCGAATGTGATTTTTTGCAGTTAGGTTGCTAACCATCTAGGGCACCTGAAAAACGTGTTTAAACACCAAACCCACCACGTTTAGGTACCGAGAATACCCGTGCAAATCTCGGGACACCAGGATGAGGGGCGACTTTGGGGCCCTGTAGCCACTGCGCATCTCACTGCGCAGGTATGATTTTTGTGTAAATAGGTTGCTAACTACGTAGGGCATCGGGAAAATGTGTTTAAACAAGTAAGTAACTACATTC
Source organism: Mactra quadrangularis (assembly GCA_025267735.1). Taxonomy (NCBI): domain Eukaryota; kingdom Metazoa; phylum Mollusca; class Bivalvia; order Venerida; family Mactridae; genus Mactra; species Mactra quadrangularis. The sequence continues at coordinate 17,822,248 of CM046299.1, forward strand.
AGGTACCAAAAAACGCGTGCAAACCTCGGGACACCAGGATGAGGGGCCTATTTTTGCTGTTCTATAGCCATATATAGCCATATTGCACGGTATACTTTGCGGCTCTGCTGCCATGGCGCACCTCGGTGTGCGAATGTGATTTTTTGCAGTTAGGTTGCTAACCATCTAGGGCACCTGAAAAACGTGTTTAAACACCAAACCCACCACGTTTAGGTACCGAGAATACCCGTGCAAATCTCGGGACACCAGGATGAGGGGCGACTTTGGGGCCCTGTAGCCACTGCGCATCTCACTGCGCAGGTATGATTTTTGTGTAAATAGGTTGCTAACTACGTAGGGCATCGGGAAAATGTGTTTAAACAAGTAAGTAACTACATTCAGGTACCAAAAAACGCGTGCAAACCTCGGGACACCAGGATGAGGGGCCTATTTTTGCTGTTCTATAGCCATATATAGCCATATTGCACGGTATACTTTGCGGCTCTGCTGCCATGGCGCACCTCGGTGTGCGAATGTGATTTTTTGCAGTTAGGTTGCTAACCATCTAGGGCACCTGAAAAACGTGTTTAAACACCAAACCCACCACGTTTAGGTACCGAGAATACCCGTGCAAATCTCGGGACACCAGGATGAGGGGCGACTTTGGGGCCCTGTAGCCACTGCGCATCTCACTGCGCAGGTATGATTTTTGTGTAAATAGGTTGCTAACTACGTAGGGCATCGGGAAAATGTGTTTAAACAAGTAAGTAACTACATTCAGGTACCAAAAAACGCGTGCAAACCTCGGGACACCAGGATGAGGGGCCTATTTTTGCTGTTCTATAGCCATATATAGCCATATTGCACGGTATACTTTGCGGCTCTGCTGCCATGGCGCACCTCGGTGTGCGAATGTGATTTTTTGCAGTTAGGTTGCTAACCATCTAGGGCACCTGAAAAACGTGTTTAAACACCAAACCCACCACGTTTAGGTACCGAGAATACCCGTGCAAATCTCGGGACACCAGGATGAGGGGCGACTTTGGGGCCCTGTAGCCACTGCGCATCTCACTGCGCAGGTATGATTTTTGTGTAAATAGGTTGCTAACTACGTAGGGCATCGGGAAAATGTGTTTAAACAAGTAAGTAACTACATTCAGGTACCAAAAAACGCGTGCAAACCTCGGGACACCAGGATGAGGGGCCTATTTTTGCTGTTCTATAGCCATATATAGCCATATTGCACGGTATACTTTGCGGCTCTGCTGCCATGGCGCACCTCGGTGTGCGAATGTGATTTTTTGCAGTTAGGTTGCTAACCATCTAGGGCACCTGAAAAACGTGTTTAAACACCAAACCCACCACGTTTAGGTACCGAGAATACCCGTGCAAATCTCGGGACACCAGGATGAGGGGCGACTTTGGGGCCCTGTAGCCACTGCGCATCTCACTGCGCAGGTATGATTTTTGTGTAAATAGGTTGCTAACTACGTAGGGCATCGGGAAAATGTGTTTAAACAAGTAAGTAACTACATTCAGGTACCAAAAAAACGCGTGCAAACCTCGGGACACCAGGATGAGGGGCCTATTTTTGCTGTTCTATAGCCATATATAGCCATATTGCACGGTATACTTTGCGGCTCTGCTGCCATGGCGCACCTCGGTGTGCGAATGTGATTTTTTGCAGTTAGGTTGCTAACCATCTAGGGCACCTGAAAAACGTGTTTAAACACCAAACCCACCACGTTTAGGTACCGAGAATACCCGTGCAAATCTCGGGACACCAGGATGAGGGGCGACTTTGGGGCCCTGTAGCCACTGCGCATCTCACTGCGCAGGTATGATTTTTGTGTAAATAGGTTGCTAACTACGTAGGGCATCGGGAAAATGTGTTTAAACAAGTAAGTAACTACATTCAGGTACCAAAAAACGCGTGCAAACCTCGGGACACCAGGATGAGGGGCCTATTTTTGCTGTTCTATAGCCATATATAGCCATATTGCACGGTATACTTTGCGGCTCTGCTGCCATGGCGCACCTCGGTGTGCGAATGTGATTTTTTGCAGTTAGGTTGCTAACCATCTAGGGCACCTGAAAAACGTGTTTAAACACCAAACCCACCACGTTTAGGTACCGAGAATACCCGTGCAAATCTCGGGACACCAGGATGAGGGGCGACTTTGGGGCCCTGTAGCCACTGCGCATCTCACTGCGCAGGTATGATTTTTGTGTAAATAGGTTGCTAACTACGTAGGGCATCGGGAAAATGTGTTTAAACAAGTAAGTAACTACATTCAGGTACCAAAAAACGCGTGCAAACCTCGGGACACCAGGATGAGGGGCCTATTTTTGCTGTTCTATAGCCATATATAGCCATATTGCACGGTATACTTTGCGGCTCTGCTGCCATGGCGCACCTCGGTGTGCGAATGTGATTTTTTGCAGTTAGGTTGCTAACCATCTAGGGCACCTGAAAAACGTGTTTAAACACCAAACCCACCACGTTTAGGTACCGAGAATACCCGTGCAAATCTCGGGACACCAGGATGAGGGGCGACTTTGGGGCCCTGTAGCCACTGCGCATCTCACTGCGCAGGTATGATTTTTGTGTAAATAGGTTGCTAACTACGTAGGGCATCGGGAAAATGTGTTTAAACAAGTAAGTAACTACATTCAGGTACCAAAAAACGCGTGCAAACCTCGGGACACCAGGATGAGGGGCCTATTTTTGCTGTTCTATAGCCATATATAGCCATATTGCACGGTATACTTTGCGGCTCTGCTGCCATGGCGCACCTCGGTGTGCGAATGTGATTTTTTGCAGTTAGGTTGCTAACCATCTAGGGCACCTGAAAAACGTGTTTAAACACCAAACCCACCACGTTTAGGTACCGAGAATACCCGTGCAAATCTCGGGACACCAGGATGAGGGGCGACTTTGGGGCCCTGTAGCCACTGCGCATCTCACTGCGCAGGTATGATTTTTGTGTAAATAGGTTGCTAACTACGTAGGGCATCGGGGAAAATGTGTTTAAACAAGTAAGTAACTACATTCAGGTACCAAAAAACGCGTGCAAACCTCGGGACACCAGGAGAGGGCCTATTTTTGCTGTTCTATAGCCATATATAGCCATATTGCACGGTATACTTTGCGGCTCTGCTGCCATGGCGCACCTCGGTGTGCGAATGTGATTTTTTGCAGTTAGGTTGCTAACCATCTAGGGCACCTGAAAAACGTGTTTAAACACCAAACCCACCACGTTTAGGTACCGAGAATACCCGTGCAAATCTCGGGACACCAGGATGAGGGGCGACTTTGGGGCCCTGTAGCCACTGCGCATCTCACTGCGCAGGTATGATTTTTGTGTAAATAGGTTGCTAACTACGTAGGGCATCGGGAAAATGTGTTTAAACAAGTAAGTAACTACATTCAGGTACCAAAAAACGCGTGCAAACCTCGGGACACCAGGATGAGGGGCCTATTTTTGCTGTTCTATAGCCATATATAGCCATATTGCACGGTATACTTTGCGGCTCTGCTGCCATGGCGCACCTCGGTGTGCGAATGTGATTTTTTGCAGTTAGGTTGCTAACCATCTAGGGCACCTGAAAAACGTGTTTAAACACCAAACCCACCACGTTTAGGTACCGAGAATACCCGTGCAAATCTCGGGACACCAGGATGAGGGGCGACTTTGGGGCCCTGTAGCCACTGCGCATCTCACTGCGCAGGTATGATTTTTGTGTAAATAGGTTGCTAACTACGTAGGGCATCGGGAAAATGTGTTTAAACAAGTAAGTAACTACATTCAGGTACCAAAAAACGCGTGCAAACCTCGGGACACCAGGATGAGGGGCCTATTTTTGCTGTTCTATAGCCATATATAGCCATATTGCACGGTATACTTTGCGGCTCTGCTGCCATGGCGCACCTCGGTGTGCGAATGTGATTTTTTGCAGTTAGGTTGCTAACCATCTAGGGCACCTGAAAAACGTGTTTAAACACCAAACCCACCACGTTTAGGTACCGAGAATACCCGTGCAAATCTCGGGACACCAGGATGAGGGGCGACTTTGGGGCCCTGTAGCCACTGCGCATCTCACTGCGCAGGTATGATTTTTGTGTAAATAGGTTGCTAACTACGTAGGGCATCGGGAAAATGTGTTTAAACAAGTAAGTAACTACATTCAGGTACCAAAAAACGCGTGCAAACCTCGGGACACCAGGATGAGGGGCCTATTTTTGCTGTTCTATAGCCATATATAGCCATATTGCACGGTATACTTTGCGGCTCTGCTGCCATGGCGCACCTCGGTGTGCGAATGTGATTTTTTGCAGTTAGGTTGCTAACCATCTAGGGCACCTGAAAAACGTGTTTAAACACCAAACCCACCACGTTTAGGTACCGAGAATACCCGTGCAAATCTCGGGACACCAGGATGAGGGGCGACTTTGGGGCCCTGTAGCCACTGCGCATCTCACTGCGCAGGTATGATTTTTGTGTAAATAGGTTGCTAACTACGTAGGGCATCGGGAAAATGTGTTTAAACAAGTAAGTAACTACATTCAGGTACCAAAAAACGCGTGCAAACCTCGGGACACCAGGATGAGGGGCCTATTTTTGCTGTTCTATAGCCATATATAGCCATATTGCACGGTATACTTTGCGGCTCTGCTGCCATGGCGCACCTCGGTGTGCGAATGTGATTTTTTGCAGTTAGGTTGCTAACCATCTAGGGCACCTGAAAAACGTGTTTAAACACCAAACCCACCACGTTTAGGTACCGAGAATACCCGTGCAAATCTCGGGACACCAGGATGAGGGGCGACTTTGGGGCCCTGTAGCCACTGCGCATCTCACTGCGCAGGTATGATTTTTGTGTAAATAGGTTGCTAACTACGTAGGGCATCGGGAAAATGTGTTTAAACAAGTAAGTAACTACATTCAGGTACCAAAAAACGCGTGCAAACCTCGGGACACCAGGATGAGGGGCCTATTTTTGCTGTTCTATAGCCATATATAGCCATATTGCACGGTATACTTTGCGGCTCTGCTGCCATGGCGCACCTCGGTGTGCGAATGTGATTTTTTGCAGTTAGGTTGCTAACCATCTAGGGCACCTGAAAAACGTGTTTAAACACCAAACCCACCACGTTTAGGTACCGAGAATACCCGTGCAAATCTCGGGACACCAGGATGAGGGGCGACTTTGGGGCCCTGTAGCCACTGCGCATCTCACTGCGCAGGTATGATTTTTGTGTAAATAGGTTGCTAACTACGTAGGGCATCGGGAAAATGTGTTTAAACAAGTAAGTAACTACATTCAGGTACCAAAAAACGCGTGCAAACCTCGGGACACCAGGATGAGGGGCCTATTTTTGCTGTTCTATAGCCATATATAGCCATATTGCACGGTATACTTTGCGGCTCTGCTGCCATGGCGCACCTCGGTGTGCGAATGTGATTTTTTGCAGTTAGGTTGCTAACCATCTAGGGCACCTGAAAAACGTGTTTAAACACCAAACCCACCACGTTTAGGTACCGAGAATACCCGTGCAAATCTCGGGACACCAGGATGAGGGGCGACTTTGGGGCCCTGTAGCCACTGCGCATCTCACTGCGCAGGTATGATTTTTGTGTAAATAGGTTGCTAACTACGTAGGGCATCGGGAAAATGTGTTTAAACAAGTAAGTAACTACATTCAGGTACCAAAAAACGCGTGCAAACCTCGGGACACCAGGATGAGGGGCCTATTTTTGCTGTTCTATAGCCATATATAGCCATATTGCACGGTATACTTTGCGGCTCTGCTGCCATGGCGCACCTCGGTGTGCGAATGTGATTTTTTGCAGTTAGGTTGCTAACCATCTAGGGCACCTGAAAAACGTGTTTAAACACCAAACCCACCACGTTTAGGTACCGAGAATACCCGTGCAAATCTCGGGACACCAGGATGAGGGGCGACTTTGGGGCCCTGTAGCCACTGCGCATCTCACTGCGCAGGTATGATTTTTGTGTAAATAGGTTGCTAACTACGTAGGGCATCGGGAAAATGTGTTTAAACAAGTAAGTAACTACATTCAGGTACCAAAAAACGCGTGCAAACCTCGGGACACCAGGATGAGGGGCCTATTTTTGCTGTTCTATAGCCATATATAGCCATATTGCACGGTATACTTTGCGGCTCTGCTGCCATGGCGCACCTCGGTGTGCGAATGTGATTTTTTGCAGTTAGGTTGCTAACCATCTAGGGCACCTGAAAAACGTGTTTAAACACCAAACCCACCACGTTTAGGTACCGAGAATACCCGTGCAAATCTCGGGACACCAGGATGAGGGGCGACTTTGGGGCCCTGTAGCCACTGCGCATCTCACTGCGCAGGTATGATTTTTGTGTAAATAGGTTGCTAACTACGTAGGGCATCGGGAAAATGTGTTTAAACAAGTAAGTAACTACATTCAGGTACCAAAAAACGCGTGCAAACCTCGGGACACCAGGATGAGGGGCCTATTTTTGCTGTTCTATAGCCATATATAGCCATATTGCACGGTATACTTTGCGGCTCTGCTGCCATGGCGCACCTCGGTGTGCGAATGTGATTTTTTGCAGTTAGGTTGCTAACCATCTAGGGCACCTGAAAAACGTGTTTAAACACCAAACCCACCACGTTTAGGTACCGAGAATACCCGTGCAAATCTCGGGACACCAGGATGAGGGGCGACTTTGGGGCCCTGTAGCCACTGCGCATCTCACTGCGCAGGTATGATTTTTGTGTAAATAGGTTGCTAACTACGTAGGGCATCGGGAAAATGTGTTTAAACAAGTAAGTAACTACATTCAGGTACCAAAAAACGCGTGCAAACCTCGGGACACCAGGATGAGGGGCCTATTTTTGCTGTTCTATAGCCATATATAGCCATATTGCACGGTATACTTTGCGGCTCTGCTGCCATGGCGCACCTCGGTGTGCGAATGTGATTTTTTGCAGTTAGGTTGCTAACCATCTAGGGCACCTGAAAAACGTGTTTAAACACCAAACCCACCACGTTTAGGTACCGAGAATACCCGTGCAAATCTCGGGACACCAGGATGAGGGGCGACTTTGGGGCCCTGTAGCCACTGCGCATCTCACTGCGCAGGTATGATTTTTGTGTAAATAGGTTGCTAACTACGTAGGGCATCGGGAAAATGTGTTTAAACAAGTAAGTAACTACATTCAGGTACCAAAAAAACGCGTGCAAACCTCGGGACACCAGGATGAGGGGCCTATTTTTGCTGTTCTATAGCCATATATAGCCATATTGCACGGTATACTTTGCGGCTCTGCTGCCATGGCGCACCTCGGTGTGCGAATGTGATTTTTTGCAGTTAGGTTGCTAACCATCTAGGGCACCTGAAAAACGTGTTTAAACACCAAACCCACCACGTTTAGGTACCGAGAATACCCGTGCAAATCTCGGGACACCAGGATGAGGGGCGACTTTGGGGCCCTGTAGCCACTGCGCATCTCACTGCGCAGGTATGATTTTTGTGTAAATAGGTTGCTAACTACGTAGGGCATCGGGAAAATGTGTTTAAACAAGTAAGTAACTACATTCAGGTACCAAAAAACGCGTGCAAACCTCGGGACACCAGGATGAGGGGCCTATTTTTGCTGTTCTATAGCCATATATAGCCATATTGCACGGTATACTTTGCGGCTCTGCTGCCATGGCGCACCTCGGTGTGCGAATGTGATTTTTTGCAGTTAGGTTGCTAACCATCTAGGGCACCTGAAAAACGTGTTTAAACACCAAACCCACCACGTTTAGGTACCGAGAATACCCGTGCAAATCTCGGGACACCAGGATGAGGGGCGACTTTGGGGCCCTGTAGCCACTGCGCATCTCACTGCGCAGGTATGATTTTTGTGTAAATAGGTTGCTAACTACGTAGGGCATCGGGAAAATGTGTTTAAACAAGTAAGTAACTACATTCAGGTACCAAAAAACGCGTGCAAACCTCGGGACACCAGGATGAGGGGCCTATTTTTGCTGTTCTATAGCCATATATAGCCATATTGCACGGTATACTTTGCGGCTCTGCTGCCATGGCGCACCTCGGTGTGCGAATGTGATTTTTTGCAGTTAGGTTGCTAACCATCTAGGGCACCTGAAAAACGTGTTTAAACACCAAACCCACCACGTTTAGGTACCGAGAATACCCGTGCAAATCTCGGGACACCAGGATGAGGGGCGACTTTGGGGCCCTGTAGCCACTGCGCATCTCACTGCGCAGGTATGATTTTTGTGTAAATAGGTTGCTAACTACGTAGGGCATCGGGAAAATGTGTTTAAACAAGTAAGTAACTACATTCAGGTACCAAAAAACGCGTGCAAACCTCGGGACACCAGGATGAGGGGCCTATTTTTGCTGTTCTATAGCCATATATAGCCATATTGCACGGTATACTTTGCGGCTCTGCTGCCATGGCGCACCTCGGTGTGCGAATGTGATTTTTTGCAGTTAGGTTGCTAACCATCTAGGGCACCTGAAAAACGTGTTTAAACACCAAACCCACCACGTTTAGGTACCGAGAATACCCGTGCAAATCTCGGGACACCAGGATGAGGGGCGACTTTGGGGCCCTGTAGCCACTGCGCATCTCACTGCGCAGGTATGATTTTTGTGTAAATAGGTTGCTAACTACGTAGGGCATCGGGAAAATGTGTTTAAACAAGTAAGTAACTACATTCAGGTACCAAAAAACGCGTGCAAACCTCGGGACACCAGGATGAGGGCCTATTTTTGCTGTTCTATAGCCATATATAGCCATATTGCACGGTATACTTTGCGGCTCTGCTGCCATGGCGCACCTCGGTGTGCGAATGTGATTTTTTGCAGTTAGGTTGCTAACCATCTAGGGCACCTGAAAAACGTGTTTAAACACCAAACCCACCACGTTTAGGTACCGAGAATACCCGTGCAAATCTCGGGACACCAGGATGAGGGGCGACTTTGGGGCCCTGTAGCCACTGCGCATCTCACTGCGCAGGTATGATTTTTGTGTAAATAGGTTGCTAACTACGTAGGGCATCGGGAAAATGTGTTTAAACAAGTAAGTAACTACATTCAGGTACCAAAAAACGCGTGCAAACCTCGGGACACCAGGATGAGGGGCCTATTTTTGCTGTTCTATAGCCATATATAGCCATATTGCACGGTATACTTTGCGGCTCTGCTGCCATGGCGCACCTCGGTGTGCGAATGTGATTTTTTGCAGTTAGGTTGCTAACCATCTAGGGCACCTGAAAAACGTGTTTAAACACCAAACCCACCACGTTTAGGTACCGAGAATACCCGTGCAAATCTCGGGACACCAGGATGAGGGGCGACTTTGGGGCCCTGTAGCCACTGCGCATCTCACTGCGCAGGTATGATTTTTGTGTAAATAGGTTGCTAACTACGTAGGGCATCGGGAAAATGTGTTTAAACAAGTAAGTAACTACATTCAGGTACCAAAAAACGCGTGCAAACCTCGGGACACCAGGATGAGGGGCCTATTTTTGCTGTTCTATAGCCATATATAGCCATATTGCACGGTATACTTTGCGGCTCTGCTGCCATGGCGCACCTCGGTGTGCGAATGTGATTTTTTGCAGTTAGGTTGCTAACCATCTAGGGCACCTGAAAAACGTGTTTAAACACCAAACCCACCACGTTTAGGTACCGAGAATACCCGTGCAAATCTCGGGACACCAGGATGAGGGGCGACTTTGGGGCCCTGTAGCCACTGCGCATCTCACTGCGCAGGTATGATTTTTGTGTAAATAGGTTGCTAACTACGTAGGGCATCGGGAAAATGTGTTTAAACAAGTAAGTAACTACATTCAGGTACCAAAAAACGCGTGCAAACCTCGGGACACCAGGATGAGGGGCCTATTTTTGCTGTTCTATAGCCATATATAGCCATATTGCACGGTATACTTTGCGGCTCTGCTGCCATGGCGCACCTCGGTGTGCGAATGTGATTTTTTGCAGTTAGGTTGCTAACCATCTAGGGCACCTGAAAAACGTGTTTAAACACCAAACCCACCACGTTTAGGTACCGAGAATACCCGTGCAAATCTCGGGACACCAGGATGAGGGGCGACTTTGGGGCCCTGTAGCCACTGCGCATCTCACTGCGCAGGTATGATTTTTGTGTAAATAGGTTGCTAACTACGTAGGGCATCGGGAAAATGTGTTTAAACAAGTAAGTAACTACATTCAGGTACCAAAAAACGCGTGCAAACCTCGGGACACCAGGATGAGGGGCCTATTTTTGCTGTTCTATAGCCATATATAGCCATATTGCACGGTATACTTTGCGGCTCTGCTGCCATGGCGCACCTCGGTGTGCGAATGTGATTTTTTGCAGTTAGGTTGCTAACCATCTAGGGCACCTGAAAAACGTGTTTAAACACCAAACCCACCACGTTTAGGTACCGAGAATACCCGTGCAAATCTCGGGACACCAGGATGAGGGGCGACTTTGGGGCCCTGTAGCCACTGCGCATCTCACTGCGCAGGTATGATTTTTGTGTAAATAGGTTGCTAACTACGTAGGGCATCGGGAAAATGTGTTTAAACAAGTAAGTAACTACATTCAGGTACCAAAAAACGCGTGCAAACCTCGGGACACCAGGATGAGGGGCCTATTTTTGCTGTTCTATAGCCATATATAGCCATATTGCACGGTATACTTTGCGGCTCTGCTGCCATGGCGCACCTCGGTGTGCGAATGTGATTTTTTGCAGTTAGGTTGCTAACCATCTAGGGCACCTGAAAAACGTGTTTAAACACCAAACCCACCACGTTTAGGTACCGAGAATACCCGTGCAAATCTCGGGACACCAGGATGAGGGGCGACTTTGGGGCCCTGTAGCCACTGCGCATCTCACTGCGCAGGTATGATTTTTGTGTAAATAGGTTGCTAACTACGTAGGGCATCGGGGAAAATGTGTTTAAACAAGTAAGTAACTACATTCAGGTACCAAAAAACGCGTGCAAACCTCGGGACACCAGGATGAGGGGCCTATTTTTGCTGTTCTATAGCCATATATAGCCATATTGCACGGTATACTTTGCGGCTCTGCTGCCATGGCATGACAAGTTTTTCTTGTTTTATTCTGCTGAAAAAATGGACAATAACGATTTTCAAATTATATAGATACATGTATAACTACAACAGATAGTTTACATACAATGATTAATTAATGGCATTTGTTACAACAAACTTTTCAAATTAAGTGTGTTATTACGAGCTACATGCTCAATGATTTACGTTATTTTGATATTTTATCCAAATAATTAACAAACATATTATTAAAAAAGCATGGTATCATGTATAACGGTAGTATGTGAAGGTTTGTGGTTGTATGTGGTAGTGTGTGTTAACTCGTCAATTCTGGCCAAGCTCCATTCTATAAATAGACCGTTTGTGTACAGAATGGGCCTAGCTCCTAAGAATTTACTTTCGATATACCTCGGGCAATATGCTCAGAATCAGTTTAACGTCATTATTTAAATGCGACATTAGCGGTTGAGACTTTAAATATAGTAAAAGTAAATATTCCAAACCTCAAATATGCAATTTATTTTGCAAAGTTTCTATAATTACGAAATTTGACCCTGGCCAGTTCGGCACTATATGCCTATATAAAAACTAACGTATACATTCAAAGCACTGTAACTTCCGACTCTTGCACTAGAACGATTCCAAATGGGAACAGGTCGTTTCTCCACTAAGTCATTTCTCCCCTGGTCATTTCTCCACTTTTTAGTAGTCATTTCTCCACTTTTTAGTAGTCATTTCTCCATTTTTATATATAATAGGGTTATAATAGGTTTATTGTGTAAGGTGAGAATTACCCTTATTATTGGATTGTTATATTGAAACATTATATCAATTTAAAGTACAAACTGATATTATTTAAGCATGTTTTTATACAAATATTTTGTTGGTTTATGAAGTGTCATTGAATGTGATGTGTTTAATCAAATCAATTCTAAGTGAAAATGGTTGCTCTTATTTGCACTTGTTAAGTACATTATTTTTCATCATTTATATTTTCAATAAACAGTGGTAATTAATACAATTTTCTTAATTTATATAATAATTTTCCTTGAAATAACTCCAGCAATTTCATATACAGTGATTTATACAATTATTTCCACGCATTGATACTATAACCTTTTATCAAAACTATGTGGTTAAAAAGACAATGAACGAATTGATTTATTTCATTTTATTTTATTTACAAGCAAGATAATCATTCCTTTTTATATTTTAAATATTTCCTTTTTAGTCAGTTACTAAATTATATCGTAAGTAATATACTAAATAACATACAAAATTACATTTTAATTTGCACTTCAATATTAATTAATTTTATCAAAATAATACAATTTATTTATCATAATATACTAAATAAACATTCTAAATTATATTATTTTAGTTCAAAAATGAATATTATTTACAAAATTAACATGTACATAATTCAATAACATACATATATCTTATATAAACCTATTATATATAAAAGTGGAGAAATGACTACTAAAAAGTGGAGAAATGACCGGTTACTCTAATATACGAAAAGGACTTTTTGGGCGAAAAGGCGCAAAAAGGACTTTTACCGGCGAAAAGGCGCAAAAAGGACACTAATATACGAAAAGGACATTTTTCGTAAAAAAAATCATTTATTATATTATGAAAAGGGCTGAATTTGAGCTAAAAGACGTTCAATTCTAAGCAAAAAGGACTTTTAGCGGCAAAAAGGCGCTAAAAAGTACACTATTATACGAAAAGGACATTTGCGCATCCGTGAATGCATTAAATGCAGTATGAAAAGGACTTAATGCCGGCGAAAAGACTTCAATTCTAAGCAAAAAGAACTTTAACGGCAAAAAGGCGCTAAAAAGTACACTATTATACGAAATTAGCGCATCCGTTCATGCATTAAATACAGTATGAAAAGGACTTAATGCGGGCGAAAAGACTTCAATACTCGAGGCAAAAAGACTTTTACCGGCGAAAAGGCGCTAAAAAGTACACTAATATACGAAAGGGACATTCTTTGCCTCTGTTTATGCGTTGAATAAAATATGAAAAGGACTTATTGCGGGCGAAAAGACTTCAATACGAGGCAAAAAGGACATTTACTAGGCGAAAAGGCGTTCAAATTTTAGTCCTTTTCATATCTTTAAAAAGACTTCAGAATGTCCTATTCGCATATCAGTGTCCTTTTAGGCCGGTAAAAGTCCTTTATGCCTCGTATTGAAGTCTTTTCGCCCACACTTAATGCATGAACGGATGCAAAAATGGCCTTTTCGTATATTAGTGTGCTTTTAGCGCCTTCTCGCCGCTAAAAGTCCTTTTTGCCTTGAATTGAACGTCTTTTCGCTCAAATGTAGCATTTTTCATAGTATAATAAATGATTTTTTGAAGAAAAAATGTTCTTTTCGTATATTAGTGTACTTTCTAGCGCCTTTTCGCCGGAAAATGTCCTTTTTTGCCTCGTATTGAAGTCTTTTCGCCCGCATCAAGTCCTTTTCATACTCTATCGAATGCATGAACGGATGCAAAAAATGTCCTTTTCGTATATTAGTGACGTTTTTGCGCCTTTTCGTCTGTAAAAGTCCTTTTTGCGTCGAATATAAAGGGTTTTTTTGCCGGATTAAATCCTTTTCATACCCTATCCAGAGTTTGAAAAGACGATAAAATGTCCTTTTCGTATATTAGTGTCCTTTTTGCGCCTTTTCACCGGTAAATGTCCTTTTTGCGCCTTTTCGCCCAAAAAGTCCTTTTCGTATATTAGTGTAACCCGAAATGACTACTAAAAAGTGGAGAAATGACCAGGGGAGAAATGACTTAGTGGAGAAACGACCGTAAGCCATTCCAAATATCAATCACGTTCTTTAAATAAATTATAACATAAATCAAGAATTATAGGCATAATTTCACTTAGAATTTAGTGTTAAAATGTCAGTTTTTGTAAACTCCGCCTCTTATGTAGGAGGCGTATCTCCCTCAAGTATTGGGGCGTGGTATTCTCTCAAATCTTTGCGTTTTAGACAGCCCCGCGAATTAGACACCTAACTTCCGACTTCCGGTACGCCATAACTTACACGTCAATGAAAGCAAATTATCGCTAACGTTGTCATTGATACCTCGTAAACTGTGGTACTTCCTACAAGTATTTGCTTGAACAAGCAAGCGTGAGCCATGCTGACTAAATTTGAGACGAAGTCAGCTCGTGTTAAAGGTAATTTTGTCTATATTTTTGTCCGATCCCATGGTTGGTCGAAAGCCGGCTTTTGAGATTGAGTTTGACAGGTCAGTTTGTGTTGAGAATGTCACATAATGTTCTGTTGCATTTTTCGCTTAGAAGTCTTAATAATTACGCTATATCTGCCCTGCTTTAAATTCAGTTCCTAGGTAAAGATTTTTCTGACGGTTATCTCTTGAGCTAAACATTTCGTCTTACAAATTACAAGCTAGACATACACATAGTCCAAAATATAAGACCCTAGGTAACATTTTTATCATTTGGACATTGCTTCTGTTACGTAACAGAATAATGTACCAATGTGAAATGAGTTACGGAGGGTCTAGTGGTTAGTTCTGAATATTTTTCTGTAAACTGATAGAGCAGGTCGAACGCTACTAACTTGCATAGAATTCGGACACGTGCGATGTATGAGCGTGTTGATATACCGTTTTTATTAAGGCACGAATCGAATGAGAAGGCACGGAGTAATGAGAAAGAGGCATAAACTGTGTACAAAAAATTACAACAATCTGATAAGCATGACGGAAGATATTTACTTTTATATCAACAAACTTAAAAAATCTTGAGGACGTCGCGCGGGGGAATCCCTTTCATGTAAATGCGCATGCGCGTACGCTATTTTTAGATTTTCCAATTTATTTATAAATTAACGGGAATTAGCTCGTATTGACAAAATATCTTCTGAATTAGTTCCCTTTACACAAAGGGGCTCACAACAGGGGAGTTAATGTCGTAAATTACTCGATTTAATTCACTATTTTGCGATCGATTTAAAAGGCCCAAAAAGGCATTATTTTTGAATGCATGGTTTTCCTTCGATGGTTACTTTAATTTTTTCATTTTTTTATAAAATGATGCCGTATGTGTTCCTCTGTCTATTTAAGTAAGTTTTAACATATATTGAAATCTTTTTTTTTTAAATGACGATTAAAAAGTGTGATTTTATAGCAGTTTTTCGTGTGTGACCGTGTCTGTGTTTTCTCGTATTTTTTAAATAATAATCGACGAATCTGCATTAAACTTTGCCAAAATGCTCATTATAGTATGATTATCAACATATGACAGCATAAAATTCAATAAGTTTAACTTAAAGAAAGTTTACGTACTTCAAACAGAAAATCACGGCTACTACTAGCCTAACCATGAATATTCTCATCATTAGTTAACCCTTTTGAACCCCTCGTATTAACATCATAGATGACATCATGACACAATTTTTAGACGGACCGATTCGTTTTGAACCCAGGTTTGTTATTTTTAACTTTGATTTGTATATGTCATGGATTTTTTTAGATATTTGAGAAAAAACACGAAAAAATCACGGCTACTGCTCGCCTACCAGTAGCTTATCCAATATTTGAATTGAAAAAATATTTCTCCAATTTGACCAATGTTTAACACTTTAAAACACAATAAGATTATTTCAAGTTTTAAACACATTTCAACATTTGTTCAAACATTTAAATTTCATATTCTGATAAAAACAATCGGTATGGCACACAACTGCAAAAAACCGGTTCAGGGAAAAACAAACCGGTTAAATACGTCAGAAATCGTATTGCAATATTAATCGGTATATCGGTTAACCGTTACACCCCTAGCAGACAATATATGTAGGCTGCACCTGCTGTTATCGCTACAAAATCGCGGTCCATCGAAACACCCCAAAGAACCCCAAAGACCTAATAGAAAACCCCAAAGAAACCCCAAAGGCTATAAAAAAGACCAAAATATTTTTATAGTATTGTAGTTTAATCTGAAACGATTTGTTGCTTAGGATTTCATTGTTTTTATTATCTAATTTTGCTTGAAAAAATTATATATAGCCATAAATTAAAATGTTTGACCAATTACCGCCTTATTAACATGTTTATTATACATTATAATATAGTTTGACTTAATTAAAGGCACATTTTAAGGACAAACTAAGACTTACTAAACTAAAGAAAACGACGAATTAATTCACACAAGGGCTCTACATTAAGGCGCAGCCGACAGACATTCACTGGTTTAAGATAGATCCAGTCTGGTGGAGTTATCATGTGGGTAGCCCGACCGGGCTAGTTAATTTTGATCCAAACTTTATTTACTACAAAAACCAAGCCGATTTCAGCTTACCAAATTTAAATTTTATGAAACAAAAGCTTCGTAATGCTTTATTTACAAGCATCTTTATGCATTCGATAGTTACTTGGTGCGCATACGTGTGTTTAATCAAGCCGTCTTGAGGTATACTAGCCCGGGGATTTCCTTACACACATCAATAAAATAGGAAAATTTGATGAATATATTTTGGGTTGTTTTTTTCTTCAGAAAAATGAACGATTAGATTAATGTTTAAACTAAAATAAAATATAAATTAAATAAAATAGCGGGCGTCATAGTAAATGAAAAAAAAGAAAATTTTATTGCCCGCGATCGCCGATATTTTTTAACTGGCCATTTTTTAGGATACTATGTTAACAAATAAAAAATTAGGTCACGCTTGTTTTAAGAAATAATTCTACATGTAAATAACAAAAAATATTAAAGTAGACTCTTTGATTACACAATGAGCCATCGCAATTATGAGATTGTTACACTATCAAACATCGACTGTTATTAATACCGACACACATCTTATCTTTAATTGTTTACATAAATTTCTGTTCAAAATTGCAAACGCATGCTCGCCATCAAACAAAGGATTGATACAAGATACAAAAAATTTGTTTCAAGTCGGATTACATGATAACAAAATAACATTAGCTTTGATAAGCTATTGTCCGACAAACATGAAATAAGACACATGAATTTAAACAGAGATACATATACAAATGTTTAAAAATATATAAAAAACATACAGTACATGCATACAATATACAGATAGATGAATTAAGATTGCATATAAAACAAATGAACATAAAATAAGCATGAAACTAAGGATGAAGTAATGCATGCAGAAGCTAACAGAATACAGAGTGTGGAATATTATATCTATTAAGTATGATTATAAACTTAAAACCAGAAGAACAAGACTTGACTAGCAAATAAGCAAAAACATTATTAACATATAAAACGTTGAATGATATAATAAAATAAACAGAAGATAGCAGAAAAAAAAATAAAAGCTGCTAAGCCATGGATATAGACTGTAAAAGCTAACGTAGAGAAAGTTAAAAATACAAAGCTGGAAAAATAAAAACTAAGCTAAAGCAAAGCAAAATAATAGCAAGGCAAAAATAAAAGCAAAATAAAAATGGAAACCAGATATGAATTGTGGAGAATCAATTGCAATATTGATATATTGATATTGATTTAATTGCTGCAGAAAATAAATATAGACTCCCCGGGGATGTGTACGTGACAATATGATATTCACCCATATACGCATGGCATAATTATAGTAACTGAATTAAACTATCAACTTATCTCGGAAAATGATGACTGTCGACAATGATACTTTCTAGTTGATTATGCGACAACTTTGCTCGGTGATTTTAAATTTAAATATTTCGTCTTTTATAACTTACACGGCGTTTTGAAGGGGTAATTATATTTTTACCCCAAAAAAATTGAAAAAATTACTAGTACACACCTTGGAAAATGTACGACTCGGTCAATGCGGACAGTTGATTTCGTAACCTCGGATATTTTATGGAAGAAATAAAAACATTCATTCATTTTAAAATCTTTGATTATTAGTCTCTTCATGCATATATATTATTTAGCAGTCGACTTTTAGTGCTTCCTAACCACATTTCAAGCAATGATTAGGCCAACATTTTTATATTTTTTGATTTATGGGAGCGCCGACCCTAGTTTTTGGTGAAATGAAATAAAAAAAAACAAAATTTTCTTTTATTTTTCTTCTCGCCGCCAAGTTGATGAATTCCCTCCCTTGCAAAAAAAAATTACCCGCGATCTGTCAGAGAAATTGGACGCGTTACCTAACGATTTCGCTACGTATCGCTATGAAAAAATTAGCGATAATCAATACCTATTGGACAACTCAATAAGTATTAAATATCAAAATCGCCCGTGCGTCAATTTGACCCGCGTATATTTTGCCTTCAAGAGTCATAGTTGAATCAAGATCTCGGATCGACAACAAGTGGAGCGTATGTTACATCCCCCTATTTGATGTAATTGACCAATCAGGGATGCGCGCTACACGGGGGTTGCAGTTAGTAAACAGGCTTCAAAAGCCGATAACAAGTAACTCCTTTGTTTATCAATCACCCCTGTGTTTTTTGTCGCCCGATAAGACCAATGGACGTCCGCTCAAAAAATCAATAGTGCTACATGTCGGCCCGATAAGATTGTTTACGTAATCAAACTGTTGCAATTAACAAACATGCGACAAACTGTGATATTGCATTGATTAAAGTAGACAAGCTTTTGGATGCTAGCCGTTAAATTGATAATTGTATTTAATTATGAGCATGTTGTGACGCAGTTTAAATAGACGTAATAGCCAGTTAGCAAATTTTTATAAAAGACTATTGAAATTGACAACAATGATAAACTCTGATTAAATGATAATAATAATCGTTAAATTTTTACTACGAATTAAGTTTTTTATTTAGTACTGTCATACATTTTCGCGACCGACGCTATCGCCAATAAAGTGAAACATCGTTCAAATTACGTTGTAATTAAAATAAGTTTTATCATTTTGATTTTTAGATTTTCTTTATTTAGCAATAAGTAAGGGGAAATTCCCTCATTTTATCGATTTCAAGAATAAACATCGGTTGAATATGTGAAAATTTTAAAATATTCGTCACATAATCTATCTGTGTTTTAGACTCTAAAAACAATAAATAGCATCTATTGCTACATGAAAAGCATGTTTTAACAAAAGGTATGATTTTATACTTGGGTCTGTTTGTCAAATGTGACAGAAACTATAATGTAACTGTTGTTTTATAAAATCTCATGCAGAAAATATGGGACTCCAACTTTTGTCTGTGGGACTACTTTTCTTAGTATTAAAGAGAGTCTTAGACTCCTTCTTGTAAAATCCTAGTGAGAACCCTGAAATCATAGTAATTGAAGTTATTGCTTAAAGCTACAACAACGACATTAAAATCAATGGACAAAAACACATGAAGTATAGTTTGACCCATGAAAATTTGATTTTGATCACTTCATATACTTTTTATATTTGAACTGAAAAAAAAACAATAACAAAAAATCTTTCTTTAGATTTATTCTTTGATATATGATATAAAATGCATATTATAACAATAATGATTATATTTACTGAACTTATGTCAATAATATTTGTGATAATAGCAATAAATGTTATCAAAAATAAGTTTACGGAAAAATAAAAAAATGCTGACCTTTTTTCAATTTTATTTTGTCGACTCGACCAAAAAGTGGATTTTATTTTTATTTAGCCCCCCCCCCCGACTCAATTTTTTTGAAAAAATTCCCGTAAAACAAACAATAAAAAAATGTTGGCCTTAGAGTAATTTATTTGTCCAGATCTTTATGATAATTAAAACAAATTACAAATTATGTTTGCTAATTAAATATTTTACAACAATAAAAACTATGACTGCTAAGAAATGAGAGGTTTTGGCAATTTAGATGATAATAATTGAAAGAGAAAACAAGTAACAGAAGGAAAAATCGGAAAGGTCAGGGCAAGGACCCTATATATAGAATCTTGGTCAGGGCTAGTGGATTTGAGCAATTACTTGCAAGCCGGACAAGGCTAATAGAAAAAAAATTAATGTAGAGGACTGCACACCACCAAAATTATAATGAAAACAGTTTGCAAAAAACTTCAGTCTGTGACACTTGGTAGACGACAACAATATTTGCAGTATACATTCGTTTAGTTAATAATATAATTTTTAAAAAAAATCCCTGATTTTAACACGATTTTCTGGGTCCGTCGAAACACCCCAAAGAACCCCAAAGAACTTAGAACACCCCAAGGAACCCCAAAGAACTTAAAAAATCCTAAAGAATCCCCAAAAAGACTTTGAAGTCCTCAAATTAAAGCATAGAAACTCTTTAAATCCAAAGATTAACTTCAGATATGCATTAAAGTTGCTGAATAATGTATTTATGTGAGATAGATTAGAATAAATGAAGATGAAATATTGACTGTGTGTGCGTACAGTAGTTAGGTAGAATAGGAAGGTAAAAGAAAGTATTGGAAACAATTAATTCACAGAGGGCATAATTATGATACTGCATGATGATATATATATCAAATACATCAAAAGTGTTTAAAACTTTACATGTCAAAAATAGACGTATATAATTACACCCTAAACGAAATATTACAATTTGATTGGTCAAAAGTGAACACGTGACTTGAAAAATGTGTTTTTATTTCTGTATAAACGCAGTTGCCAACGAGGATTCATTAAAGTTCATGACTTTAAATTACGTCATGCCGGTACTAATTTCATGAATGAAAAATCTATTTTAGTGCTGTCACACGCAAAACAAAAGCTATGCATGTCAATAAAAGAAGTAAATCATCGAAAACATGAAAAATGGTCGATAATATCATATTGAAAATAAAATAAGAAATAAATGTTAACCGAAATAAACATTTCAGTTTCACTTTTAATTTTACTATAAATAGCTAGTTGACTTCGACCTTGATAAACGCACGGGAAAAGCGTAAAACTTTCAACTTGTTTACACATTTTTTTAAAGCTACACAATCTTGGTTTTCCCTTTTAGTGCTCTTTTTATACAAATTAAAATCCAATTACTTACATTTCTTTGCATAATTGGTTCTGTTATGACATTAAACCCTTTAAAAATTGCATCAAAGCGGAGAACAAAATGGCTGACGACTGGCATGAAAGACCAGTGTAGGACCAAGATTATTCCGCACTACAATGCATTTGGCTCTTACGCACTAAAATATAGTTCTTGATATCAACGCAAATTTCGCCCAGAAAGGTTGTACCGGTAATTATAAGGAATGAATTCATTGAAACTGACTTTCGTTGAAAAATAAATGTCACTTTTGGTGATAGCTAATTTGCATAAAGGCCTTCAGAAAGGTTGTAATTATAAGGAATAAATTCATGGAAACTGACTTTCATCGAAAAATAAATGTCGTTTTGGCGATAGCTAATTTTAGCATAAAGGCCTTTTGCTTTGTATTATCTGAATAGTGTTAATAATTTGTTTCTTAGTTCATTGTTAGTTCTTTATGATACATATTATTTTACATCCTAATCCACTTTATTTTCAGGAATATCATTTCACCCGAAACGACCATGGGTCTTGGCAAGTTTATTCAATGGAGTAATTCAGCTTTGGGATTATCGAATGTGTACATTGATTGACAAGTTTGATGAGCATGATGGTAATGAAAACTTTTTTACTACATGTACCTTTTGACAGTAAATGGTGCTTTTACAATTGTTTATCTGTAGGTCAAATATCCAAGAACCAATGTTTAGTAGAACCAATTCAGTGTTTGCTATCACTACTATATTTATAGTCTGCACCCATTAATTGTGACCATTTTCACATTTTGTGGGATAAATATAAGGCTTACTGATATTACATCAAATTCATTGCTGTGTTAACAAGTCCAGGTAGATATTACAGCGTGTCTTAATTATTGACATAACTGTTTTAATGGTTGTATTACTGTTAAAAATGTGCATTGTTTGCAGAAAGGGTAGCGTCATTTAAGTGTACCATTTCACTTAAGGAATATTCCATTTACTAATAATTTAAGAGTTCTAATGGAGCTGTCTAGTCTAGTTCCAAAAAATGTAAGCCACTAGGAAGTTGATTGGAATTTTCTATAAATTTCCATTTTTGTACCATTGCAGGACCAGTAAGAGGAATATGTTTTCATGCTCAGCAACCATTGTTTGTTTCTGGAGGTGATGATTACAAAATCAAGGTAAAAAGTTAAAGTAATTAAATCTCAAAGAATAAAAAAGCCTATATTTTTTTGCATATGTGACATGTATTAAAATACACACATTGTGTGTCTTTTAATATGGTTGTAACAAAAACTACATTTATGATGTAAATGTTTCATGATAGTTTTGTAACTGTGACAAACTGCCAAAATTATTTAATGCCAGGGTTTGACATTAATAGTGTCCCGGATTCCAATGATCCCAGAAACCTTGCAGGAATCTCAGTGATGCTTAGCTAGGGATTCCATATGGATCCCTATGGATTGCCCTGTCCTTACAAATTTTAGCTCCCATGAATTGTTTATCACAATTTATGCTTGCAAATCTGTATCTATAATGTTTGCCTTTTATTGGAGGAAACCCTAAAGAGAAATCTCTAAAAACTGACCAGGGTTACCTGTGGATCCTTGGTAAATAGTTTTACTAAAATTTACTAAATGCGGTAAGTGCTGAACCCTGAATGCATGTTAAATTATGAACACTTAATTATTTCTGCATTATTAACTTTGTGCATATTCAAATTCATTGTAACTGTTTCAGGTATGGAACTACAAACAAAGAAGATGTTTATTTACTTTACTCGGACATCAAGATTACATTAGAACCACAACTTTTCATCATGTAAGATTTATTTATTAGTTACATAATGTAATGAAAAGTTATGTTGTCATATGTACCAGTCTTATTAAAATCATACCCTGAAAATGCAACCCCATAAAAATCTATGGTCTGAATTTAGATTTGAGTCAACAACCTCTTGAGTAGTAAGCAGACAGTCTAAATTTTACTCACCCAGTCATTACTCTAACTTGACTGTAAATGACATTGTAATCACAGAAACTTTTTATTTTATTAATACTGGGCTTAACGCCATTTCAACACAAATTTTTTAGGATATTTTAAGGCGTCCAGCGCACCTAACCTAGCTTTCCTTGTCTATATAACCAGTACTCACATACCCTTCCACAATGCCAGAGCTTCTCACAGAAGCTTTTATAATCTAGTGACTAAAAATTACTTTTTCTGATGCTGATTCATATACAGGGTATATAGTTATGTGAATTTCAGAATGTAAATCAAATCTTCCTTTTCTTCAAATTTTTGCAGGTGCCAAAATATAAGTATTAAAAGAATTGTGCATAGAATATTTATGGTCATGAAATATTATCTAGAAAAAGTTATCATTTTTTCTGGAATATTTTAATACCTAAGAACAATGTTTATTTCAGGAATATCCATGGATTTTGAGTGCTTCAGATGATCAGACTATCAGAATATGGAACTGGCAATCCAGAAATTGTATCTGGTAAGTTGTGGCATGTTTCTTACTAAAGTTAAAGAGGGGGATAAGTTCTTTATATATACACAAGGTATTATGATCTGGTACACATTTACCAAGACATGGGAAAGGTATTTTTTTATAATGTTTGTGAGTGAAACTAAATTCTGAGTCTAGTTGAAAAAGTGTTGTTACCCTAGTATTTGGATGATCCAATTGTGAATATGAAAAGCCCAGATAGCAATAATAACTAAATAGTTAGTCTTTAGTTATGCACTTTATACTCTCTGTCTTTTTATTGTTCATTGTGATAATGTTAACCAATTTATGTACTATGTACTTGTCGTTAATAATTCATCTGTTCTTTTCTTTATGTACATGTTTTTACAATGTTTCAGTGTATTAGCTGGTCACAGTCATTTTGTTATGTGTGCTCAGTTTCATCCGTCAGATGATTTGATTGTATCGGCATCATTAGATCAAACAGTACGTGTCTGGGATATCTCTGGTCTACGTAAGAAGAATGTATCACCTGGTAAGAAAAAACATTTACTATACTCTCTTGGTATACATTTACTATAGCCAACCTCAGAAACAATATTAATGAAATATATCATAATTAAAACTGTTGCCCTTACACTCCCTCATTATTATACCAGGACTTTTTTATATATAACTGGGGCAGTTTACAGGAGTCTTCCAATTTTGAAATGAAATTTCATTGAAATCGTGCAGATTTCCCAAAATTTGGTGGTTTCTTTTTTATTTTTCATTCCCCTGTCAATGAAATTGGGATAAAATTTCCCAATTGTTCTATATAAAGTAAGGCCCCTTACCAAAATACTGAAATAGTGTCCTGTATATTCCTTCTATGGCATTATGTATTGCTAAGTTTTTATATAAAATTACAAATCCTATTGAATCCCTAACTTTATGCATGAATATGCAGAAGAGGCTGAAATCATCAAATTAGGAATTATGAAAATTTTGATATTTTCAACCATTAAACACCTACTATAGTATTTTTGACATTGAGGTTTGCTAAAGTATATACCTACCTATTTATTATTTTAATATTTGTTATGCTCTGTATCTTATGTATTTTAGGAATGAATCAAATATATAATTCTGTATTATATTTTATACTTATAATGTCATTAATTCTTGATTTTATATTTTTCACTGTCTGTGAACATACTGGGATTTTCATTTCTGGTACCCTTCTGTGGTCTTATATACTACTCCTTTATGGCAATTTCTTTTCTAACACATTTCTTAGTTTATGTTACTATATTGTATCTCTCAGCTTAGGCAAGTATCTTTGTATGTATCTACTTAAGTATGTCACAGTTCTGCCACCCAGAAGTTTTCAACACTGGAAACCTTCAAGTTGATAATTTCTGGTTTACAACAGTGCTATGATTATAATTGTTCATATTCTTATTATAATTAACAGCTAAAAATTTTGTTTTTCAATATCTTTTATTACGCTTCCTTGTAAACAATAAAAAAAGAAAACATATTATATTGTTAAATTGTATTCAACTGTCAGTGTTGAATACATTAACTCAGCTGATTTAAATTGATCATGAGTACTTAACTTATAGGAGTACTTAACTGAGCATTCATATCAGTGAAGTTAATGTATGTGTTGCTGACTAGCTGAATAAAATTTAACAATACTATGACAAAATAAAGGGTAATTGTTTGAGCTGTGTATGTACATATAAGGGCAACCCTCGATATAAGGGATTATACTTCATAGATAGTCTTGTATAGCATTTTCTGCCTGTTTTCTATTATTTACACTTTGCAGTCTTTCTGTCTTATTATTTTATGGTAATTGGATGTAGCATTCTTGAATCTATAATTTTGTTGTAAAACCCCTTACTTACCTTATTTCAGCTGAACAATCACAGAGTGAGTAAAAACCTTCAATGTCCGCATGATTATGATATACCGTATATTATATACATGATAATCATAACATAAATCAATTATAAATCATGATTTACATTTATATTTGACAAGAAAATATCTAAATTATAAAACATCAATGGCTATTTAAATTTAGTTTAAACATATTTTTTGACATTTTACATTAGATAAGCAATCATACATGTATACAAAAAACATACATTCAACAAAGCAATAGGATCTGCCTACAAGATTTTACAACTTAGTTACTGACATTCCCCTAAATTTAAATGCAGCACAGTAAGTTTCAGTTGAAAATTCTCTGATAAAAATGCATCAAAGTTACAGTATCACAATCTCAAATGAAATAATCATTATGTTTTATTGAGAATTGCTATCACTGTTTACTGGACATTTTTAAGTTATAATTTTCATGGTATATGGGCACAATATTCAATGTTTGTTTTGAACATGCATGTTTTAACTTATCCTTGATGTCTTTGATATATTATGTAAAAGAGACATTACTGCAAAAGATTTAGTTTTTACATTCAAATAATCTATTTTTTATGATTATTGCACTAAAAAACAATTCAAAATCTGGTAATGATGTGTTGAATTCAAAATAAGGATTACTTTATTCAATATAAGGTTATGGTTTTTGTATTCATGTTATGGTAGTTATATGTATGGTGGGGGTTGTTGATGTCTATTTTATTGAAAAGATTATTTATATAAAGTTCTATAGATAGAAATAAAACAGCACATATTTAATTCTCTACAGGAATCTTAAGGACTTACCATTCTGGAAACTTTATTTTCCTCTCATTATTTACATATTTTGTCAATATTTACAAAAAGGCACCTGTCATAGTATGCCTCTGTTGCTAGTGTTGCTAGACAGCAGTTAAAGAAAAAAAACTGTTAAAAATAAGTTAACTCAATATGTATCTATATATTGTATCAAATTTGTGGGGTTTTCCATCTGTGTGCAGGCGATAATACGACCAAGTTAGTTACACATTATTCCTAAAAAAAAGCACGAAAAATATTGATTAAATTCTAATGATCACTGATTTTCAATATGCTGATGAAACTTTGTTTGTACCGCGGGGGAAAACCCATATATTTGAATTCTGGGTATAGTCTATTATTATCATTTATGTTGAAATAATTTATTTAAATGCATTTAATCTTTGAGTCTAATACTCTTCGGTATTTACATGTGTAGACTTGTATTAAATTCTAATCCAAGTAATCAAGTCTGTCTGTTTTGTTAAAGATCTTGTATAATTAATGTACAACCTTTATCAGTATATTTTATCCCAATGTGAATGAATAATTGTGTCATTTTTACATTTTTGAATGTAAATTTTGGCCTCTTAAGTTAAATTATTGTTCAGCATGGATGTTTTTGCTCGGTTGTTATGAATACATATTATCATGTATCATTTTATGTCCCTACCCTTTATATTGTGATGTTGATCTTCAATGTTCTTATAAATAAATGTTGGTCATGCAACACAATCAGGACTGAGTGTAGGACAAAACCTTCCTGTAGAAAGTTTAAGATTGTTTGACCTTTAGGCTAGTCACCTGTGTACTATTGACCCAACCAACAGGTATGGAAAGCAGGAGCAACTTTAGTTGTCTGCTTCATCCCTGACTGTAGGAACAATCACAATAGCTGAATTTAAAGATTGTTCCGATTTGCGTCATTACTAATTTCTTTTTTAAGCATGTTTTAGCCATTTCGTTCTGATATATTGAATTCCCATGTCCAATTGTTGTTCTGACATGTTATTACCCTATTGCATATTTTATTTAATTCTGACTGTAAAAAAACACAATATCACCTCTGATCTATACTAGCACATTACTGGAAGAATGAAATTTATTAGATGTAGTATATTACATCCAGCTTAGTCAAAAATTTAAGGACCATTTAACTTAAAAAAAGTGTTATTAAAGTAGACATGTTACTTCTCTTATAGCATATTGGTACAATGGTGAGATAAGTTGATGTTGAATGGTTTATTGTTATTTCTATTGACATATTCATATTCTAATCTATCTAAGTTAGAATTATGATTTTCAATGTTTTTTTCTTCTATTATCTTAATACTTGTTTCATTATTGAAGCATTTTTAGTATTACTTTTTTGTTACTTTTACAGGCTTCAAAAGTTGTATTTGAAAGTTACAACTATATTGAAACCTTTTATTTTCTAAGGATCATTTCTAGCTATACACCATTGCATACATGCATGAATTTTTTTTGTTATTTGATTGATACAAATGCCATTATAATTTTGTTTTGCATTAAATTAAAGACTTTCTTTTAGAGCTAAAGGCCATTGATTTTTTTCATTAAACTATAACTGATAAGATGTTCACAGCAAATAAGAATGTATTTGTTAGTGTATTGTTAAAGGGAAAAATCCATTTCTAAGCCCTCTTTGTCAACTCTGATTGTTATAAACCTAATTTGAAACTGCAATTAATGTTTTTTTTCCATCCATGCATAGGCGATACAAACAAAGGTTGTTACACATTATTGCTGAAATGCATGAAACATCTATTAAATCTTATTGTTCTTTGTAAAAATATTTTCATTGTAAGGGTGAACATTTGTTTGCACCGCAGGGGAAAATCCAAATATTAGAATTCTGGATCAAGTCTTTTAGCACAATTAACAATTGTTAGAAACCATGATAAGTTGGAATTGTATGGAACTACATGATTATATTATTTATTGCAGGATCTAACAGTCTTGAAGATAGATTAAGAAATTCAGGACAACCAGATTTATTTGGAATGTCTGATGCCGTAGTAAAACATGTATTGGAAGGACATGACAGGGGAGTTAACTGGTGTGCATTTCATCCTAATCTCCCTTTGATTGTATCAGGTGCTGATGATAGACAAGTTAAGCTATGGAGAATGAATGGTAAGAGATGAAGGACATTGATTAACCCTTATTATGCGAAGAGTGATTTCAGGTCACACAGATCTTATGGTTTTCTCACTGCTTAGCGTGACCTTGACTCACACTGCTGGTAATCATTCTGATTGATATCAACTAAATTAATTCAGCAGTGGGCTGAGCTTATCAGTAGTTACGAATACAGCATGATTAGGATTAATAATGATGTTATTTTGTGGATTAGCTCTCTAAATATCATTTTAGCTCAACAATTTGGAGAATTGTTGGTCTATGCTACTCACCTGTGTGTTGGCATTAGCATTACACTTCTTGGTTAAATTTATTGGTGCAATATATTTATAATCTTTCATATCTTTGAAGTTGCTGTAGGGATTCACTTGAAACTTCATATCTGTTTGTGGAGTAACCATTGGAGGTCAACTTACTACCTGAATAACTCTAGTTTGAATTTTGACTGAATTATACCCCCCTCATTATACTTAGAAAGTTCTTGGTAAATTATTTTAGGTGCAACATTTTGTCTTTTAAACTACTGAAGAGATGCATTTACCTTGTGGAAGGGTAGGTGAGTACTACATATAAAATGAAGTCAGGGAAAGCTTAGTGAGTTGGCCATTGTAAAATGACCATATTTTTTGTTGGTATGGCATTACACCTATATACCCAATTAATTTTTATGTGTAATAAAATGATTGCATAATTAATGGATTTTATGTATAACATAGACATTCAAAGATTTTGTGCAACTGCAATATTTATTACTTATGTTGTATATCATGATAGAGCCTTATTAGTTGTATTATATTCTCCACTATTTCAGAATCCAAGGCCTGGGAAGTAGATACATGTCGTGGTCATTATAACAATGTATCATGTTGTTTGTTTCATCCTAGACAAGAATTGATACTTAGTAATTCTGAAGATAAAAGTATTAGAGTATGGGACATGAGTAAAAGGTAGTTTACTTGTAGATTTTTTTGTTAAATAACTTTGTTATACATTTCATACATAAACAGTTTGAGAAATGAGCAATAATCATGTTGACAAGGACAACTGAACAAAATTACCTTCAACATTTTCATTAGAACTGTTATCATATATTCTTAGATTTTTTTTTGGTTTGCTGTAGTTATTTCTTTTAACCAATTAAAAGGCTGTATATATTTGGAAATGTTATAGCCTGGCAGCTAGGATGGCACTTTAAATATTTGAATTGCCTTATTGTCTAACCATAGAATTTTCCAGAAAAAAGGACTTAATAACAAAAATATTTATTGAATAATATTGCATATAGTAATATTTAATGGCCATGAATAAATTTTTATGTACAAATTTTAGTGGTTAGGATCTTTGGAACTTAAAGGGTAATGTTCTTAGAGCCAACTGTTGAAATTCAGGAATTTTGACAATCTTGGAGTTTCCTTGATGAGATAAGATATTGTCTTATCCAAAAGCCATAATATTTTGAATTATTGTTATTATAAATCATTGTTTTCTTTTTACAGGACTGGTGTTCAGACTTTCCGACGTGAAAATGACAGATTTTGGATCATGGGAGCTCATCCAACATTGAATGTGTTTGCGGCAGGTCATGATAGTGGTATGATTATATTTAAACTAGAAAGAGAACGTCCTGCCTATGCTGTGTCTGGAAATGTCTTATATTATGTGAAAGAAAAATTCTTGAGAAAGTTAGACTTTACCACTAACAAAGATCAACCAGTTATGCAACTTCGTGGGTAAGTTTTAAAAAACACTTTGTTACGGTCTTCACTTGATATACCCATCTAAGAAGTTTCAACAAGATGCTGATATTTCCACTGATTTGAATACTTGATTATTGATAGTGAGAAAATATTAATTTATTAACAGAAATACTATAGTGGGTATTGAAATCAGCAGGGTAATTGTATGTGCCTGTGACAGTTTTATAAAATTAATCAGTTGTTCTACTAGTTTTAGGCTATGCCATTAATACACGTATTAGTGTACAAGTGTGATCAACTAATTATTATTATCAAAATTTAAACTTATGTTTGATATGTAATCTCCTTATGACAAAATGTAACATGATAAAACATTGTATGTTTCAGTGGATCTAGATCACCAGTTTATTCAATGTCATATAACCCAGCTGAGAATGCTATACTTCTTGTTACAGTAAGTAGAATGCATAGCTTCAGTGATTTTAAGGGCATCAAAGAGGTGCCTATATCTTATTTTGATTATACATTTTTAAGGGGAAAATACAGTAAAGTTCGGCTATTAAGACCACTTCTAAATTTAAAATCATGCAATTGTTCACTATTATTGAGACCCAAATGTTTTATTTGTGATCAAAAGGGTCTCTATAATAAGACCGTTTCGCTATTAAAACCATCGATTTTGCTGGTCTTAATAGTGGTACTTAACTGTAACAACAAAAATTAATAATAGATTTTTTTTTTCTATATTAAATATTTTAAATAGCATACACTAGATTATTTCAATTCTTACATCACAAAACATATTTTTGGAGAATAGATATTTTGTAGAACTATTTTAACCAATTAACATGAGATAAAAGCGTGGCTGTTGAAATTAATCCCTTGTGTTAAGGTCAAAATATTTATTGATTTACAAATTTTCATAGCAATTCATTTCAGAATCCAAGCAAATGAAATTTAAACAACAGGTAGGAATAGAAACCACTAATTAAAGTTGTCATCCTTTGCTGTCATATACAATGTATTAATTTTTCTAATATTATTCATCTTTTCAGCGTACCAGCAATGTTGAGAACAGTACCTATGATTTATATCATATTCCAAAAGAATCTGACGCTAAGAACCCTGATGGTATGTTATGACTTCATTTACATTTAATGACCTTATTTTCTAAATAAGCTCTTGAAAATAATTCAATATGATATACATGTAGTCTTTAAAATTTAGATTTCTTTAAAGGCAAGGAATCAACAGTAACAATTTTAGATAGAAATAAGGTGGCAATGCATGTCATTTTATTGAAGTTTCCATTAATTCTAGCTTAACAGATGTGTATTCATTATTTAACTTTTAGTTTATTTATATTTATTGTATTTCATTTGTGATTTTTTCAATTAATAGCGATTCCTCTTGAGTCCAATCCGATTCTTCACCAGTAGTATTGAATAAGGATGATATTTCTTGCCCAGTGAAATAACAGGATGAGCATTGCATGGCATTCTGTGGACCTTATTGAAAATTAGTTTACACCAAATATGTTATCCATAAAGTCATTATTATTCTAATCAGCTCGGAAATTGTTATCCAGTGATTATTAATTTAGTCTAATGTTTCAACTGATGAACCATACCATCTGCATTGATTATTTGTTAACCGGATTTTTCAATGAAAAGATTTGGCTAATAGTTTGGCGAAACACAGGCTGATGGGCTGTCGGGCGTCCAGTGTCATTAACAATTGGGTTAAAGCTTTCAATTAAGCATATATTTCTGCCATTTATTGTCAGATCATTATGAAACTTCATACAATGATAACATACCATGTGATGAACAGAATTAGACAGTAACCACAACTCTACCTGGGTTTATTATGGATTATTTCCCTTTGTAATTTTTGCAAAATTTTAATCCAGCTTTTATGTGGTTTCCACATTACATTTCTTGTTTATTTATTTACTTCAGCACCTGAAGGTAAAAGATCATCTGGTCTAACAGCTGTATGGGTTGCTAGAAATAGATTTGCTGTATTAGATAGATCACACACTGTAAGTATATCACTATCTCAGATTATAGATGATTTCTTTTTAGCTCACCTGAGCACAAAGTGATCAGAGTAAGCTATTGATAGGGTTTTGGCCAGATGTGTGTATGTGCCTGTGTCTGTCTTCAACCAGGTCTTGAAAAAATATTCTTATAAAAAACATGATGTCGACAGTTTCTAAACTTGGCATACGGCATCACCTTAAGGTTCTTTGCTAAGGTTGTTCAAATTATGTCCCTGGGGTCAATATTGACCCCACCCTAATATATCTTATCATGCAGGAGTATGGAATCACTAATTTTTCCACTTGTTCATGGACTCATGATGTCTAAATAATCAACATGTCTTGGATCAAAATGGGTTTTTTGGTAATTCTTGAGTGAAAATATTTAGTATTAATTCTTGAGTGTTTTTTTTTGTTTCAATACTTTAGGGAATTGGTTCATTTGAAATATATGAAAAGACATTTATATAATAATTTTGATAAATATTTCCAGATTATCATCAAGAATTTGAAGAATGAAATCTCTAAGAAGGTACAAGCACCTAACTGTGAAGATATTTTCTATGCTGGTACATCATGTTTACTTCTCAAAGACAGTGAAAATGTCTCCCTCTTTGATGTACAACAGAAAAAGTAATGTCATAAATTTCTCTTTTACATTTTGTATATGAAAATTACTTCACTCATTTGATTGGCATATAATTATGAAGTTGGAATCATTTTAAACCTTTAAATATGCAGAGTAACTTAAGAAATCTGAACTTTGATGAAATTGTGTTCAGATACTTATAACTAATTAAAACATCTACAAATCAGCTATACTCTGACAATATTTTCAGTCCCAGTTTAGACATATGTATGCTTAAATAATCTTAGAAACCAGACACCTGTAAATTGGAACATTTTGTTTTTCTATAATAGATGTTGAAATTTCTGGGGTAACATAGTATTTAATGCATGGTGTCAATTTTCAAATAAAGGTTTACTAATAGAGGATAATGAGAATATCTCTTTACTCTGTTTTGGGGCAGCCATCTGGGTTTGATTGTCTGGAACTATCTTTGTACTTTTACAGAAACTTGAAGAGAGTTCATAATAGAATCTACATAAAATCTACGAGCAATGTTGACTATAATCTACATGTTTTTCCTTCTAGCTCAGTTGCAGCTTATTGAAAGTTTATATTTCTGTGTCGCCGCGGTCGTGGCGTAGTGGTTAGCATGTCTGACTTCGAATCCAGAGATCGCAGGTTTGAAACTCGGTCATGGTAGGTCATACCCTATACATGAGTTGTTGGCCTCCTATTAGGGTAAGTTAGTTCTGGTGATAGATAAAGTGTCCAGGAAACCTATAGTAGGAAGAGCTGGCCGTCGTGTATATGATCTATATATGTGTTGAAAGCGACGTTAAAAAAAAAAGATTTGGATTTAGATTTGATATTTCTGTGTCAGTCCCTTCACACTGTTTACATTAATAACTTTATATATTGCAGGAATGTTGGTAGTGTAAAAATACCTAAATGTAAAATGGTTATCTGGTCCAATGACATGTCCCATGTGGCACTGATCAGTAAACATGGTGAGTAGAATTACTGTAACTTGTTCTCGTTATTATTTTATATAAAGTGTTTTTTTATTAGATTAATTATATTTAATTGCATTATGTTTAACTGAGTTCAACTCTTAGTATTAAAACATACTGTAAATACATGTAACAATAAATGATTGGTGGTAAGATATGTTATTAATGAATATTATTGAAACCTCTATATTCTGTAGTATTGTTATATCAGTATGTTTACATCTAAACAAATATTACTTGTCCACAGACATGTGCGGTGGAAAATTTTACTTGTCTGCACATAAATGAACGAGTGGGACAAGTTGGACTTTGGAATTCCACCTTCTTGCATGAGTCATGGGTTTGATTCCTGTCTATGACCTACATACCTTGGGAGTCATGAAATAATGTTGACACATTACTTTCTATTTTTCAGTAATTGCAATCTGTAACAGAAAGTTGGATCATTTATGTTCAATTCAAGAAAATATTAGAATAAAGAGTGGAGCCTGGGAAGAGAATGGTGTATTTGTATATACTACAAGTAATCATATCAAATATGCTCTAAGTAATGGGTAAGTGTACTTAGATCTGGTGTATGATTTATGTGAAGACTGTTATTTACCATATAACTATTTACAGTGACAAAGTTGTGTAGAATGTGAAAATTAATCTGAGACAAAATAATTTAATTAATTTAGATAGAAATTGTAAACATTGAATCAGTTAATAGTTGACAAGAAACCTAAGCATGTAATGTGTTAATCTGTATTAGGTCAAGTTTCACAAACTATAAAGGTTAAGGGTGTTTATATTCCAAACGTATTGAACTGACACTTGATGTATTTTAGGAACTTTATGTAGATCTATATTTAGACCTAAAAACAACACTTAGTAAATCATGTGAATGTTTTAAGCAATGTGTCGGTCATTTAATATAAGCGACAAGTTCAAACAAGCTTGTTTGATTACATATGGAAATTGAGTGCCGGACTGCCGGTTTAATAAAGTTCGTCTATATTAGAAGCAGATTGTTTATTTATAACCTATTTATTTTTACAGTGACCATGGTATAATTAGAACATTAGATTTACCAATCTATATAACCCGTGTCAAAGGTAACAGTGTACATTGTTTAGATAGAGAAGGTAGATCTAGAGTATTGGGTATTGATCCTACAGAATTCAAGTTTAAATTGGCTCTGGTTAATAGGAAATATGACGAGGTAAGATTTGTTGAATTTTTTATATTTAGTTTCTTGAAATACCTCATCCAAACTTGTGTTGCTAATCAACCCAGCTCCTTTGTACCGGTTCAAAATGTCACAAATGGGTTTTGGAAAAATAATCATGTGATTGAAACAATATATTTAATCTGCAATTCATGTTTATAACAGATTAGAAGTGTTAGTGGTGCATACATTAACCCTACTGATTAAAATTTCAGTAAAGTTCTTGTGTACTCATGATAGATAAAAATAGATAGTTATTTGTGTATGGGGATTTCCAAACAAATACAGAGTATTTAAATCTTAAACAATATGTCTCATTACATTATAATTATTCTAAAACAATCACTCATATTTAATATATTGGTTACCAAAGACATGTCTGTATTTCATTACTGAACAAAGTACTAACAAGTGTTATGTATCTCTTTTTAGTTGACATGACTCAATATTCATTGTAGTAAGCCAATACTTTAGTAGGAGCAGTTTTCAGTGATAAGACCAACTGAGGGATTGAGAGGTCCTGGGTTTGAACCATAATATAGGGGCACTGCTAATTTCCTTGAGCAAGACATTTACATGTACCTACAGTTGTTCCACTCAACCAATGTGTAAATGAGCACTGTGAGGGTCACCTGCTTGGAGGTAATTTCAGTGACCAGAGATTATCGTACAAAATTGTTGAGTTGGCAGAACATTATGGAAGCAGACTTTAAACCACCCTCTCTTTCAACGTTTTAGAACTCTGTGACAAAACATTAATTATATTCAATATATTGCTAATTTCAGGTATTACATATGGTAAGACATGCTAAATTAGTTGGACAATCTATTATATCATACCTACAGAAGAAAGGATATCCTGAAGTAGCTTTACATTTTGTTAAAGATGAAAAAACTAGATTTGGATTGGCTCTTGAATGTGGAAACATTGAGGTAAACATTTTATAACATGTTTATATTTTTATTTTGAAAAACCATAGTTTTTATGTAAGGTAACAGAAGAGATTATTATACTAAGTACACACACCCTCAAATCATTTTGGGGGTATATTGGAGTCAGCTTGTTGGTCACTTGGCCGGTTGGTTTGTGGGTCTGTAGCTTTTACTTGTCCTTTTAATTCAAACTTCACCCATAGACCAGGTACCAAGCAGACATGCACTTATCCAAGTTCAGTTACAATCCATTGATTTGAATAATAATTTGATTAACTCGAACAATGGTGTTAATTTTTCTGTTACCCAGTTAGTGGACAGTAATGTGACATGTTGGTGAATGACCTATGAATGTCTCAGTAAAAATTTGTTGTCTTTCTTATCTCAGCTTACAGTCATTCCCTTGACCCACTAGCCCAGAGCCCAGAACTAGTGAAAATTTCTTGATTCATATTGTAGGGCTAATTATTCCTTTATTACATAACATTATGAATCAGTCTAGTGCTCGAGAAAAGTTAGGTGATGATGGGATTATTTACTGATATACAAGAGTTTAGGGGTAAAAGTGTTCAGGATTTATATTGAAGTTCAAGTTTTTGGGGTACTAAGTTCTGTTTCTATGTGAATAAGTTGCTGAAATTGTGAAAATCCGGGATTTCAGGGTTTTTGAAATTTTGTACTTTAACCCATTAGAGTTTCTGACGCCATGTTATTATGTATTTCAGATTGCTTTGGAAGCAGCCAGAGCCTTAGATGATCAAGCATGTTGGGAGAAACTAGGAGAAGCTGCCTTGTTACAAGGAAATCATCAAATTGTTGAAATGGCTTATCAGAGAACTAAAAATTTTGATAAACTTTCATTTTTATATCTCATCACTGGTAACTTGGAAAAATTGAAGAAGATGATGAAAATTGGTACGATTTATAGATTTATTTACCTGTATGGTAATGGCATTGATCATGGTTTTAAAGTTACAACCATTATTCTGGAGGTTTAGTGTTTGATTTCTGGCCACAGCTGATTATGCCTTTTTACAAAAATTCAATATTTAGTATTGATTTTCATCCATAGAAGAAGTAGTTTGCTTCTTTTGGAATACATGTAATTATTTCTCGAATGTAAAGTAAAGTGTCCAGGAAAGCTGATTAGATTAGTGGCTTGCATACATAGCCTTATAAAAAATTATGACAAATGGTGTAAAATCCAATATATAGAGGATATTCATCAACTTTGGTGTATGATGGATTTTTTATACCACTGAACTTAGAGAGCATATTTTCTAGGGTTGTATTGCCATGAGTGAAAATATCATTTTCTGAGCTCACAAGTTGAAATAATAACAAATATTCTGTTTCTTTCATGCTGTGTCTTTGTTATAATAGAGATTTGTACTCAATTATAACATGACATTTCTCTTGTAAGATGGCATCAATTGTCTTTAAAGATAATGTCAATTGTCTTTTAAGATGACATCATTTTGATTTTATATTTTTACTATTGTCTGGATTGTTAGCATCTTTTGTTCATATGAGTCTCATTAAATGCATTATCCAGCTTTTTATAGATATATACAATGTATTATCATTTATTGCAGCTGAGATTAGAAAAGATACCAGTGGACATTATCAGAATGCTTTACTACTTGGAGATGTTGAAGAAAGAGTGAAAATACTCAAAACGTGTGGACAAAGTAAGTCAATACACCTGATTGGGAACTCCAATTTATAGGTTTTTCCATCCAAGCACAGGCAGTAGAAACAAAGTTCTTTTTACACATGAAATTTAAATTAAATTCGATTGATCTTTGTACACACATATTTTCATTGTGACGGGGAAAAACTTGTTTGTACTGCAAACAAAACCCCAAATATGTGAATTCCGGATGTAGGCTATTAAGTCAAGGTTTATCTTCCTTAAATATGTTAAAATTCAGAATTATAAAACGTTTTGAACGTTTACCCAGGTATTATGTTCTAGCACATGTACTGTTAAATTTTACCATACATCAAGCTCACTGAAGTGACTTTTACCATTTTTGGCTTTTAATACTAACTGTAATGTTGTTAGAACTTTCGGTCCAATCCCTTTTTCTAAAAGCATCTCTTTCATTGCTCTTTTACTGTGTGGTTGGTCTGTGTTGTTTTATTGTTGCTTTTCCTGATATATTTGCTTACAACTCTTTGTATATAATATTCTGGTATTGTATATTTGTAAATTTGTAAAATTTTGTACAAATTTTTATAAAAATCATATTAAACTAAAATTAAAGGCAAATGTATATTTCTATTGACAGAATCCTTAGCATACTTGACAGCAGCAACAAATGGTATGGAGGAAGAGGCTGAATCATTGAAAGAATCCTTTGGTGAAAATGATAAAATCCCAGATCTGTATCCAAATGCTTCATTATTACAACCCCCAGTACCTATCACCCAACAAGAATCTAACTGGCCATTGTTAACTGTGTCCAAAGGATTCTTTGAAGGTGCTATGGCAGCCAAGGGTGGTCAAGGAAAGATGGCTGCAGCTGATGATATAGATATTGATGATGCTGGTGCTGGCTGGGGTGATGATGACCTTGGTCTTGATGATGGTATGTATAGTTTATACTTTCATGAGTTCTTCCCTCATAATTGTTTTATTATATGAGTCTTCAGGACAAACTTTTCCTGGAGCTTTGCTTACAATCAGTACTTACATAATATTTCACAAAGTTAAAAACTTCTTCATATACCTTAATGTTGACGGAAAATGGACAATATTGCAGCATAATGAAATTTTTACTTGACAATTTGAAAATTTACCAGATCAAAAATTCTTATTTTAACAATTTAGAATAATATATTCGAAATTAAATTAACAATACAACAAAAGGGAATTCTTTTTTATGAAATTATGATAATTGTGGTTGTAAAATATTGGTGGACCATTTATTGATATGAGGCCAATTTAGAAAGTTATGCGAAACTGAAAAATACAGTAGGTTGACAGTGATGTGACCTAAGTTTGTTGAGTCTACTTCCAAAAGTAACTTACAGATTTGTTCATGGCACTCAAATAAAACTTAAACAAAGAAATTAAACTTCAAATCCCTAGTCTCTCTCAAATCATCTAAGACAAATCATTTGACCACTCTCAAAGTATTTTCTTGACTCTGTGTGGGTTTGTCTGCTCTCATCTATTATGAAAGTTGAACCAGAAGAAGTTGTATATGGTAAAAACCCAACATGTTCCTTCTGACATATATTTTATTTATACAATGTTCATAATTACAGATGATGGTTTTGGTGGTGATGATATTGATGTTGGTGATAAAGATGAAGAAGGTGGTGGTTGGGATGTTGATGATGACCTTGAACTACCACCTGACCTTGATGTTCCGACCACACCTACTTCTGGTGGTGAAGGCTTCTTTGTACCACCTACTAAAGGAACCAATCAAGGACAGGTAATAAAAACCTACATGCCCTAAGAAAGTTAATGAAACAAAGTTTTTGGCTGTATTTTTGCAGACAAGATGCAAGATATAAGTCTTCAATATGAGCACATTGTTTATCAGGCATGCTCTCATTGGCCAAAACACATCTGTGCTGATCACATTAATTTACATGTAATCACTGAAATGCACAAAATACAGTTAGTGCCATATCGGTAGCATGTACAATATACTTTTATCAGCTTGAATTATAATTTAAATCTATTCTTTAGGTTAAAGAGGGAAAACAATGTTTTTATATGATGATATTCATAACTTTTTTATTTGGTAGATTTCATTATTTTTCATTGAGGTTGCAACAGTTTAAGATTGTATATCTCATGGAATACATGTAGCAGTGCTAGGAAAATCATGGACGAAATTATGACAGTAAAAACTTTATTCACTCCACAAAAACATGTTTCATTGAAGATATGTATCTACGGTGGCATAGAGGTGACATGGAGAAATATTTAAAATTTACGTGCGCACGCAATAGCGTTTACGTGGCCACGCAGTAGCTTTTACGTGCGCACACAATAACGTTAACGTGGCCACGCAATAGCTGTATGTATTATTTAAATTTGAAGCGTCTATAATTTGGAGCATTCTGCAAGATGTAACTAATAATGGGTTGATAGCAAAACTAAGTATTTTGTTTCAGATATATTTCATTTTGTTTCTATATGTTGTAGGTATGGTGCAATAACTCCCAGTTACCTGTGGATCATATATTAGCAGGATCGTTTGAAACAGCTATGAGGGTATGTACGATAGAATTTGTTTTCTTATTACAGATATTTCATGTTATCATTCATGTGAATTTCATTGTTTATTTTCATTCAAGATTTTTTTATCATACTGTATGAAATGAAATAAACATACATTTACAACAAAGATGGCCAGCACGGTTCAGAATCAAAAACACTATACATTTGTATATACATACAAGGTATATTACTCACAATGTAAAGTTTTTAAGCAAGTTCAATTAGAGGCCAGTTTCTCTATCATAAATGATTTTATTTCACAGATTTATACATTCACAGGTAGCTAAGGCTTTGCTATTC
This sequence comes from Mactra quadrangularis, assembly GCA_025267735.1. Classification (NCBI taxonomy): domain Eukaryota; kingdom Metazoa; phylum Mollusca; class Bivalvia; order Venerida; family Mactridae; genus Mactra; species Mactra quadrangularis. The sequence continues at coordinate 17,862,615 of CM046299.1, forward strand.
GAATGACACCAACATCTTTTTCATATGTGAAATAATATGGCTGTAGACCAATTTCAAACATCACGATCAAAACAGATTTAGTTTACTTGATACAAAATATATTTATTATCATATCTATTTTTAGTTACTACATGATCAAGTTGGTGTTGTAGACTTTGAGGAATATAAACAATTATTTTTACAAACATACAGTAGAGGTAGAACATGTTATCAAGCTTTACCATCATTAAACCCATTGTTTGGTTATCCTCATAGAAACTGGTAAGTGAAATACAAGTGTATTGAGTCAGTGAAAGTCTTGTAAATTTGATAAGCGTACACTTTTTTCAATATTTTATGTGGACTGATATTTATTAAGATTAAAGTAGAAGTTTTTTAATAGTCAAAGTTTCTTTATGTCGTGAGACAAATTTCATAATTAATGTTTTTAATGTATTTCTGTATAAAGCTCTTGTTTTATGAATGTTCCGAGATTCTTATGGTAGATGAATATGTTTTAACTCGGTAGGCTACTCAAAGATTTCAAAGTCAACGTCCAAAATAGTTTGCTGGTTTGAGTCTCAACCAGGATAGTTAAACCATTCCATGAAAATTCGACAATAATTTCCATTTTCCTCCAACATAATGGTGTATGAAGAAGTTGTTGACTTTGTGGAAGGGTATGTGAGTACTGGTTGTAGACTATCAAGAACAACTAGGTTAAGTCATCTAGTTGCTAGGGTTTAATAAACGGAAAAAAAATCAAAATCGATCATCGGAAATAATCTGACAACCCTTTTTGATCAATCATCAGTTATATAATCGAAACATTTACTCAGCGTTTTCATTCAGGATTTCCGAAAATGTGCAACAATATGTTGCATTGGTTTAAATGATTTTGTTTTATATAATAGTATATCAAATCATGCAAAAATATCACCACTGATCTCAATGATTTACAATAACAAAGTAGTGGTAAAAGTGTACCAATCATGTTTTTGATTAAGAAGTGTTTTATTCCCATGAAATGTTTTTTCCTTAGTAATATTAATTAATTAAAACTAGAATGTCTTATTGTCAATAAAAATGAACAACGGACATTAGCAATAATCGATTATCAAACTTCGTAATCGATTGTCTCCCACTTCTAATGAAACGATTGATTATTGATTATAATCGATCATCATTTAATCCCTACTAGTTGCTGTAAGTTAACCATGAGTTATGTATGGATGAGTCTTAAATGTTCTGAGATATTTTATGAACAAAACAGAACATATATTTTATTGAGATTTGTATGACTAAGGTATGGCACAGACAAAGGTACATCATCTTAAAAAAACATACAAATGACTGATAACAATGTTGTTTTATTTACAGGAAGGAAGCTGGTGGAAGGAATGGTGTACCAGCTGTTGGTTTAAAATTAAATAATTTAGTACAACAATTACAAGTAGCTTATAACCTTACAACTGCTGGAAAGTTTGGGGATGCTGTAGAGAAATTTAGAAGTATTTTATTATCAGTACCTTTATTAGTGGTGGATAATAAACAAGAAATTGCTGAGGTAATATTTTAATATTTGTAACCCAGGGGCGGATCAAGGATTTTATTTCTAGGGGGGTCCAAATTTTCGAAACCACAACCTTATTAAACACATTTCGCAGAATAATGCAGCATATTAATAATAAAAGCTACATAACAATTACATCTATGTTAAGCACCGAGAAAAATTGCTTCATGCCACTTAAAAATGACTGTCAATAAATACTCTAATGGAAAGGTACATTATGGGACCCCCCTGACCCCCCCCCCCCCTGCTAGATCTGCATATGAAACCTGTTGATTATATGATAAACTTTGTATTGCTTTTAAATGGTGTTTTCTAGTGTCATAAAGAACTTTTTCAAATATATCTGCAAAGTACTTATACTCATGCAAGGAAATTCTTGGCTAAGAACTAAAAGCACCAACATGAAGCAGTCATTGCATTTAAAACACTACAAAGCATTTTCAATGTGAAGTTGGAGCTGTCAATCTTGATAACTATATCTTTAAGCTGTTGATTTAGAAATATTGTCAACTGAAAAGAATTTGCACAGATGATAATGTCTAGGGATGGTCCTTAAGTTCAGGCTTTTTGGGACTGTAGAAAGGGTTAACTTTTTACATAAAACTGTTTTGAAATCAGAAAATTCAGGATTTTGATAAATTTTAATTTTTATACTTTTAGGCGCAGCAATTGGTAGAAATATGTAGAGAATACATTGTAGGATTAACTATGGAAATGGCAAGAAAAGAAATGCCTAAAGCAACATTAGCTGATCAGAAAAGATTATGTGAGGTAAGTACAAATACTTGGATAATATAAGAGGTCTGAAGTTAGAGCTTTGGTCAAGTGGTAGGACATGTGAAAAGAGATTAATGGTCATATTTTATGCAGTTTTTCTCTCCTTTGACGAATTATTAGGTGACACATTTATCACTCAGGATGATTGTTTTGTGATTGCTTTAGCTTGAAACTTGGGGAGGGGCCTGAATTGAATTAACATAGGTACATATTCCAACATTCCTGAAAATGTTAGTGAAGAACGAATGATATTGATGGTATCTTGTCAAATTTCATTTGATTTCATATACAAGTTTGGTGTGTCATAGGTTAAATGCTTATGATTCTGTAGTTATTCTTAAATGAATATAACATTTGACAAAAATGAATTACCCAAAAAAGTCATGAATACCGGTACATGTATTTTCCTGTCTCTATTTCAGATGGCTGCATATTTTACACATTGCAAGTTACAACCAGTACATCTTATATTAACATTACGTACAGCACAGAATCTATTCTTCAAATTAAAGAATTTAAAAACAGCTGCATCGTTTGCTAGAAGATTATTAGAACTTGGTCCAAAACCAGACATTGCTTCTACTGTAAGTATTTGAGTTCACTTAATCTTATGATATATTGTATGTATTATGCTTGTATTTCTGAATTTATTCGACTCTAAGTAATGCATACGTTAATTAATTGGCTGATTTAAATACTTACTACAGAACTTTCGAACTCACAATCTATAAGAGTTGATATATGTATTAATGTATGGGAGTTATCATACATATATTGAATACTTAAATCAGCAAGTTAATGTATTACTGTCTGTAGAATAAAATACAGCTGTAGAAAGTTAGTATTGCAGATTGATCCATTTACAACATCAAGTTGAATTGGGTGACTAGAAATTTAAATCCCTAGAAATTTTCAATGTACTTAAAAATGTGAACAAGAGGATTGAAATTAATATGTTTGTTTATAAGACCATTGCTCTTCCTTTATCAAATTTTATCAAACAATTTTTATGCAATATAGAAGCATTTACATAAAAAACCTTTGATAATACTGGCCCCTAAAATATCATACAATGCCATGAAAAGCTTATTCCAAAAAAATTTGATCTTTAAAACTGCTGAATAGGTAAACATTTCCATACAACCCTTTTTAGCCCGATTTTCAACGAAAAAACTGCTAATACAATGTAGTTTGGTGAAACCCAGTCAGGTGGGCGTCCGATGTTGTTATGTTTTTCTTTACTATATATTTCTGCCATTTATTGTCAGCTCTTTAAGAAACTTCATACAATGATAACATACCATGTGATGAAGAGAATTAGAAAGTAACCACAACTCTACCTGACCTTATTATGGATTACTAAAAATTTTAATATGTTGGATATGTCTGTCATTTATGGTCAGATCTTGATGAAAATCTGGCTGTAATGTGGTTTCCACATTACATTTCTTGTATGTTACCATAACTGACTTAGCCCTTTCATCTGTGTATTCTTATAGGTTTAGTAAATGTTGAAATGTTACATTTCAGGCTAGAAAGATTCTTGCTGCTTGTGAAAAGAATGCAGTAGACGAACATGATTTAAAATATGATGAACATAATCCGTTTGATATTTGTGCTGCTTCATATACTCCTATATATAAGTAAGTTATTGATTTACATCATATCTACAGTGCTATCCTTAATTATCTTCATACTTTTGTAAATGTTTTATTTGTTTTTAAACTTTAAAATCCATTTTTTCTCAACTTTCTGAATAATTTCAGGGTCATTGAATACACACTATCACAATATCCTGCGTGTTAGACAAAGAACACGCAGTCACTGTGAAAATATTCATGTTTTGACAGTTGAGAAAAAACAAAGTATACCAGTAATTGAGAAATTAAAAACTTATCTGTAGAAACATGTACATATATAACAATTACAGTTGTATAAAGTATTATTACTCTTCTTTCAAATGTTACAATCTATTATAACTGTACTATTGTGAAATAACATTTAATTGTGTATATGAAAAACCAGCTTTTTTACTAATGTAAATGTAATTATGGAAGGCACGTATGTGTATAGTAGATAAACGTTTATGGTCTTAACACTCGGTTCATGATACAGAGAATGAAGGTACTGGATATTGCAGACTTCTTTCTAATTTACTGCCTGATGTAATACACATGCTTCGATTCATTGTAGAGCACAAAAATGTATCGTTATGATCTGAAATGATTGGGACATCCTACTTACATAATACTTGTACATCTGGTTCAAACCAAGTTTTTTGTACTGGACTAGAACCAAATGTATTGTTATTTTTATTACAGAGGTAAACCAGTTGTAAAATGTCCATTAAGTGGAGCCTGTTATTTACCAGAGTACAAAGGTCAAACATGTCGAGTATCTAAGGTAGGTTAACTTTATATATATATATGTATAGTCCGACAATATTAACCTGAGTTTGACCTTCATGCAAGAATGTATTAAACTCAGTATTTACAGTCTATTTTTGTCTTAGCTTGTAAATCGCGCTTTATCAGAGGCTTTCGGCTAAATAAACACGCTGAAATATTAATTTTGATTTCATAAGTAAAAATTCATTGAAACTATGCCACAATATTGCAGACTTACATGTTTCTCCAAAAACTAATGTGTCCAAAATTAAAAGTACAATAACATGCCATGTTTATGAAATTGATTTATGGTCACATAGATGTTATAAACATGTGTATAACCATATACACACATACGGAACCTCACGATTTAATGTAAGTGAAGTGTGTAATTATTATAATTAGGTAGTTCAAGCTCAGGATAGTATTGTCACACTATATTTAAAGCTAATCTAAACTTACCTGCTGTCCCATTTGCTTATTTTAGATCTGGCTACTTCGTATCATTGGTCACATTCATTCATGGACCTTTTCTATTATAATATTTATTACAAAATAATGTTGTTAAGTATCTTGTTTACGTCACGTCATGTCACACAATTTGTAAAAAGCCGTCTAATCACAGCCTGTAAATAACAACGCTTTCAAACTCTCCCAAACCTCCGTCTAGAAATAGAAATTTCAAAATCAAGATGCTATTCATTGGGTTTTGTCTAGATGAAAGCTACTCATTGATTGGTTGACACAAAAGTCATCACAAGATGTGACCCCCTGAGCGATAACAAGAGATCCTGTATGACAGTGGTCTATATGATTTCTATTTTCGGTGATTGGTTTTATGTTAAACCATTATTTATTGTTTTGTTTCTTTTCACAGGTGACAGAGATTGGTAAAGATTGTATTGGATTAAGAATCAGCTCTATACAGTTTAGATAAAAAATATACTGTCTAGAATCTATATACTATCAATGACACACCATCTATTACTCAAATATTTTTTTGATTATAGTGAAGTGAAAATTTTAACCTAGTTTATAATTTATACACCATTTATAAACATCTTTATGGTGAAATTACTATGAATAGTGAATGGAACGTATTGAAATAATTCTCTATGTGATTACAGTATCATGACTTTTGAACCATTCTATTTAACATCCATGTAATTAACTATAGTAAAGTTTATGTGAATGTCTACCTTAATATTGAAACATGTATGCTGAATAGTCATTTATCTAAAGAAGAAATTCTACTGACCATTTGTGAAATTCTAAAGATTTACCTGTATTGAAGATTTATACTTAACTTGACTGATTTCTTCCTCTATGTGTGATGAAATATGAATACTTATTTCTGTAAAAACTGAATGGTTAAAAATGTTACTAATACTAAACGATTATTGACCATTGAATTAAAATAGTGTTTTATATACATGTATATAATTGATGTTAATCTTTAGTTGTATTTAGTGATGTTTTTATGGGTATAATCAACTTGATAACTGTTTTGGGTAACACTTAATGTATTGTTCATAGATAATTACCAACTGAGAACTTAAAGCTGGTATATTTCATGCTTTCATTTAGGTTATTATTGAATTTAAAATTTAATTATAGAAAGTCATGAAGCAATCTTCTTTGTTGACAAAAAATGTTCTCTCTTCCATTTATTAGGCTTAGGTTGTAAAAAACGACTAAAATAGTGCTTTAATGCATCACAACTTCTCAGATTTAGTCATGACCATGTCCATTCTTATGTCAATATTTTGAAGTGATGCTTATTCTTTGGTATAAAATTTAAATTTAAAAAAAATGACATCTTTACTCAACAAACTTTGTTGTATATTTATACCTTACCATCAATTTTTGAAATATTTATATACATGTTGTTTAAATTATTGGAAAAATAAAAGTGGGAATACTAAGTTATTGTGGTTTCTGTTTTCTTTAATGTCTTTATTCCTGAGATGTATCTTTCATGTAAGAAGTATTAGTGATATTGTCAGAAACCTATATCGGAGGACTGTGTAGTCACTGGTTGGTTATTGTTAAATTTTATTCAAATGTCAGTAGTCATCATCATCATCATCGGTCTTTTGATTATCATGCAGTTGTGGGGGCATTATCCACATAATGGCATTTCTCACACCTGCTCTTCAGGTGTCTCTCTCTTGAGGGTCGATCACAGAGAGGTTCCATTCTCTGCAATCCCTCTCTGTCAACTGTTTCCAAGTCATCTTGGGCCTTCCAGGTCTGTGTACCTGTAACCTGTATGGTACTGGCTGGTTTGATTGCACCACTGGATCTCTCTACATGTCCATACCATCAAAGTCTTCTTTCCCTCAAGATGAGGTCCAGGTCTTCTAGGCCGAGCTGCTTGAGGAGCTTGTATGATCTGATGGTGGCAATGTCCTGTGGCTTTATGTTGCAAATCTGGCTGACCATCGCTTGGACAGAGTGGTGCATAAATTAACCCCACTGCTGTACATAAAAACGGCTTTTATTTTCATTTATTGTGAGTACAAAAGTACCGTAAGTAGTACTTAGATCATGGAGGTTAATGTATGCATCACTGACAGTTGCATAAAATATAAATAGATGAATAAATGAAGTAATCATAAGTGCACATGTTCCTGATTATCATGTAGAGGTATAGTGCATACATGTTGACCCCGACCTGACCTTTATGCAAGAATATTCATTACTTTGAATACGAATGTAGTATTAATTCTCGATTACACAGTGACCGTGAGGATTGTGAGTTTAAACACACAAACACACTTGTATAATTTTACGATCGCTGCCGCAGTGTAGAATAGGCATGGTACTGACTCGTCGGGATATGTGTAGATAATAATTAGATGTAAATGTGAAAGGGCAGGTCAATTGTGTAATTATTAAAACCTTTACTTGAAGAAATATATACCAAGAATTTTTCACGGTTAAACTGTGTTAAGCGACTCGAGCTCGCTTTGAGGCTTTGCCTTAGTCATATTATAAGACTTCTGTCTGGGAAACTGTCATATTAGTATGTGAATTTCGATCTTTGGTACACAATTTAGAGGTGAGCGGCCTATGCTGTACAGATTGAAGAAATATATTGTGCGTAAAGTTTGACCCCGACCTGACTTTTCATGCAAGAATATTCATTATATTGATTACAAATGTAGTATTAATGCTCGATTACACTGTGGCCATGAGGATTATGTGTTGAATAAACATACTTCTATTATTTTACAATCGCTGCCGAAGTGTAGAGTAGGCATGGTATTGATTTTCATTGGGAAATGAGTAGATAATTATTAGATGCAAGTGTGATAGGTCAGATCGGGGTTAAACTTTACGCACTATACATGTACATAACATAACAAATATATTTTTTTTATTTAAAAAACAACAAGATGTCCATGACTTTATACAATACAATTAAACAATACAATACATTCATATTTCTAGTAAAGGCATGCATTAAGAAACTTCACTTAAAATATGTATGCAACTACAATTATGATTATAAATAATATCAAGTACATCATACATGTATAGGTCATGGACTCACAGTTCTTCTTTATGGAAATCATGTTTGAGTAATTTTTCAACCGTAGACCATGTACCATTGTTAAGGTTAGGTTTTATACCAGTAACTTTACATATAAGTTGATATACGTTTGTTATATCAAATGCTTTCACTACTTGGTTACTCTGGAAATCTGAAATGATCAATTAACGGTGGATCTTCATACTACACTAAATAATGTTAAATTTTGTTCAACTGTCAGTGGCTCATACATTAACCCTGCTAATTTAATTACTAAAAGTATGCTTGATATTCCCTTTGCATACATGAAGAAACAGATATCTATTTTAATAGATACATTTAATATGTGAAGAAGTACTTTAGTGTGTATTTAAATCAGTGGGGGGTTTTTTTGTATGTGTTACTGCCAGTTGAATAAAAATTAATGATTCCTTATAAGTTACAGATTAAAACATTGCAAGTCCGATCAGAAAATTTGTCTCGGATGATGAAATGAGAAACTATTAAGTAATGTTCATCAATACTTTATCAAGATACTGTGTGGTTATGCAATTGCCAGTCTACTTCCTACCTCTATATCAAATAGGGCTGTTGTCGGCAATTGCAAAGGATATGTGTAAAGTACTAGGTAAAAAGCGTGGGTCCATAGATCTTAGCTTATTTGGGAATGTAAGTTATACAACTGTTGCAATATAACTGAAAATGTTAAATTCCTGTGTAAAGCACATTTACATTTAGATATGTGTACCTAGAAATAAAGGGAAATCAATGTTTTTTGTGTAGTATTGTAATTTTCATCGAACCAACAACTATAAAAAAATAAGACACAAGTAAAACATATCACAATTGTTTATTTTAAAGACATCCTGGACATCCCTCATCGTGGGTTAATTCATTGTATTGTTATTATAAACAGTGTTTATTTTTTTGAACGCACTATACATGAGGAGTATGACAACTTGTAAATGTAAACTTTAAATAAATAGGTTAGGGTGTGAATTTACCAAAATGCACCAATGTACAATAAATAATGTTTTTGCTCTGAAATCGTCAGCAAATACTAAACAAGCTTAGTATAGGCACAAAAAATTAGGAGTTAGTGGGAACAAACATTTTTTTTACGACTTACCTGGACCATAGGCAACAAATATTCCTCTCATATCTATATCATTATTATCAAAACCATGGTTACCTTGCATTACATAACCTGCTGTTTCAAATACTAGTTTCCATGAATTAGGCTGGAATAGAATCATCAGGTTATACCTTAAGTATTGATACTAATTACCCTGTAAATCTCGGTTAAATGTTTATTAATTTAAATTTTATGTCAAAATTTCCATTAACATACAGAAAATGTTACGGAAACAAACTGTGTAATGAAGATTTTTAAAACAACTTAATTGTACATTGTTTATTTCCCTTAGTTGAAAACCATACATGAAATTACTATAGCTTGGTCAATTATCATTCTATTTCAATTTTGAATCACATACTGGTAAATGTTTCTCTAGATATAGGACTCCTGTTCATTGACCTTTAAACAAGTTTATGTTACTATATAATGAATGTCACATTTAGTTAATAGTGATAAGATAAGTACTATTTGTCCTTCATACAAAAACAAAAAACGTAACAACCATACAATGTACAGATAAAAATTTTAAAACCTTGACATCTTCCTTTATAAGTTAAAGGAATTGCAAGGCAAAAGTTCAACTTCATATTTCCTGGTTTTGAATTATATTTTTTATAATTGTGACTGCAACAGACACACTGTTATATCACTTGGCAAAATATTTCTTTATTTTCTCATAATATTTCGGGTGTTTCCTAACTAGACCCACGTGGGTCAGGTTAGCTAAAATATATTAGTGTTAAATGATGAGAAGATACTAGAGCTTGTTATTGAGCAACATTAGTATAACTCTATTAAAAAGATATCCTAACCGCCTAAGAATGATGAATGAAAATGTTTAATTTCAGCAAGTACGACATATAACAAATTTATAAATAGCTTGGTGATTCCCTCAGTATTCTACTTTCGTTTTCAACAATGTGTATGCCACATGTTTTAATTCGTTCAGTTGAATATTATAAGTGACAAATGTTATTAGTAAGTGATTTCTCACGTTCTTAATACTGTTTTAAGACTAAACTTAGTTCTATACTTTTGGCACAGTCATTTGCCTGTACATGTATATCCCTTTAACAATGGCAAACGGTGATATATTCTAGTGACATGAGGTTTGTCAATAGTTTATAATTAACCAACAATTGAATTTTACCAAGATTTAAAACACCTAAATGTATAACAATTCATTTTAGCTATAAAAACCACATTACTTACTGTGCATTTCGTGCTATTTTTGACTCAAAGGAAAAATGGCAATTATCTATTTTATATGAATATCATGTGCTATTATAAGTCCTTTTTAATAAATGTACTCTTTTTCGGCGCAGCTGCCTGTCTAAGCCAACTTTTGACCTATATTTTAACCAATACAATTTGCTCTACCATAGCATGAAAATCCTTTACGGTAAAAAGAAATGGATAAAACATGACACCATTGACTATTTGTGATAAACAGGTGTGTAGCACGTACAGTAGCTGCTGAATATTTACTCTGAGTATAATGAGTGACTCACTATGCTAATTGATCACACATTCGTCGTGGAACGCCCCTTGCGGTATAACTAAACTGCGAATATCACTCAGCGCACGCTCGGAATGGGTTTTCATTTTGTCATATGTAGGCCGCCATTGAGCATTTCTATCAAATTGTTTTAAGTTCGCCAGAAAAGTAACATAAATCGTTTGTTCATTCTGGAAAGAAGAGAATTTTCATCGAAAATCATGGCATTGTTATTAAAAATGTTTTTAATTTTAGAATCGGACAGATTTTCCAAATTGACAAATCAACAAAGTGGCAATATATCCAGACAAAAATTATCAGTTGAGACTGAATTGCAATTTTGGACTAACTACATTTGACCTATTGTTAATACATGTACGTCGTTTATGACCAACATTTATACTTCAAACCGTTGAAAATGAACCCAGCAGAGCGCCGAATATCTTTTTTAAGATATTTCTTGTTCAAACTTAAAATCAGACAACAAAGTGGTTTGAAATGTTTATTGTGTATCTAATACATGTTATATTTTGATAACTTCAAGGTTAAAAGGACAGTTTTTATGTCAGTGTAAATGAATATATATCCTTAAAGTGACTTTAATAATCGCCGATATTTCTAGATTGTTAAAAGCATAGAGTCATATTGAATTGCTACTTTTGCTAAACAGCCAGACGTAAAGGTTGCATGCAATGACGAGTCCAGTAAGCAGGTATGGCAAAGTGGAATAGTTACTCGCGGGATACGGCTCTCCAGAGACGTTTGGACTTTAGAAAACAATTATTGCTTGATGAGAACATAAATTAATGTTTAATCAGTGTGTAACCAGCAACAACAACTGCATACAGTTTCACAAAATACAAACTTGTGAATTTTGCACCGACTAAACCAAATCTGTTTTAATCGAAGTGTTTCAAATCGGCTTACGACCTGATTACTTGAAGCGTTTGCAAAAATCGTTGGTGTCATTCGAAAGAACAACAAAGCATGCTCCACATGCATGTATAATAGATGCATGTGTAATCTGTGAAATATAAATTTCTATAATGGAGACACTCTATTTAATTAAACTTGGTTAAAAAACTACCCTTGTCGAGTAATATTCCTTATATGTATTTAGATTGTTTTTGTATCAGGACCGTGTCGGTCGCCCATGGTGGAACCAGGATTTTTCCAAACTTTCGAAACACAACCACATAATACACTGATGGCTGAATAACGCAACATATTAATAATAATCAAAGCGCTGAAAGCGCTAAAGTTAAGCGTAAAATTAAATAGTGCAGAGAATCAATCACTAGCAGGTTATTTGTCTGCTAAGCTAAATGTTCGTATGACCTAACATGGAAATAACGAATCATTATTTTAATGGAAATATATTTGGGTGGCTACACCACAACTGAAATGCAATAAATTCAAGTAAACCACATGAAGCATAGGCAGTTCTCTTGGTTTAAATGTAAGCTTTGAAGAAAAGCATTTGCAGCAAGATTCAACATACTAAAAACTAGATTCTTTATAAAGCAACATCATAAGCATTTGTCACTTGTTGATTAGTTGGGATGTTTGATTGAATGTTACATGTTTGTTTGTTTGTTGGGTTTAACGCCGTAGCGTCACATTGTATAGGTCAAATAACTGCGGTCAGTCAACCTACTCACTTCTCCTGGAAAGGCTAAATCTCTGGGAAAAGCGCAAGAAGTGTAATTAGTGTAGCCCAATCAAGTCTACACTTGGGTTCACTATGCACTAGTATTTGAGGGTAACAAAAATAAACATCCTGACTGGGACTCGAACCCAGGACCTCTGGCTTACTGCCGCTTACAGGGTGAGTGCTCTCCTGACTATGCTTTCTGGCCACTTACATATCCGTCTTCCCATAATGTGAACAGGTAAGTGCCGTGACATAATCGCAATAATAATTTCAGAATTCTAGGCTGTTTCAGAAGCATTTATTTTGTTACAAGCATTTCTCAACTAACCAAGTAATTGTCACGGTCCCACGTTGGGCGAAAAATCATCACAGGGTAAGAAAAATATACAGGCTGACCGGGACTCGAACCCAGGACCTCTCTGTAGATAGATACACAGAGCTATCCGGCCGCTTACATATCCTTCTTTCCATAATATCAACAGCTCACAGGTAAATGTTGTGACACTTAATAAAATACTACACTTGTAACAGCAAGATTCACCAGTAAATCAGGTGAAAGCTTGATACAATTCCTGCATGATACATTACTCGAGTACATGGTTATTTCTAAAGCTTCAGTGCATGGTAAGCGTCAATGCAACTTTCAGTTTCACTTCGCTATGCACATAATGCAGTCTATTGTCAGACTACATGTATATCCGGAATTCATTTCACCGCTCCAATGAAAACGGGTGTACAAAGAACAATAGTATTTGTTCCATAGTTCGTGCAATTTAGCAATAATATGTAACAAACGTTGTTTGTACCACAGATGCCCATCGCATTACAAAAACCAAATTATTATCAATTTTTACTTTAACATGCTCTAATTATCATAAAAACCCCAAATACATTGTACAAAAGTTCCAGCCCAAAGCCAAAATATTGTTTTGTAAAAAAATATAAGGTATCCAACTCGATGAATTTCTTATGAAATTTACTCGGAAGAGATGTGACAGGTCTCCTTTCCAAGACAAAACACCCATTCCCCTATGATTTAGCGCTAAAGTCGAATACTAATGATCCGTCTTTAAACTATATTTGTTGAAAATTTGACTTAAATCGGACCAGCACTTACGTAGATACGAGCCCAAATATACATGTACAAAATGTGTACTTATAAGTTTTGTTAAGTGTATAAAGCCATGCAGACATGATCAAACGCTTTAAAATCATTGTAACACTTCAATGATGATATTCAAATCAATCGCGATCGAATGCATGCCGGTCATCTCGTCTAATTACCCTCGATAATTTCAATGTTAATAGAGTTTGACTTTTTCCGGCAACTTCGTTCATCTCCGTGGGTTGAGTGACGTCATAGAAAAATAGTTCGATATCCACGCGCGTATTCATATCAAGGGGCATGTTCCACAAGGCTATCGATAGCTAGCGCTTTTTGAGAGCAATTTTGTGTAGCATATTAGCGCTCGCCTTGTGAAACGTGCTCAACATAAAAGGAAAAATTTGAGACAGCTTGTTTTGAATGATTTTATGTTCCATATGATGCACTTTTGTCTGTACTATCGTAGAATAGATACAATTTGAACATACTATGAAAAAAATTGCGTGGTTGTGGTAAAATAGAGGTCGGAAGAACTACTTTGTCATAGACTTGGGTTGGCTAAATCCGAAACGACTGTAGAGATGGTCGTAATAAGTTAAGCGCTTAAAGCGCTTAACTTAAAAACTACATTACCATTAGTCCTATGTTAAACATAAAGGCGAGCAAAGCCTACCCGAAAAAAATGCTTCTTGCTACTTAAAAATGGCTTACAGTTAAAAAATACATTCATGGACAGGTCTGGACCCCCTGACCCCCGCTGGATCCGCCCATGCCGTCTGTGTGTAATATATCCTTACTGATACTTACATGTGCAAGATACCATCCTTTATCAACTGTTACAAAGATTGGAGGTATTCTTGTATGTTTCTTAAAGAACCAACGATCTAAAATATCACTTCTTTGGTATACCTTTAGATGAGGATGAAAGTTCTTTAACTTGTCGTACACCTAAAAAGGGAAATAAGATCATTTAATAGACGTTATTCGGAACTTCAAATGATGAGGGTTTCCGTCCGACCACAGGTGGTTTTATACACATTATTGCTGAAAAGCACGAAATTTGGATAAAATCCTTATGTTCTTTGTACACATTTTTTCATTTTAACTGTGAAAGTTTGTACCACAGGGAAAAACTCAAATTTTTAAATTCCAAATACAATGTATAGTCTTTTAAGGCTATTTTAAAATATATAGCGTAAAAAGACACTGTCAATTTCAACATTACTACATTAAATAATTAGTGGACTTAAGGATAAACCATGAGGAGTAAATAAACTTATGATACAAAATGACTAGTTTTAACCACAGGCGGCGTATATATATATAGTGTTTTTGATTCGGGACAGTGTCGACCACCTGTTGTTTCAACCGGAGTATTTCTATATTCTCAGTGAATTATTGTCTGCACATTCTGACTCTCTGATTTCTACAGACCAGTTCTTACTTGAATAAATATTCATTAAATACCCCGTAGTCTGTGTGTCAAAATGTATTTTTTCATTGGGACAGTTTTCATCTTTGAAATAATGACCTGTAAGCAAAAAAGGTCAACACCTGGATGTCATTTCTGACAAATTTTAAGTTCATTGCAAACTCGCCAATAAAATCAGAACTTTTAATGTATTGACTGCAAAACAGAATAGCTAGACCGTCTGCTTATTCCATAGTGAACCCACCTCTTTTTCTTTTCCAGATTTAGGCCAAACATAAGCTTGTGTTCCTCCTTCAGTAATCTCCAATATATCATTCATATCCAAAACTTCACTTATATTGATTTTATGTAGAGTATCTATTGTAGACATACCATGATCAGAAACAATAATTACATTAACATTATTTTGTTGATTATCTTCTATGATATCTAGAATATCATTTATATGAGCATCTACTTCTAGAACTGCTTCTCTTACTGGTTCTGAATCTGGACCAAACTGATGACCCATTGCATCAACATGTTGATGGTACACGTCTGTTTATAGAAAACTACATGTATTAGGTTCAGTAACATTGTCAAACAACATCTATCCCGTTATAACCCATTTAGCCATCCCGCTAGCTCAGTTGGTAGCACGCAAGTCTACTGATCGTGGGTTCGATTCCTGGTCGGGGCATACTTTCGTGGAGATTGGTCATGAAATTATTTCTACGGTCATTCTTAATTATGTAGGGCAGTTGTCAGTCACTGACGAAAGTATGCGCTTAGTAGTTGGTAAACAGCTAAATCCAGAGATTTAGCCTTTTCAGGAACAGTGAGTAGGTTGACTGACCGCCGTTATATGACCTATACAATCTGTTGCTACGGCGTTAAACCCAATAAAAACAAAAAAAAACTTATTTAATTGCTTAATCAATTATTTTAAAAGCGCCGATAGCGCTGTCGTGACATTGGTCTACCAGGGCAAAACAGTACTTAACGATTTATTAAATATGAGACTATTTTTTCACGCGTATATGTTAATCTGACCTCATATTGTTGCCCTAAATTTGACTGCGCATGACCGAATGTAATGATCCGCGGCTATTTTGTGTTACGATTCAAAAGTTGGGGTTTCTTAGACCTTAGTTGCTTGTAAGCAATCCATGTCAAAAACATGGAAGTGTATGTACTATTTTAAATGCCCTATTCAATTCCAGTGAACTTATTCTAAAACAAAGATGAACATTATTGAGAAATCTATTTTAGAAAACCTTTTGACAAAAGAGAATTTTACATGCAATGTCGACCTGGTCGTTTTTCATTTTGTCTAAAGCATCTCTTAGATCAGAATCTGTCAGTTCCCTGGTCGGGTAAACGTCATATGGCAGACAATATGTTGGTGTTACTCCATGTATAGAGACATGACATCCTCTCACGTGATACAAAGCTGTACGTATACCCTAAAAAGTAAGCAACACATAATTGGTTATACCTATAAAATGTGTAAGCAAACATGTTGGGAACAACAACAGAAAAAATCGTCGCCTCAATCTAACTATGTCGTTACTACCAAAATTTCATTTTTGGGAAATCAGCTTCAGAAGTTCAAAGGGTCATAATTATCTTTGTTGTTTCAATAAGTATCGACATGGGACTTTGTAGGTAGACTCATAAAGTATATTTCAACGCATATGTCTACAATATTAGCGAAATATCACGAGTATTAATACTAAAAATGAGAAATAACTGTTTTGAGAGCAAAAATCACATAGGGCATAATACAATGCTATTTTTCACATTTTCTGGAGTTAGGGGTTTCTTGTACAGCCTATATTACAGCATACTTAGTTATACATGTATTGGATTACACAGGACGTCTATATTATTGAAAGACAAAAACAAGTGTAACCTATCATATACATTTTACTTCGATTGACTGGACAAAACGAGATAGAGCAATGTTCGAACTCGCTTCTTTGGACTTAGAGCATTGTAAGCATAAATGATATTTTTAGCCGAACACTGATCTTTATCTTGGAAATATTGCATTGTTAACGCTGTGAACAGAGAAAATTTCAGAAGATATGATAACATTTGATTGGTGGGTTGAACCATTTGACATAAGAGAGTCAAGAAACCCTTTTTTAGAAGATAGATCAATGTCATAGAATTCGCTTGAGATTTTTATCTCTATTTTTTTAAGAATGGAGATAGGATATTGTTAGATTGGGATGACGACATGTGTAAGCAAACATCTTAGAAACATCGTCGGCAACCACAGTACTTTCTTCTGTTGTACACTCCATACGTACCGTGGGCAATTTGACTGGCAAAATCTCGTTTTCATAAATAAGCATGAGACAGGGAAGACTAATTTTCTTCCAATGAAATCGCATGTAACAATCAATACTCTTCAATAACAATGACGTCATACTGGGATTTTCTTACTTAAAATAGAAACTAACGTATTTGTTTAATTTTAAGAAATGGTGGTGAAATTTCATTGGCTAGTTTTCCGCAGTGGTTTCCTTGCGGAACCAATGAAACTGCCTCATTAATAATTCATGATTACGAGATTTTCCTAACCAAATGGCCCACGGTACATAACGCAGCATAGCGGAGTAATGTATCGTGGGATAACGATGAGAAACAACAACAGAAAAAACCCAGACCTTCTACACAGCCAAAAAGCAAAGAGTGAGATTTTTAAAACTTTTTAGATTGTACATGTATCTGATAACAGAGAAAACGTAAATGAGTACTTGAAGCAACATTGAAATTTATTTCACCTGTTTTTCTGCAGTAATAAAGAAAGATTCAGCACTGTTCCACCAGGAAGGGAGGTAACTCTCGGTATTATCAAGGTCCAGTCTAAAATGCTCCCCAGTTTTCTCTTCAAACATGTAGTTACCAACAACACCATGACTTTCAACATGTAAACCTACAATACATGAAATATAGATCTGCTTGAAGTAATTTTTTATTCTTATTCCTAGTGAGGGCACTAATTCCTTATGGGATTAATTTAATGGAAGTTGGTGTTAGCTATTCGTAATATTTCGATAGTCCCAAAGATGCATAGCACATATATTGATATTTTTTAACATATATTGACACCGCTGTTTTAAATACTCACTACAATATTTTTGTTGTAACTTTCGATAATCGAGTAATTAAAATAGCGTGTTTCCATCGCACTTAGTATGGCTTAGTCCAATCTACGTATGTCCTGTATAATTATGTACATTGCATAAAATACATACCATAAAATATGTTTGAAAAATCAAAGAAGTGTCTCAAGGTATATGCCTGCGGTCAATTAAAAACCATTGTAAATTAGTCCGGTATATAAACTACAAAAATCGACTAAACCGTGCATGAAAGGATGTAGAAAATGTTTTTGCATTTTCTTGAAGCTAAGACACTGTAGTTTCCGAAACTGAATGATGCCACTTCGGCACTGTTGGGCAACTCCCAAAATTCAAGATGGCGGACAAAATGGCGGACGAGAACTGATGAATCTATAATAAATCCATCTTTTTCACAGTCTGATCATTTAAAGAGCTAAAATTAGTCTAACATTATCTGCAATATTTCATGCAATTTTGGTATCCTTCGTTTATTCTCCAATCCAAGATGGCGGACAAAATGGCGTATAAAGGCCACATTTGTCATGTATGTCAACCACAATGAGCCAAATCGTACACATAGGCATATAAACAATAATGCATTTTTGTAGTTATACCTGAGTTTATATAACTGGTTGATGCCACACTGGCATCAATGGGCAATTCCCAAAATCCAACATGGCGGCTAGAATGGCGTAAATAACTAGCTGTCGGGTATATATCAACCCCAATGAGTTAAGTCATAGAGTGGGGTATACCAAATAATTTCAATGCATTTTATTTTGTCGTTTATCCACTTTAATTAATGCAACCGATTGATGCCATACTGATTTCCTTGGATGACTTCAAGAATTCAAGATGGTGGTCAAAATGAATGATAAGAGCTGGAAAACTTTAGTCACATAAATAGACATGACTCCACACTAATGAATATACAGCGACATGTTTAGGTTTTTATATCTCTTGGTCTTGCGAATATTAAATAATTGATACTAGCTTGTCAGTTGACTCTAGAAGCTAATTGTTTCTAAGATGGCAATTTAGAGACACTATTCTGATGATATTTAATTCATTGAACAACATAAGTTGTGATACGAAACTTTAATATACTTAGAATAACGACCACTTCAATAATAATCAATATGTACTAAAAGGAGATTATAAACAAAGAAAAAGACAATTGATATTGAAAGTATTGTGTGTAAGTTCAATTATCTTTCAATGTAATCTAAGAGTACATCAATGCCAAAGCAATTGAAAGAAATTCTGTTGACATTGTAACACATTTTGATAGTAATTAAGGGAAATTGCAATAGGATTTCAAGTTCGATCTTGGTATCAGATATCACAACTGGATCATGAGTGTTCTTTATTTCATTGTAAATACTCTATCCATTGATCAAAAAGGAGAAATATCAAACGCACATTTCCATCAAAGTTTGTAATATAATTTGTTTTGTTATTTACAAGGATATAGAGAAAATAAATGTCAATTCTATAAGCGTATACACTGCTATTTGAACCCAGTGTCTAGCTCATAATTTAGCAAATAGTGTTTACCTGTGCAAGATGGTGGCTTTAAAGGATTCATCAATTACAAAAATATGGCAAAGTAAAATTTTAGAAGTGTCTTGTTTCACTTGCAATGCACTCGTGTCTGCATTCTAGCATTATTGTCAACATTATTCATTAAAAAGTTAACATGATCTATACAATTACTCGCAATGTGTATTGCGGTTTTATAAAACTTATACTATTGCATACTCGCCAGACAAAGTAAGGGACTATGCGATCGTTATTACATGTATATAATTTCAATTGAATGAAAAGCAACACGGAAGTAAAATTTCGAAATAATCGAAATAATCAAACTTATTCATTGTCAGGAGGGTGTCTACAAACTTTTAAGTAGAAATATAAGTTTTGAATAGCCTTACAAATAAAGACCGCGTGATAATGAGGGTTATTCAATTGAAACACAGACGTATTATATCTTTTCTAAGAATGGATTTTAAACAAAATCTATTATGAAGCAATATAATATTACCACAAGGTTTTTACGAATAATAACTCTAGGCTTGGTTATAACGATTAAATTTCTTTAGGTAGTAAAATTATTTTGAATGCAAAAAACAATTTGAATTATTATCTGACTAGAGTGACACTGGTTAATGCTATTAGCTGTAAGAAATTAGATCTTGTATGAAACATATGTGACAGCAACTAATCATTTTGTCCTTGTTTATTTACATTACGGCGTCCAGCGCACCTAGCCTAGCTTTCCTGAACCATTGTCTATAACCAGTACTCAACTACCCTTTAACAAGGTTGTCAACTTCTCCATATACCTTATTAATGGAGAAAAAATGGACATAACTGTCAAATTTTCAAGGAAAGGTATAACCTCACCGGGTAGGATTCGAACCCTTATTCCTACGAGACACTAGATTCGAAATACCGGTGCTCTACCAACTGTGCTGCAGACTCGGGTGTCACAACAAGTACTAATAAAATAAACAAGCACTTACTCTTCGCCGATAAATCTTGCCTGACAAATACAAATGTATTTGAATGACTTCACGCGGCGCATAAAACAAGCACTTTTTTCTTTTTACAAAAATTCCATAGCTTCGTTCGTAGCGTTGAATCTTTCGCACAAAATTTTAATCAAACGATAA
The DNA here is from genome assembly GCA_025267735.1 of Mactra quadrangularis. Taxonomy (NCBI): domain Eukaryota; kingdom Metazoa; phylum Mollusca; class Bivalvia; order Venerida; family Mactridae; genus Mactra; species Mactra quadrangularis. The sequence goes on from CM046299.1 coordinate 17,883,487, forward strand.
ACAAGAATTTTTCAAAAATAATTTGTGCACAGGACTCTCAATTCGTGTGCTCATGATTTAGCAAATAGTGCTACCCTGTGCAAGATGGTGGCTTTAAGGGATTCATCAATTACAAAAATATGGCAAAGTAGAAAATTTAGAAGTGTCTTGTTTCACTTAAGTCTAAATATCTTGAAAGAACACATAACATATCTGATGGAGTATATCCACTACCAACTGCAAAGACTCACCCAAAGAAGAATGGTACGCCTCATGATAACTTGTCGATCTCGTTCGCAATATTCAAATATGCTCCATTCCAAACATTTTAGACAATGCATTGCAAGATATGGTGATTCTTCATGTTTTCGGTAACATTACATATATGTTTTATCGCATTAACCTTTAATACTTGATACGAGAAGCACAGACAACAAAATTGTACAACAAATTATAACTGTTGCTGCAATTAGCTGAGTACCAAAAATATCTGGTGTGCTGATACTCATTTTGGAATATCTATCTAACATTGGTGTGCTGATACTCATTTTGGAATATCTATCTTGCAACACTATAACAATAGGTTCAACTGTCATTCGTCCAAAATGTAATATTACAAGTCGATTAGTTATTGACAGCATAAAGAAAGTACTCTATTAGCATGGGTGTAAAATATGCTTTTAAATCTGGTTAACCTATCCTACATCAAACGTGAAGACAGTTATGATATCTTTTGGCCATAAGTTAGTATCCATTTGGATACTTTCTTAAGACAATAAGCATTAATATGTAAAATTTACCATTGCATGTGATGTGCTTAGGATGTTGAGTGCAAAATACTTAGTAAACAATAATTTGTGTCGTCATTTGAACATGTTGTTATCAACATACAAAAACGACCAGAGAAATTGTGCTATCGTTATGTAATATATTAGACTGAAGCAAACTTGAACATCTAAGCACATATTCTAATTTAGTCTAGTTTAGTCAAGTCAGACTGTATTTTTTGTGTAATGATAATAATAGAGCTCAATTAGTTTCTTCCACATTTTTGGCACATGCTTATTTTGCTATTTATATGTTTCAGATCATTTATAATAAATTGTCTACTGTTAACTGTATATTAATCCAATTTTATTTTCCCGTTTTTCTTTATCTAAATGGCTTACATTTTGGAAATAAATTACTTTGTCTATTCCAATTGTTTATGAAACTTTCATTTCATTAAATCCAGTAAATAAGTAACATTATTAATTAATTGTATGTTATTGGACTTCAAATTCAGGGCTGATATGGCGTTCACTACGGCATATAACCAAATAATCGGCCAATATGGAAAAACACAGACTTTAATAAATGCCTCGGCTATTATGAGATTCAGGCATTTTGATTGGTTCCGAATCTCATAATGGCCGAGTTTTCTCATGAAGGCCGTATCTTTTCTTCCACGAGAATGCCACCATTTTAAGTGTTGGTACAATCTGAGTGTTTTCATAGGGTCCCTATCTGTGACGATGGTGACTTAAGTGTTTTCATAATGGCCTGTTATTTATTATCCAGAGAATAAGTAACATTATTAATTAACTGTATGATATTGGACTTCAAACTCGGGGTTGATATGGCGTTTACTACGGCATTTTAACCAATTAACAAGGCCATTATGAAAACACTTCATTATTTACATTACATTATTGCTAAAAAATAGAACTGGTTGAATTTGCTTCGTAACAGTAATCTTGGACACCACCTTGAATCTTGAGTTGCTAATAGATAATCAGGTGAGATTAACTAGTTTTACGAACTGGAGAAAGATTCAAAAGCAAAAAAAAAAAAAAAACATCATCGAAACTTAAACCCACACGTGTTTGTTTCCGTCCATGTATGTATATTATATATACTGAACTATAAGATCATATCCGCCATTTAAGCCGCCATTTTGGATTTATAATTGTTTATTATAACTTAAAGCTTAGTTAAATCAATCGGTTTCTTTAATTACATGAACTATTCTTTAAGTAAATAAATTTCTACACCACTCAGTCTCTTTCTGCCAGTTTGTTGTTTATATACTGGACTATTTGCCCTTTATCCGCCATTTTGACCGCCATTTTGAATTTAAAGATTTGTACATGAATAACAAAATTTAGCCAACTGGATCCGCAGATGTTGAAATCACTTTTGTTCTCTATTTTAAGAACATTATGTGTAAAAATACATTTTGCATGTATTATTTAGCCTCTATCCGCCATTTTGGTCGCCATCTTGGATTCTGGGAGTTGCCCAAGGATGACAAAGTGGCATCAACCGGATTTGGAATCAGTAAGACCATGTCTACCAATAAATTGAATAACATTTGCTACATCCTTTCGTGCAAGGTCATCCTTGGTGTTGGCCGGACTAAATCTATTTTAATGTAATTTATGCGTTTGTAATAGATTTTATGTCATGGCGTGATGTCTGCACATTCGAATTATAATCGCAAGTGTGTCTACCTTGTGCGAACGGCACGCCCTCTATCTTCTACTGACATCCTCGCCAGTCGTCATAACTATAGCTTCGAGTTTTAAAGTGAATTGTTTCCGAACGTATCTATACTTACAGGCTAGATATGTATACAGTTTCATATGTGTTTTACTCATTGAAAGCAATTGCTAGGCAAAAAACAATGAATTGCACGTGCTTCATGGACGTTCCAAACTGTTTCACAATCAATTTTACACACAATTAGATTACAGTAATTATAACGTTCTTTACGACTAAACGTTAAGCAATAGTAGGTATTCAAAATGTTGTTGAGAGCATAGCCTACCTGTCTCTAATGTTTTATAATTAGGAAAACTATTTGTTGGAAATTCTGGAGTTAACCATTCAGCCTTTGATCCATGTTTAAATAATCTTGTAAATCCATTTAATGTTGTATCAGGAAAATTAAAATAATCCCAACGAAATCCATCCACAAGAAGAAACAATAGTTTATTACAATACACAGAATTTATCACTGATAACAAAAATAAAATGCATGAAGATTTTCCTAAAAAATGCATGTTAATGATAAGTACAGAAATCAATACACTGCTATCGATTATTTAGAAAAAATATGTATAATGCATTTACTTTAGTACGCTCACTGCTTGAATTTCTAATATGAATAGATAATGTTTATCAATGTCTGTAGATTAGGCCATACAAAATCTTTATTATGTTATATATTCGCGTATGGTTGGATTTACTACCTTTATGAAAAAAAAAAACATTAAATAATCCTAGTTAGCGAAATGATGCGTCATGCATGAGCTCCAAAATAATGTTAACTGCTAAATGAATATAGATCGTAGGTCATGTACATGTGTATTAGTTTTTAGTGCAATGTTTTTGTATGAATCAGCAATCTTAAACCCTTTACCACGAAGGAAATTGACGATCGATTTGTCTAAAAATCTTTTTTACACCTAGGATTCTTTGTCTAGGTGATATACACCATACCATAGACAAGCAGAATGAGGCAGTTTTGTATTATTGAAATTTTTATTCACCTGTCAGTTTGGCATACATAAACCCTGCTGATTTCGATACTTGATATTTGTTCGATAATCCCTCTTCATAAATACGGACTATCTAAAACCTATTTTTATCGACCGTGAGTAGAGAAGTACTGTAGTGAGTATTAAACCAGCGGGGTTAATGTATGCACCACTGACAGATGAATAAAAGTTAACAATAATATGGTATCATTATAAGTTGTCGCTAAACAATAAATAATCTGACAGTAATCGGTAATGTAAAGACAGACATAACAAACTAAACCTTTCCCTTCATTATTATTTTTTTGTTTGAATAGCAATTTCTTCTTTTCAACCGCATTAACGCGCCTGGATTTTGAATCTAGTGTCCCGAAGGGGGTAAGGGTTCGAATACCACCCAGGGAGGTTATACCCTTCCATGAAAATTTGACAATAATGTCAATTTTCCTCTATGGTTAATGGAGAAGTTTCCGGCCTTGTAGATGGGTAGGTGAGTACTGGACTACTGGTTCTAGACAAGGGTCCAGGAAAGCTAGGTTAGGTGCGCTGGACACCGTTATATGACCTGTACAATGTGTTGCTACGGCGTTAAACCCTACAAAATAAATAAATATTCATTTTTTCTGTCTGGTAGGTGGTTTGGAAATTTTTTGATCGGACGTTTAACAAAATAATCAAATGTGCATGTCCTTTACTTGTATAGTAATTATATAGATAACGTTGTTGCTATCGTGGCATAAAGGTCAAACAAATAGTTGACTTCAAGTTATGAAAGAGTTTATACATATTTAATAGGTTAAACATAATTAAACAAAGTCACAGCTAATAGTTACATTGGGTATGCTAATACATTTAAATGTACTCATCCGAATTATCTAGGTCGTAAACTACATGTATAATATACATGCAATTATTTGAAATATGTGATTACAAAAACCAGCCAAAACCGGCCCCAGCACCATTGAGAAATATATACAGTGTTATCCAAACTTACCTATACACTTATGAAAAAACTGATTTTCATTAATGAAATTATGAATTATGACGGATGAGTTTAAGTGCCAAGGTATTCATAACATTTTGTAATAAAAATAGTTGAAAGTGGATTGATGATGAATGAAAAAGAAACGCAGTCACTTTACCATTGTAAAGGTCATGTTGGATGACATTGTATCGGTTCTTGTTATGAAATAATCAATGTTGGGATACCTTTCATTTGTATCATTACAGATTGTTTTGGACTTACAGACTCTTGATGAACTAAACAAGTAGTCTGGATTACTTGCCCCTTACCACTATCGTTATCGGGTCAGGCAAACCATGATAATGACTGCGCTCTCAGTTATTATTCAAGTAACAAAATTTTCGATTACGTTTTCGTAATTTTGCGGGGTCATTTGCTGTCGATAGTAACGTTGATAGGAGTTTGGTACTGTATAGATCATTCGAAGTCAATTTTTTTGATAGCACGTTTTATTTAGCGAAAGGTTAACCAAAATCCATGTCTGCAAAGTGAACACAGTGCGGACATGGATTATTCTCGTTAGAAGTTCGGATACTTTATTTAACATAAATATGTATCCGAACAAGTAAAAGCAATTTATCCTCTGTAATTCTTGTACAATGATCCTTTAATTTAAGTCTGTGTAGTGAAAATGTTCATTTGAAAACATAAGTATCCAATACCTTATGAATTACATCGGGCGCCGCCATTATCATGCTTTGCCTAACGTACTTTTACCTGTCAAAGTACGACTGGGAACCAGACAACTAAACAACTCAAGCCAGCCAACAACACAAGGTGATTAACCCGATCTGTTGGTGTAGTCGATAAGACTTTCTCTCTACAAACCAAGAAATCGTTACACCCACATACATTCGTGGAGTTTGCATGTCACAGTACTTCATTGAATAAACAGAATATCACATCTCAAGAATCAACAGAATATAACGATTCAAACCAATCAACCAAATTATGGCCTGCTCATAATTAACAAGTCGTCTCGGACTTTTTTGGTCCTTGAGATGTTTGTTGTCCTATTACGCGTCCATGTTTAAATTTGGCCAGCTGAAATTTAGCAACAAATCGTCTCGGACTTTCTTGGTCCTTGAGATGTTTGTTGTCTAATTGTTGATGTTGTTTATAATGATAATAATGATATTTTGAGTTGCTGTTGTTGTGTATTATTATGATGATGATTTTTGAGTTGTAGTTTTTGTTGGTAATAATGATGATGATATTTTTTAATATCAAAGTCTCGTCAAAACTCGTCCTTTATATGAGAATGTACGAGAAGTGGTTCCACAGTTGACCAAGTTCCGTTGTGAGGATGAGGTCTTATACCAGATAATTTACATATCAGTTGATACACGTTAACAATGTCGAATCCATCAACTACGTTATTAGGCAAAATATCTGCAAAATAATAATTTTACTATTATTGGCAGGCCACACCACGTGACAACATGCTACCATTCGCAACAACCTCGGCGATCATCTACGAAAATATATAATTATTTGCGTAGAAGATCGTCTAGGTTGTTCCGAATGCAAATGCTACTAGTAAAATGAATATAGATACTGAAATCGAAAACCAAATTAGAACAGTCTTATCTTTCCATCAATGTGGTCAGTTTCCTAAGCATATCGCTAGCTAGCGCTTCGCCCCTGGTACCCTCGATTTGAAAGCACATACGTATTACTTTTGGTGAAAGAAGGGAACCATAAGACAACGCGCTAGGTAGCAATTTCTATAGGAAACTGGCTATTGGTACCCTACGCTTAGACACTAGTATGACAGAAGCCTACTTCCTAGTAACGCTCAGTTTGTGGAATAGTCTTCCCCAGACAGTTGTTATATGTAGCTGCACTTCAGTGAACAGTTTTAAGAGGGAAGTTAATCATCTTCAGCTCTGCAAACGCGCACCGATTTTTAACTGCATTATATGTACATGTTATTGAACTTTTAAACTTGACGATGGCAATTTAAATATTGTGCAAAATAGTTACGTAATCAGATAATAAACTAATTAAGTGTTTATCTAGTGACTCCTTTACCTGTTATCCCTTTATCTACAAATAGCACTGTTTTGCTTCATTGTATTGATACAAAGTTACTCTTTAGTCATCGCAGAAATTAGATATTACGCAATATCTTTTTATAGATAAGTTGTAAGTGGTTATCTAGTTATGTTTACTAGATAATCGTTTAATTAACTAATTAATTATCTGGTGGCAGAAATACGCAACCATACAATCGAAACGTGTTTTACAGTTGACATAGCCGCCCGGCTAGCTTAGTTGGTAGCACGCAAGTCTTCTGATCGAGAGGTCGTGGATTAGATTCCCGGGCGGGGCATACTTTAGTGGAGCTTAGTCATGAAATTATTTATATGGCCATTCTCCCTCCTACCAATGATTTTTAATTATGTAGGGCAGTTGTCAGTCACTGACGAAAATATGCGCTTAGTAGTTGGTTAACAGCTAAATCCAGAGATTTAGCCTTTCCAGGAACAGTGAATAGGTTGACTGGCCGCCGTTATATGACCTATACAATGTGTTGCTGCGGCGTTAAACACAACAAAAACAAACAAACAAAACAGCTGACATACGATCATCAAGGTGCAGGCTTTAAATCGCTCGCCAACCATGTTGCCATGAGTATAAATAAATAAACAGTAGTCATTTACAATTCATTTTCAAAACAATGTGCTTACCTGGACCATAGGCAACAAATATTCCTCTCATATCTGAATCATTATTATCAAAACCATGGTTACCTTGCCATAACAATCCTTCATTCTCAAAATATTTATTGTATGACCTAGGCTGAAATAACAAAATTACGAGTGACATATAATGTACATCATAAAATGTGTTATTTCTGTGGATAAAAGATATGGTTGCATTGGTTATTTGTGATAAACAGGTGCGAAGCATGGACAGTAGTTGCTGACTAATAACTCTGTGTATTATGAGTACACCATGCTTATTAATAATACACTCGCTGTGGTACGCTCCTAACTGTATGACTAAAAGTGAATTTGACTATACTTTAAACAAAATGAACCCTGCAACGCGCCAACTATCTTTTTAAAGATTTATAATAGATTTAATGTCATGGCGTGATGTCTGCAACTTCAAATAAATATACAAAGCAACATTATCATGGTCAATGGTCATACTTACATGTGCAAGATACCATCCTTTATCAACTGTTACAAAGATTGGAGGGATTCTTGTATGTTTCTTAAAGAACCAACGATCTAAAATATCACTTCTTTGATAAACCTTTAGATGAGGATGAAATGTCTTTAAATTTGTGTATACCTGAAATAAGAATAGAAAAATTACCGCTCAAAGTTTCGGTCGGACAATGTCTCCTGACCATGTACTGGAAGATTAATGTGAAAACTAAAATATTATCTATAAGGAAGATACAGTCATATTCAATTGCAATTCAGATATACATTTACGTATAGTGCGTAAAAATTGACCCCGACATGATCTTTATGCAAGAATAGTCATTACATTGAATACGAATGTAGTATTAAAGCTCGATTACACCGTGGCCGTGAGGATTATGTGTATAAACATACTCCTATAATTTTACAATCGCCGCCGAAGTGTAGAATAGGCGTGGTTCTGATTTTCGTCGGGATATGTGTAGATAATTATTAGATGCAAATGTGATAGGTCAGGTCGGGTCAATATTTACGCACTATATGTAATTATTGTTTTAATTCTTTCTAGTTGGTTATGCATTGAACGTTTCCTAGAAAATTCAAATGTGACGGAGCTTACGGCAATTAAGGAGTCTATAGATTAACTTGGTCCCAAGTTGTATTCTTCAGCTTTTATATCATGCCAATCGATCGGATCTATTTCATTTCATTTTCGGTGAAAACGTTTTCTCTTTACCGCTTTTATATAGTTTATGGTCAGTCTGGGAATAGTTGCTCTAACATCCGGTGTTCAAGTTATAACGAACATCTACGATTGGTGTTTTGTGACAGGAAATCGTTGTCGGTGATGTAGTGAAGCATTAAGCTCAAAGATATAGAGTTTATACTTTATTATAAAAATAACAATAGCCATACTTGAGCGGGCGAGGCCTAGCTGTTACGACGTTGGACTGGTAATCATTGAATAGCCAGTCCCGCGTTGGCTTGAATCCCATCTAAATCCTACCATGTTGTTTCCTTGAGCAAGAAACTTAATCCTTCTAGCTCAGTACAGGGGGGGGACCAGGAAACGGACTCGAAAGTGATTAATAAAAATCGTAATAACTTGTCTCACAATCGAGCTTAAATAAATAAGTATAACAATAACAATATCCAGCTGCAACCATATTTACTGTGGTCTTCATTTCATGCATTTGTTTAACGTCGTCCTATGATACAAATTGTGCATATGGCAAATTACATCGAACGAGGCAGCGTTTGTGACATTTAAGGTAGATGTACATTGTAATTGACTTTTAATGAATACTGTATTCATGAATCACTTAAACTAAGCATTCAGTTTCTATATAGTTGCACTTAAATTAATATAAGTTATCAACATTAAAATCTACATGTACCTCTTTTTCTTTTCCAGATTTAGGCCAAACATAAGCTTGTGTTCCTCCTTCAGTAATCTCCAATATATCATTCATATCTAAAACTTCACTTATATTGATTTTATGTAGAGTATCTATTGTAGACATACCATGATCAGAAACAATAATTACATTAACATTATTTTGTTGATTATCTTCTATGATATCTAGAATATCATTTATATGAGCATCTACTTCTAGAACTGCTTCTCTTACTTGTTTAGAATTAGGACCATACAGGTGACCCATCTTATCTACTTTCTCGTGGTAAATATCTGTAAAACGTAGTTCACAAATGACATGAAGAACATGCAACTACAGAAAAGGTTCGAAAGCTTAAACTCTAAGACTTTTGACAAAATGTTTGATTTAACTAAGTATTCGACACGCCAGAACTCGACATTATAGCAACACCTTTGTTTCGCACTAGTTTTAGGGGCTTTTTACATAGATAAATATAGGAAACAGATTGTTTCCAAGTAAAATATTTGATCTACCTGGGCAGTGCATTATCATCATTATATAAACATCTATTATCATTGCCAATTAACATAGTTTGGATTATTTTCACGATCGTGCTAGTTATTTTGATTATCAATATAAGCATGAGAAAGTCTTCTATTTATTTTTGTTACCCGAGACTTAGTCTCCAGAGACAAATACAGCAAACTCTCCATAGTGGTTACATCGTGCGTTTCTTAAAAATGGGAGTTTGAGATAAATAGAGGTTTGTACTCATTTGTCAAAATCCTGTGAGTTCGAATCTCGGCAAAACTGTTCAGTATTTTGTGAGGATTTTATGCAGTGTGTACAAATGTATGTGTAAAATCACAAACAGAAAAAAACGTTCTGTAGACTTTCACTTGTTATTCATTCTATCAACGTTTACTTATAGATATATTTCGACTTTAAATCTTATAACTTTAAAGAATTTTTGATATCACCAACATGCAATATCCACCTCGTTGTATTTCAATTGAATTAGAGCATCCCGTATGGCGTCATCTTTCTTCTTAAAGGGCACATGTCCTTCGTACGGCAAACAAAACGCCGGTGTATGTCCATTTACCGTTACCTCACAGCCTGGTACGTAATAGAGGGCTGTTCTTATGTTCTAAAATTAGAGAACATGAAATGCTCATGTTCAATAAAGAGAGGTAATGTCCGTTGTATATATTTTAATTTGAGTTTAACGCCGTTGCTATGTACATATTGTATACTTCATATTACGACGACCAGTTGTAGGAGAGAGAATGGTCGTTGAAATTATTTCATGATCAAGCTCACCTAAAGTATGTCCTGCCCAAACCTACGATTCCTCGATCGGTAGACTAGAGTGCTATCGTCTGAGCCAGCCGGGCGGCTTATCAGTTGTATAATTACATTTGTATGGTGACATATTTCTGCCATTAGATAGCCACATAACTAACTAGTTAATCAAGAGGTTAACTAGTTACGATAAGTTAGTAACTACTAGTTAGTTATGTGGTTATCTGATGGCAGAAATATGCCACCATACATTTGTATATGGAATTCTATTAACTTGATACGTAGTGCAGTTAAAAGGTCAAACCTGCGATCATTCATGCATTATGAAAAATACTTGAGAAAATAAGTGTATACATTATGCGATTTAAAAACAATTTTGCATTCTGTACACAAACGGTCTGATATCTTCACCGTCTATTTATAGAATGACAATCTTGTAGCCGCTAAAGACAACGAATAAATTTGGGAAAGCTACAGCTTTGGTCAAGACCTAAGCCTGTTTTTTATGGACATTGAGTAGGACGACTGGCCGCTGTGGTATGACTGAAAAATAGTTAAAGTTGTTAAAGTTTGAAGCGTGAAGCACAATTTTATTTTACTTAACTTTTAATAACGCTTTGATTAAAAAGATTAAGTGAAGTTCAATTTAGCCATGCCATTTATAACTGTTCTAAGGCGTGGTACATTTAACTGAACATTTGTTTTATATACACACGTACCTGTTTTTCTGCAGTAATAAAGAACGACTCGGCACTGTTCCACCAAGTTGATAGATAACTTTCTGGCGTATCAAGTTCCATTCGAAAACGTTCTCCAGTTTTCTCGTCATACATATAGTTACCTGCAACCCCATGGCTTTCAATGTGTAAACCTATTATAAAGATATTACAAAATGACAAATTGCTATTACTGTTGTTAAATTTTATACAACTGTCAGTGACGCATACATTTACCCTGCTGATTTAAATACTCACTGCAGTATTTCTGTACTCACGATCGATAAAAATAAATTAAAATCAGCTGAGTCAATGTAAGCACCACAGAGGAGTTAAATTTGATAATACAATTAAGTATTAACTTATTAATGATATGGCGACTCATTGATGCAACAGTTCATAGGCGGGGGGGGGGGGGGTTCAGAAGGGTCCGGACCCCCCCCCCTAGAATTTCCAAAATGTACCTGTCCATTAGTGTATTTCTTGGCTGTAAGTCATTTTTAAGTAGCATGAAGCATTTTTTCTAGGTGCTTACATAGATTTAATGGTTATGTAGTTTAAGTATTTATTTTCTTAATAACTCAATACAGTGAAAAAACATAGGCAAAATGACAAAAATCTGAGACTATGAGTGGCAATACTTTTTTGGTGGTTACAGAGAATTGGTTTTAATATGTTGCATTTTTCTGCAAAATGTGGTTGTGGTTCGAAAGTTTGGACCCCCCCCCCTAGACAAATTTCGGACCCCCCCCCCCCCCCCGAAAAAGTCCTGGATCCGCTCCTGCAGTGACTGTAACATTTATATACATGTAGACCTATCAACATAATACTGAAACAGAAATAATTGACATAACAACATGTCATGTCATGCAATGCTATGCTATGCTATGCTATGCTATGCTATGCTATGCTATGCTATGCTTGGCCATGCCATGCCATGACATGGCATGGCCAAGCATAGCATAGCATTGCATTGCATTGCATGACATGACATGACACGACACCACACGACACGACACGACATAATATAACATAACATGACGTAACATGACGTGACATGACAGGGTATGATATATGGCATAGTAGGCATGGCAAGGCATTGCAAGGCATGGCATATAATATTAAGTCTTGACTTTCGTCTAAAAAAAGTTATATTTGCTCACAGTCTACCGATTTGTTTGAATGTTCAATGTTTTTGATAATTCAAAGAATCTTTACATTAATGAACCTACCTGTCTCTAATGTTTTATAATTAGGAAAACTATTTGTTGGAAATTCTGGAGTTAACCATTCAGCCTTTGATCCATGTTTAAATAATCTTGTAAATCCATTTAATGTTGTATCAGGAAAATTAAAATAATCCCAACGAAATCCATCCACCAACAAAAACAAAAGTTTATTTGTGTACACCGCTGGTACAAAAATGGATAAAAGTAAAATGATATGCACATATTCTCCAAATAAACGCATGATTTGAAAAATTCAAAATAGCACTTATATGTAGATGAATGAACTATAAAATTGACTTATAAAATTTAATTCACTCTTGCGTTCTATATGATATACACAAAGAAGATAGTACGACATAAAAATTGATACCGGGTAAGTACGATAGAATTACATACGAGGGCTGATCAATAAATTCGTAGACATTTTATATGATATTAACTTTCAACTCATCATACATGTACATGAAAACTGTGCATGCTCAGTGAGTTTGGTGTATTTTGACATTGATGTAGAATATTTTAGTGTAAGATACGTTAACGTAGTATCATACAACTCTGAGAGTGCCCGACTCGGGGTATTGTATTGTTTCAACTCAGTAAGTGCATCTAACCAGAGTTTTTGTCAATTAAAAAAAGTGTAAATTTAACCTCTGGTAGGTATGTTCATAAGTGTTGCTATGGTAACTAATAATTTAAACTTTGTATAAATAAAGTACTTAATATTTTGTGGGATACTGGACGAACCTTTAATTCAGTTTACACAACCCAGATGAGATGATCCTTGTATACCAAAACCAGATGAGATGAGATGAGATGAGATGAGATGAGATTAGATGAGATGAGATGAGATGATCCATACACACACTATGTCCACTGTCTCTTAGTCTGTTTGCATATGTAAAAATGCATGCCACTCTATCTTGAGATAAGACCACAGGTTACGGCAATGGTCGCAGTGCTCTTGATGGAAGTCCTACCTCGAAAGGGGTCCTTACCCTTCGGTGTCTGTGTTAGTTGCCTGCTAACAAAGGATAGGTACAGCACATGGATACATAACTCGATCATAGTGTTGTCGGCACTATGTTTAATGCATCTGTGCGTGTGTCAAACCGGTGCACCTCAAGAGTTTGAGCTGTGATACGTCCTGCCTCTATTCGCCCATCCGGGGTTGCATTGACCTTTGGTTTACGTGGGTAACTTGACCTTATATGATGCATTAGTTCTTGAGTGATCTAACAGTAAATGAATATGAGCCAAGCTCTATGAGTTAGAGTTTATAATCAAAATTAACTTTACTACTAACTACTCTTTCAAAGAAACAGTTCATAAATGTGTGGCTCGTGTATCACTTGGGTTCAGCAATGTGACACTCTTTTAGTTTAATGCAAAACGCCTTATGCTAATGATCAGTCTCTATGTCATGAGGAGTTCTGAGTTCAAGTCTCAGTGGGAGTTAGTTTGCTGGGTCTCATGTGATTTGTTAAAATTGTTAATTATTTATATTTTAAAAGTTGTAAAGTGAAGAATGTTTAAAGCATATAAGTCAGTATACATCAGGAACATGCATGCTCTCCATGCAAGGAAAGACAAAAACATTATCTCTGTGCCCTTCAAAAGTTCTTGACATTAGTCAAAAGCTAGATTAAGTTCTTCTTACAGTATGCCTAAGGGAGATAATCTTATCTAGATTTTCCATTCATAAGTAATATTTGATTTTAGAATGCTAGTATTGAAAGCAACTAAGCACCTTATTTTTAGCTCGACTTTACGAAGTAAATGGAGTGCTCTCCTACTCGCCCTAGCGTCGGCGTCCGCGTCCATATTTCTGATTAAAGTTTTTGTGCAGTAAAATATTTTTTACTATAACTTTTTTTTCTAAAGGTATCAACTCCAAACTTTAGATATATGTTCCTTATTATCAACCACATCTCGTGTGACAAGGTTCATAACTCCAAATACATTTTTTTTTCAGAATTATCTCCTCACCCCTTGAACTTAGGTTTTTTTTTAAATTGTTTTATTTCTTTAGGTATTGACTTCAAATTTTCGTGTATGTTCCTTATTATCAACCACATCTCATGTGACAAGGATCATAACTCTAAATACTTTTTTCAGAATTATCCCCCTTGAACTTAGAGTTTTCTTTAAAAATGTTTGTTTTTACTGCAATTGTTTTATTTCTTTAGGTATTGACTTCAAATTTTTAATATATATTCCTTATTATCAACCGCATCTCACGTGACAAGGATCATAACTCTAAATACTTTTTTCAGAATTATCCCCCTTGAACTTAGAGTTTTCTTTAAAATGTTTGTTTTTACTGCAATTGTTTTATTTCTTTAGGTATTGACTTCAAATTTTAATTATATGTTCCTTATTATCAACCGCATCTCATGTGACAAAGTTCATAACTCCAAATACATTTTTTTCTGAATTACCCCTCCTTGAACTTAGATTTTTCTTTAAGAAATATTTGTTTATGCAACTGTTTTATTTCTTTAGGTATCGACTTCAAACTTTAAATATATGTTCTTCATTATCAACCACATCTCATTTGACAAGGTTCATAACTCCAAATACATTTTTTTTCAAAATTTCTTCCATGAACATAATTTTTTTTAAACATTTTTTTCTTTTTACTTTGAATTTGTTAAGGTTAAATTTTCAAATTTTAAGATATGTATGCTCCTTATCATCAACCACATCTCATGTGACGAATACTTACTAAGTCGAGCATGCTGTCTCTACTGACAGCTCTTGTTTATTACAATGTACCTACCCTGGACATAACATTATAATTAATGTATTTAACTTGTCTTTGGTTAAGACTATGTCAGCAGATAATTACAGATGGATCCCGAGGATTGTATTTGTTATTTATATCTTAACCAAGCTCAGTCTGCTTCTAAGGATGCATTACGTGCAGACCCCGACCAGAATTATATTTCAATATGAAGCTCCGTAATGACATTCTGTTAGAAGAACCTTCTTCCTCTGTTGGTCTGCATTCCGTATTTTAGTCAGTGTTGGCTTCTCCTCTTTATAACCAGACTTGGGACTGGCTATGGAAAGTAGGACTCGGACCCTAGGAAAAAATACACCCTTCTAAAACGATATTGTACGCATATTTAAATACAATCTTTCAATGTAGTCATATAGTGCGTACAAAAAAACAAAACGTGTTTGGGTAAACATTAAAAACGAGACAATCCATTTCAGGGGTAGGCAGTATTGAAAAAATTGTGTAATTCATAAATTAACAAAATCACGGGGGCCCAACTCCGTCACAACGTGAGTGGATTTCTGTCGAGCTTATGTCACGGATGCCTGTCGATAGTGTTACGGATTTTTGACGAGCACTGAAGAACTCAACGGACAGAAAAAGGTAGTTAAGTATATTCCTATCGATAAGAAGCCAATGATAAGTAATATTTGATATGTGATGATTTTTAAACTCTTATCAATGTCTTTTTTATTGAAGAATCAACCAAAATGCAAAACCTAGATGTCACGGATTTTTTCCCGTCATGTCACAGTTTATATGACAATACTTGCGTTAATGTCACAGTATTACTGACGATAGTTTTCTTTTTTTCAGGCTTCCCGAGCAAGATGTAGATGTTGTCCCGAGTTGTTTACCTCTGAAACGAAAGCCGTTCATAGCGTGGCTTCATTTCATCCAATATGGCCTGTTTTCCATTTTGATTTTCAACGATGATGGCAAATGTAAACCAAGGACGTACAAGACAAAAGGCTTTGACATTAACCCAAGTGAACGTTGATGTTTTAACGGAAACATCTAGGTGCAGACTTGAATGTCCGTGAATGTCCAGCTTATAACTGAAGATAAGCAATTCATCTAAAAGTGTTCATAGATAAGCATTATTAAATATGCTACTGAGTCCTATGTTCTTTCACAGATACATTTGACAAAGATAGCGTTATGGTAGCTTTGACTCAGATTCTAGTGACACCACTTTGTACAGTGATACTTGTGATATTGTTTTCTAGATGAATTGCATGTTTCTCTAAATGTTGAAGTTTCTGACAACAATAACAACTTTACAAAGCGACTGACACATATGAAAAATGTCCATACAGGTCACATAAAGTAGTAATTCAAGTAGGCACCATAGAGCTGTTCAAAGGAACCTTCAGTTTGAATATACAACAATATTTTTGTTTATGATGGTTTTGTAATCATATGTTTCTTAATAAATAGATACTTTCGTTACTTTACATGTAGATTTTTAACCTCCTTTTGTTTATCAACAGTTATTTTTAAACATATTTTTGTAAATGAATGATTAGTTTTGTTTCATTAATCATGTAAAGGACATGTATACTTGTACATTTTTGCCTTATGTTTATGTTTTACAATAAGTTTACTTTTATTGTTTTGCTTGTGGATACAATAAATGTTAAACAAGATTTGTTCAATGTTTCTACAAGCTTTGAATTCTCTGACTAGTAGAATTTTGTGAATTCGTGCCCAGCTCCAAGACTCTTTTATGTAAAAGTATGGAACTGCTTGTGTCAAAAATGATCTAGTACTGGTTAGGAAGATGTTTGTTGAGCTGCATACATGACTGTTTTGAGTTTTGATTAGTGTACATGTCATGAATCAAATGCAGTCAACAGACTTATTGTTATTTCAGCTATTTAGATTGTCCCTGGACAAGCTGATTATTTGTTCTGATCTGTTATGTTTTACAGGGGTTGAAATAGTTAAATGTTTTTACACTATAATGCGTCTGAGATCATCTCGGAGATTATTCACATTGGTGTACTGTACATGGATAACTCACAATCATAAGTTAGGATGAACAAAAAAACGGGCTTGGGGCTATTGAATGAGAATTGATTATGAATATCCTATTTATAGGTTTGGGTGACATTGTCTTGCCAGATTTCAACATGAAAATATGTATACAATAATTATTGTAAAGTGCTTGTAAATGTCAGTCATCGTAAATGAAACACGTATTTGAACATGTTACTCCAACTATCTGCATGGATGAACAAACCACGACGCGTATCAGTTGATTATTTAACAAGAAATCTTTTGATATATGTCCATTACATGAATTTGTATTTGAATTCTAATAAAAACATGAATCAATTCTCAGGATACAAATTCCGGAAACAACTAATGTACAGTATTTTTGGTGCAATTTCCGACCACTGGAGTTGATAAAAATGAATTGAATAGTTCCAGCTTTTTTCTTATTTAGGCAACTACGACTTATGTCTTAACATTTCTTGTGAAACTATCTGCAGGTATAATCAAGAAACAATAAACAGAAGTATAAGAAAGCAAAACTGTATGTAATCGCAGTTGTAATAAGCTGTAAGTTAAAATTAAAACTTTACAATAAAAAAAATGTGCTTACAAACAATATCAAATTCGAATATTAGTCAATCCATAAAAGAAATGAGGCAATATTTTCGATGGGTCAACTTGATGATGGTTTCTGATTGGCTGTAAGCCTTTTTCAGGTTCATGTAAGCTTGGTACCCTAACTGACGTGCGTTATAGTTCATGTCGACGCGTATCAAGTAAAATACATGGTTCCTGAAAAAAGTACAATTTTGAAACATAATCGATTTTTAAAAAAATACTTTTGTTTTGCTACGTTTTCGCGCTTTATATTCAACGCATTGAGTGGATCATCAAGTCCTACACTTGTTTTATACTTGGAAAAATCTGTTACCCTATAGACAGAAAACTGTGACATGAGATACAACCTCGTCATAAATACCGTGACATATCGAATATTGCAAACGGATTTCACAAACTGCAATTAGTCGCTTACCGACTTGATCAAAACTTATTATATCATAAAACATAATCTAAGAAACAATCTTAGTATCATAGAAACGTCATTTAACTGGTTTAAACAGTTCTGCATCTTATTTCTAGTAAAAATTCATGACACTATCGACAGGCATCCGTGACATTAGCTCGACAGAAATCCACTCACATTGTGACGGAGTTGGTCCCCCGTGAAAATTAGCATGGCGGATAAACCACCACCACTTGGTAAATCATGCTTGTAATGGTAGATCGTTTTCCATTACACCTACATCCTACAACCAAGACACTCGTAAAACATGTCACAATTGTTTATGTTTCAGTGTTTTTGTTTTTTTGTTTTTGTTTTTTTGTTCGAACTATACAATGTACCTTATCATTGCCTTTATATTTATACAATGTGTATATCAACGAAGTAAAAGGTTTAAAGTCTGCGCATGTTCATATATATACTGAACGGCTATTTTGAAAAAACAACTGGTCAGTAATTCAATGTATCATCAAGAAGCAATACACAAATAGAGAAACTATATTAGTATTCATTATTGTCATTTAAGGCGTTTAAACGTTAAAACATTTTTTAAAATATTGTATGTAATGACCGATTTGTTGATTTTAAATTTAGATTTATATATATTTAGAGCTTTTTATTAACAAGCATGAAATG
Organism: Mactra quadrangularis; assembly: GCA_025267735.1. Taxonomy (NCBI): domain Eukaryota; kingdom Metazoa; phylum Mollusca; class Bivalvia; order Venerida; family Mactridae; genus Mactra; species Mactra quadrangularis. The sequence continues at coordinate 17,902,283 of CM046299.1, forward strand.
TGAAAAATACATTAAAAGATATATTTTTTGTATATTTTCTCCTTTTTTCATAACAATAAAATCAAAATATAAGATCAAGGATCGATCCTTCTGCTGTGTCTGCTGAGTCGGCCAACTTTATGTTCATCCTAAATTAAATATTTTGGCCGAGAAGTTCCGAATATTTATTTAGGGTTCTCTCATACTTGGGGATCAGAACCCAAAGTGTGGTAAATATCACACTTGGTTCAGGCCACCAATGCACTCTGGTGTCAAAATCGAGATATGAACGCCAAAGATTATTGATATGCAACCTACGCTGTAGGTTAAACAAACTTGAGTTCAACTTAAATACTAATATAACCTGGGTCGGTGGCGCAGTTGGTAGCGCGCCAGGATTTGGAATCTCGTGTCCCGAAGGGGGTAAGGGTTCGAATCCCACCCAGGGAGGTCATACCATTCCATGAAAATTTGACAATAATGTCAATTTTTCTCCATTCATAAGATATATGGAGAAGTTTCCAGCCTTGCGGAAGGGTAGGTGAGTACTGGTAATAGACAAGGGTCCAGGAAAGCTAGGTTAGGTGCCCTGGACACAATAAATGACCTAGATTGTGTTGACACGGCGTTAAACCAATAAGAAAATAAAAATAAATACTAATACCAAGTATTGGAATCATGACTCACTATCACAACTTTTCCGTATACATTTACCTCATTAAGAAGTTGTCAAATTCTTAAGGAAGAGTAATACCAACACCATTCTCGTTTCCAAAGGCTATCAAGATTCTCGATTATTAGCTAGATTGAGAATCTTGATAACGTTTGGGTACGAGAATGTACCACAACTAACCAGCACCTCTTCATGATACTGAATTCAAAACCCTGTGTTTACTGCAAAAAAATTGAATACAGGATATATAATGTAAAGTTGTTCATTGTTTGTAGAATAGTTTATTGTTTATTGAATCGCACACAGAATAATATATATGATAAAAAACTATTCTTACCGAATAGAATGTTCTAATTAAAGAGTTTTAATTTATATAAAACTGTATTTATCAAGAATAAAATAATGTATATGATTGTATTTTATATAATCCATTGTATATATACATGTAGTTCGTTTTTTCTCAACTGTCAAAACATGAATAATTTCACGCTGAATGCATTTTTTAAATTTACTGTCGTAATACATCCATGAGTTTCCGAAAGTGTGTATTATGATTGAGTAAAGCTGTTTATGCCGTATGATATGTTTTAGTCAAGATATTTTTAGTAACAATTAGACCACCAGTACAAAAACAATGCATTCAGTCACCGTGAAATTATTCAAGCTTTGACAGTTGAGAAAAAAACGGACTAGAATTATTGTATACATTTTATACACACTTCTAAAATGTATATAAAAATATCATAAAGTTATGCGTAATCGTTCAATGTCAAATTGAATATTATAAAAAAAATGTTTATTATACTGTACTAATTTGTACATTGTACATGTATATTGCATGTAGAATTGTAAATGAAATATCTATAATACTTGTATACAATTTCAAGTACAATTTTTAATTTCATATCAATTATTAATATTTAATTCAATTCTATTTGCAATTTTCAATATTATTTAAATTTTTAAAAAAATACATGTTTATACAATTTCAAGTACAATATTTAATTCTATATAATTTTTTAAACAATTTTATTGTCAATTTTCAATATTATTTAAAATACACATAAATTCTACCTAATTATAATATGTAATTCATATTACACCTCGAGCATGTCCGACTACGGTATAACCGGAATTTACACACGCAGTATCACGTGACAATGTTTACCAACAGGAAGTAGGAAGTTAATTTACGGTTTTGTATGGTAAGTAAAATTATCGTGTTTTATTTGATTTCTAAGGGTTTTTTACTCATTTATCCAAGTGTTTCTTTTCAAAAGTCTTTGTTTTATTCACCTAAATGTATTGTATGAGCTGTCATCGTATAAGACATTATTTTGAGGTGTTCCTAACTTCGTCATTTTTTGTAGCTAATGAAGACAAGAGTTCAAGTCACTAACATAATGACGGACCCAAGTTGTGTCTAAAGTTGAATCAGAGAAGTGTCAAATGTTTGATACATTCATTTGTATTGCTTTATATTTTGAGTTGAGGGATTTCCATTTTCCTTTATGTAGCACTTTAGGTTAGTTCTATGTAACAGAAGCAATGTCCAAATGAAAAGTAAGTTGGAGGGTTTTACATATAGGACTAGGTTAGTTCTGGCTACCAAAACTTTATAAGCCGCTTTTTTAACATTTTGACTTTCATCAGATGCAGCATTCTGTTCATTATTAGTATAAACACGGATTCCCTGAAGACCTTAAACTACCCTTGGGTCACCTTGTTACATTTATGTATTAGTCATTGTCAATAAATGCAGCTGGACTATATTCCAGTCTATAAATTTACTTATGTAGCACAGGTATAATAAGGCACTTGTACACCCTTGCCTTTTAGATATCTATATGGCCACATGGTAGAGTGTCCATTCAGGACTCAAGAGGTTGTAGGTTCCAATCTGAGTTTGGAGCATGGATTTTTTATCGAGCTACATATGGCGTCTATTGTAAATAACACACATAAAACTGTGTGCTTGCATCCTAAGATTGTCCCACAAACATTCAAACTCCAAGAATTCGAGAACAAATTTTGTTAAGGAGGGGGTGTACGTAGCACAGGTATAATACGGCACTTGAACTCCCTTGCCCTCAAGCTAGCTTTTAATGGCAACATGGTAGAGTGTTCACTTACGAGTTACGACTGAAGAGGTTTTGGGTTCCAATCTCAGTTTGGACCTTGAATTTTTTGGGGGTTACACTTATATAGGATATGATTCATATCATATAAAAATGATCATTTAGCAGCAAGTACATGTACCTATACTGCTATATCTTGTTTGTAGAAGTTTTTGTTGTCAGAACTAAAAAGTGGTTGTTCCAGACTACCGGACACCCTCTAATTTTGTTGTCTGCAATTTCTAAAGGGTTTTCTTGAAACATCACAAATATCTGTAATATTAATTTACTATTGGAGATTTCAAATTCGGTAACTTAAGATTGCTTCTCATGCTGAATATTGCATCATAAAAACTCAATCTGTTTGACCAGTGAAAGGAACAGTCTGCTCTTTACAGCACCTTTTAGACTTTTAGAGATCTTATTGAGAAAGGACCATCATTTTAGCAGGACAAAAAGATTCTGAAATAAATTAGATAATTAGATCTTCAGGGAAATCTTACCATTTATGATTATTCCTTCTATGTTATATTGTACATTCTTTTTAAATTTTTGTTCGTTTTTATCCTGCAGCAACACATTGTATGGGTTATATATTAGCGGTCAGTAGGGTTTCATAATCGGAAAAAAAATATAATCAATCATCGGAAATAATCGGACAGCCCTTTTCAATCAATCATCGATATATATATAATCGAAACATTTACCCAGGGTTTTCATTTAGGATTTTCGAAAATATATGACATTAAGTTGCAATGGTTTAAGAGACTTCTTTTCATACAATAGAATATTAAATCATAAATAATCAACCTATAATTAGTGGTTTGGTGGTTGTTTATGTTTAATAATAAAATCAATTTCGGACATTTTTCGTATCAATGTAGTATAGAAATGGAGCTATATATAGTTCAATAGTTGTGAATTCCATGTCGCCAACCAAAATATCAACACAGATCTCAATGATTTACAATAACAAAGTAGTAGTAGAAATGTGCCTATCATGTTTTAATTAGGAGGAGATTTATCCCCATGAAATGTTTTTTCTTCGGAAATATTAATAATAATTAGTTAAAACTAGCATGTCTCATTGTCAATAAAATGAGTTTCAACAGTAGCGATAATCGATTATCAAACTTCGTAATCGATTGTCTCCCACTTTTACTGAAACAATAGATTATCGATTATAATCGATCATCATTAAATCCTTTGCGGTCAGTCAACCTACTTACTGTTCATGGAAAGATCCTACTACATAAGCTAGCCAGGCAGCCCTGTATGATGCTGTATCATCTCACATTTATGTACTTGTTTTAGTATCCTTGATTTTTTATGGTGATTTTTTATTGTTAAGTAAAACACTTAGTATTGAGTGTGTTTGTTTCCTGTTATTGAGATAACAATGTTTGTTTAATGTAATGTTCAGGAAGTTAAATTATTTATTGACTAGGATTGCTTTTATCATTGTGTTTGAGCTGGGAAAGTGAGTCTGTATCAATTATAATATGTGATGATAACTATTGTTTATTACTTTCTCAACTATTTCTTGAGAAGTAAACATAATCATTATTCAATGGTTAATAAACAACAGTGGCGGGCCTGATGGTTGTTATAGACCAACTTGAATGAATAATGTGGCAGGAGCTTCAGCCTTAAGCCCTATTTATTATTGTTTTGCTTAACTGGAAAAAAAGCTTTTACCTTATTTCATACAAAGCTGACTGTGTGTTTGAAACATCTTAAGTTATATCTCAGAGAGATCTAATGTCATGCACTAAAGCTCGTATCAGTGTGGAAGTCTATTTCTTCTATGCCTTTTCTTTCCGAAGAAAGACTGGCTACCTAGGGTGAATTGTTCTTTAGATTGACTTGTGAGTAAATGTTGACTTATCTTATACCTCAGTTGCATATATGTTTAAGATCTTATTTTATTGAGATTATTCAATTTACTATAAATTAGTATTTTCTTTTATTAATTAACTGTATGATTTTGGACTTCAAATTCAGGGGTGATATGGCTTTCACTATGGCATTACACTGTATAACCAAATACTCAGCCATTTTCGGAAAAGCCTCAGTCATTTTCAGAAAAGCACAGCTTTTATAAATACTTCGGGTGTTATGAAATTCAGGCTAATATGACTGTCTTCAACGAAATAACAAGGAAATTATGTTAACACTTAATTATTAACATTATAATATTTCCTTGTCTTTCCAGATGAAGCTATTAGATTATGAAATATCATTGTTGGTATACTGACAGGACAGTAAATGAAGTAGAAGATGCCACCTACAAGTATTGTTTGTTTACCTGACATCTCTGAGGAGGTAAGGAAATATATCAACAAACTATAGGTGGTATAATAAGTCATGCATATTTAATAATAATAATAATAATAATAATAACTTTATTTAATGAGGCAACTCAGTAAGGCAAGCCCAGTCTTCCCTGAGAGCCTCCACAATATTTACAGTGATGATGACAGTATGATATAATAATGAAATTGAAAGAAATGAGCAATAATGAAATTGAAAGAAATGAGCAAATATTATATAACATATTAAAACAGGTACATATGCAGGAAAACAAATAAGAACAAAAAAGACAAAGAACAAAAATAATAATCACATGCTTAAAGTATTCCCACCAGAGTAGAACCAAGTTAGGTATGCTTTTTTTAAAAGAATGGAGGCCATTTGATTGGCGTACATGGAGAGGTTTATTGTTCCAGATTTTTGGTCCAGAATATGCTAGAGATTTTCTGCTTATATACTTGAAATAATGGTCTTATATGAATAATGTGATGCATGGACATCATTTTACAGATTTAAACCACTTTGACATTCTACAGTTATTAATTATAGGGTATTTGTACAGGTCATATGATAGGTCATGCATTTTTTGAACTTTGTCCAATGGACTTGTTCACTCAGTAAGTGAATAATGAGATGCATGGACATCATTCTTCTGATTTATACAGACCACATTTATCATTGATTATAATTTGGGGTCATGCTCATTGTATATGTTGATGTGTCCATAGGCAGATCTAGCAGGGGGGGGGGGTTTCAGGGGGCTCCAGACTCTCCCCTGAAATTTCCAAAATGTACCTGTCCATTAGTATATACTATATTTCTTGACTGTAGGTCATTTTTAAGTAGCATGAAGCAATTTTTCTCGGTGCTTAACATAGATTTAATGGTTATGTAGTTTTTATTATTATATGTCTGCAAAATGTGGATAATGTGGTTCGTAAGTTCGCCCCCCCCCCCCCCCCCCCTAGAAATAAATCCTGGATCTGCCCCTGGGTGTCAGTAAATTATGTTTAAATTAACTGAACTATTTACAGTAGACTTGTGTATGAATCCTGAATCTCAACATAAAACAATGCAGCAGAAATATGTTATATTTTCGCTAGTGAATTCTTGAACTAAAATCATAATCAAGTATGGGCCAAGTGCAGTTTAAAAGCTGCTTCCATAAACATGTTCAATTGTACTATCTTTTGCAATAACTCCTGATCATTGAAATACCCTCCAAGCAGGTGATACCTCGTGATAACCATTTACACCTGGGTGGAGTGGAACAACTGTAGGTAATTACTTGCTCAAGGAAATTAGCAGTGCCCCTAATGGGATCAAACCTAGGACCTCTGAATCCCTAAGCATGTGCCCTACCAAAAGACCACTACTCCTTCTTATTTTCTTAGTTTATTTACTGTATTTCTTTTGTTAATATATTCAGGTTTCTGGTGATGGTAAAGTACAAATTGACTTCCTACTTCCAAATGGTATATTTATACAAATTACAGTTGATTTCAACAAACCTCTCAATATTGTTAAACAGGTAATTAATTGTGCCATAATTATACCAATCTCCGTTAACTGATATCCTGTAGAGATATCTCAATGGAGGGTCATGTTGAGATGACCTTTTTGTCGACTAATCAATGTGCAGCTTTCATCTAGATGAAACACTATTAATAACATTTTGATTACGTAATTTCTATTTTAAGACCAAGGTTTGCTAGCTAATTTAACAGCGGTACCATTTGATGGCTCATTTCAAATTGCGTGACGTAGACGTCGTAAACAAGTTACGTATCATAACAATTTTGTCATTAATATTATGATGAGAAAAGGTCACTTGAACCTGACCCTCCGGCCTCGTTTGAAAAATGCCAGATCTAAATTAGCGAGTAGGCGAGCGGAAAATTTTAGATCAGGTTTTAATTAGCTTGTAAATATACTGTATTGTCAGGGTATTTCAGGTTTGTTCATCAACATCTGTAAATTTTCCCATTATGAAACATTAAACTTTTACCATTGATCAATCCATCAATGATATCTTAAAATTAAATTGTTTGACTAGTTTTCATGTATTTTCTTTCCCTTGTCAAAAAATTACTCAATTACCACAAACACAAACATTTACACACTTTTTATGTACTATAGCATGTATATGCTGTGATTTTGAGAAAAATGTTTGTTTCTAGTCCAGAAATAGTGCATTGAAAGTGCATAATTGACCGAAAGTTGGTCAAAAGTGTGTTTATCTACTATTTACAATGTTTTTGCCATTTTTTTTGTACAACAAAACACAGTTTTTACTAGGTGTCAATACTAAGCGCTTAAAATGCGCTTATTGCAAACTTTTTTGACAAGGGACAGATTTTCCTTCCAGACTGTCTCTGTCATTTACATGTTCTTGTTGTTCCAGAATTTATTCTATGTTGTTCGTTACTTTTGCAGACAATATGGGAAATTGCTAAGAAATTACCATTATTTGAAATATTGAAAGGCAAAGATAATTATTATTTTGAATATCTAAACAGAAATGGAGAAAGGGTAAGTGATTTAGTACTATTCATTTGTTCACTGGTTTGATACTAAAATTTTATGATACTTGCCTTCTATTTTTATGACTGAAAAAGCTATCAAACTGCATTATTTTCATTTTTATTGTGCTTTACGTCCCTTTTTGGCTTTTCAGTCATATTACAGTATTTAGTCCACCATTTCACTGCCTCTTTATAGAATAAAAACTTTTGACTTAAGCTTTTAACCAGTGTTAAGCAAACATTTTTGCCAATGGCTGAAAATTACTATGACACAGTGGTAGGAAGGTGAATAGCCCTTGAAGATTTTCATGACTAAGTAACAGGAAAGTATGTAGATCCCATATGGGATGTTATCCCATAACCCCTGGATCGACGGACTTATACATAAAGTGCCATCTAAAATTACTTTTACACTAAAAAAAAACTTGTTTTCTATCAATACAATTACATTTGATTTCAAATGTACATATGCATTGAGATAGTAGTGGTATATTGTTACATTTGAAAGAGATGTAATGATACTTGATATAATAATGTGATACATATATAAATATGTGTCAAAAGATATGATATTGAATTTCTCAAATATCTGTAAAAGATTTGAAACAAATCACTCATGTACAAAAGTATAGAGGTTATTTTATCCCCCAAAAGTAAGCTTGTCTGTCAGTTGGTCTGTAGCTTTTACTTGTCTGCTCAATTTCTCAGCACTTTTTGTGTGGATTTGATTGAAACATCACATGTAGACTGGGTATCAAGGGCACATGTGCATATCCCATTTTAATTACGCTCCATTGCAGAGTTATGGCCCTTTGATGAAAATCTTGTCAACTCATTTTCTCAGCACTTATAGAATGGATTTGATTCAAACTTCTTGACAAAGACCCATTGTAGGGAGTATTCATTACATTCAGTGATAGGTCTAGCTTCGAGTGGCTCTGTATAGTTCTGGTACAACTTGGTTAATCGTTCTACTAACAAACACAACTAGGGTGTGCCCAACCCGAAGTTATATACCCCAGTATTGGTCACTGATTTTGTATCCGTACAGATACAGACTGCACTTTTTTAAAGGAAAGTAAAAGTAAATAACCAATAAATCATATTATTTTTTCTTGATTTAACTTTTAAATTTAGGAAGAAGTTACAGATGAGAGTCTACGTCTTAGTGAGATACGACCTATTGGTAAATTTTTACGTATCCAAGAGCGACAAGAAGAAGAAGGTCATGAGACTTTAGATAGAAAAATATCTAGTCTACTTGGTAGTAAAAGTAGGTTGAATTTATCCGAACCCAGTGTTATCTGAACTTAGGGCATGTTTGATTCGCGAGATCTTAGTAATCGGAGTACTCCGATCACTGAAAAATTGAATCAAACGTTTCAGATCACATGCGCTAGGAGTACTCCAAATACACCTGCCTTTTGGGAGGTGTAATCAGAGTATGACATACTTAATATGATGGAAAAGAGACCAATGTTTGAATGCGAGGATTGCAAATGTTGTTTTTGACTATATTTTAATATATTTTGAGTCACAGGCTGTCGTCACAAAAAAGTCCCCCCCCCCCAAAAAAAAAATTTTTTTTATACACACATATATATATATAGTAAAGGTATGTAACTCGTCAACTCAGAAACCAAGAAAAAATGACCGATCTTATTTAACGGGTTCTTGTGTTTTTATTTCTGGGTCGATTTTCAAAAACTTGGTCTTAATTATCAAACAAATAATTAATTTGTCGATTGCATATAAAAGCATATTAATGAAAAGCAAATGAAGAAAGTTATGTGACGTTAAACAGGAAAAAAGTCTGGTTGTACCCTTTTCTATCAACCAAAAACCCGTTTCCTTCCCGAACGTAACACATAGATGCGCACGTGGAACTCCGATAAAAATGAACTAAAAACAGAGAAAATAATATTTAAAGTCACTAGCCTCTCTCACAGTGGTCTCAGAAGAATCATTTGATCACTATCATAAATTTCTTTGACTTGTTGTGAGTTTTTTTCGTTGGCCTCCATTTTGAGAAAGAAGTCTAGGCTAAAACCGAAGTCATACCGTTTTACGGATGATACTACTCAACCCGAGGACATCTCAACTTTTTTCCTGTTTAACGTCACATAACTTTCTTCATTTGCTTTTCATTAATAAGCTTTTATATGCAATCAACAAACTTTTTTGTGACGACAGCCTGTGTTTTGAGTCAGATCGTCATCATACTCTTTTGATGAACTGCTGTCATCTAACAAAAAACATCCTGTAACCTTATCCACCATTCTGTTGTTTTGCTATAAAGTTTGGACATTTGATTCATTGGTGCTCGCAGAGTAGACCAGAGTACTCGGAGTAAACTGGATCAAACATGCCTCCAGAGTATTTGCATTCCAAAGCCAGTATTGTAGAAACATTGCTAAATGCGATATCGAAACTTATTATTTAATGAAAAAGGCTTTAGATATATAATACTAGTAAAGTACTGCTTATCGACCACAATTATCACTATCACAATATTGTTCAGTTTTATTTTAACTGTCAATGGCGCATACATGAACCCCATGATTTAAATATTAGTGTAAGATTGATATTTATTGTGTGGACCATATTGAAAATTGGTTTTAGCCAAATATGTTATCCACATTAAGTAAAGTTGTTATTATGATTATTTCAACTTGTGAATTCAGAAAATGACATTTTTACTTGTGGCTAGGCTACTCATGAAAGTATGTTTTCTGAGCTCACTAGGTGAAATAAAAATCAATGTTACTCCTAAGTTGACAAATATTCTGTATTTAATTATTTCAGTTATTATGGAAATGCAGATGCCCCGTGCAGAAGAAGTTGATTTTAGAAAGAAGATGAATACATTTGCACAAAGTATTTTACCTCCAAGAAATGTAAGAAGCACATGGAATATGTCATGTGACCTTCCTTTGATTTTCAAAACATACTGTATATATAGAACAGAACATATATTTTATTTATGATTTGTACATAGTATATCATCAGTTTACAGTTTAAGCAATACAAAATAATAGCAATTGTCAATTATATACATATTTATAAATGTGGTAGAGAAAAATATATAAAACACAAACCAAGGCTCTGTCTGAAATACTGGATTCAAATGGATACCATACATTAAAAGAGTAATAATAAAATATAGAAAGGCTGTAATGTATAACAGTTTTAAACGTATTTGAAAACATAAATTTATGTTTATAGCTCGAGCGCTTTCAATGTACATCTTTAAGGGTGTTTAAAGAAAAAAATGAAGTGTTCGATATATTATGTACATGTAAAAGCCAATACACAGCAGAAGAAGGAACACAGTATTCATTTCCTGTGAAATGTTTGTAGTTTAACCTGTCACATAGCATTAAACACTTATATAATAAACAAATGTAAACATTCAAAAATTAATACCTCAAATGGATATTTCAATAAATGTAAATTGGTCTTTGTCCACTGGAAAATTTCAGGCTTGTGTGACTATGTATCATTTTACTTATCTTTCTCTTTCTATTTGTTAATTCATTATATGTATGTTTGCACTATGTAAATATTGTAAATAACTTGTACATGTCTTACCAGAGGTCCACATGGAAGATTGGATTTATCCAAATGTGTAGCCTTGTTAAATAAAGTTTTTATTAATATTATTATTATTATTAAATATTTTACAGGATTTTCAAAGTATGTTTGAGATAAAATGTCCTTTAAGAATAAGAGATTCAAGTTGTCTTCCACCAGAATTATCTACTAAACTTAATAATGGTTATTTTGTTGTATCAGTCAAGATACAGGAAACTAAGGTTAGCAGTTTAATATATGAGCAAGTTGCCTAAGCATATTGCTATGTATCTAGGGCTGTGGATCATTGAGCTAGTGGCGATCCAATCCCAACCACGATTCGTGTGTAGCGATTCACAAATCGAACCACAAATCACTTGTTAATGGAGAAGCATACAGTAATTCATGTAATAACAAATATAGGTGAAAAATACAGATGCTTTTACTATATAAAAAAACCATGTACTCTAAACATTTCTATTACCAGACCTTTTATGGGAATTTTAAGTGATAACAGTTTAGATGTGTTTCAATCGAAATTTTGACACAATATATTACGGTCCCTACATTAATTAAAGTTTTCGTTAGTAGCGCGGCTGGTTTTCAGTGGTAAACAAGCTGAAAATGTTCTTTCATTTTTTTCCAAAAATAGATCCCGATCCAACGATTTCGGAAGTGATGAATATTCGTACTCGATTTTCTGGTCGAGATCGCAAATATCCGAGGACTCGGATACTCGCAGCACCCCTATATGTATCGCTTTGTGCCCTTCTTACAACAATAGGAATAAGTGTGTGATATCAAATTAAGGGTACCAGGGCACAAAGTGATATGTAGCAATATGCTTAGACAACTTGACCTACATTATACCTAGTTTATTTACAATGTATGTTCATTTTAGCTGAATAATTCAAGGTAAGTGAGCTGAGCAAGTGTGTCTAAATTAAGATATATTAGAATGCTTTCTCTGCAATTTTGTTTCTATTCATATCTACATATTCAATATTCAGAGATTATGAAACTGCAGGTGAACCTAAAGGAAAATTTCAGGCCCCAGTTTCTCAAAAAAACTCAACTTTGTACTCAAACTCAATCTTACGTTTTGATAATTAATTTTACTTTTTTGATCAATGTTACAATCTATGTAGTATCATTAGAAACCCCATTAGTGATTTAAAAGCCATATCATATAAAATTAAACTGACCAACATGTTTAGATAAGGTTAAATTTAATTGTATTGAATTTAGTCTGTTAATGAACTGTTGAGTTTAGTCTCAAGGGAAAATTGAAATTTTGGCTTTAAGTTTATAAAAAAAACTTTATATAAAAATATTTCATGTTGATACATTTTACATATTTTAATTATTATGATCATCAACAGCCATTCCAAATACATGTACATTGTCATGCTATTTAGAGACCATAAACACTTGAGTTTGCTATTGAGTTTGTACTAAAGTTTGTTTGTGAAACTGGGGCCTGGACACTTGTCTTTATATAAGGCCGAGGGCCTTTATGTACTTGAGTTTCCTTGATATGGATATTTTAACACATTTGATGTATGCCCATATTGATATTTTGGTGAGTGTGCTTAATACTTTAACAACATCGTGGCTCTATTAGCCAACTTTCTTTCAATTTTGTTACTACTTATACAACAGTAACATATGCAATACTAAAAAACATATTTTTGTTGAAAAATGTTTAAGTCTAGAGCCTTTAGCTATTATTGATATTTCCTATGTTCTGGCTGCTGAAGTCATGAAGTTTAGGAATTTCAGTTCAATTTTGATTATTTACCCTGGAATATTGTTTTGCAGACGACATTCCTGGTACAATCCCATATTGAAGATAGTGCTGATACAATTATTGACAATGCTGTGAGAAAATGGCAACAACGTTCCGTCCGTCATACATATGACTTTGTCCTAAAAGTTATTGGTCAGGAAGACTACCTGTATGGTAGTACTCCGTTACAAAAGTTTAAGGTAACATTTTATTCTCTTTGATTAGTGATGATGTCTATGTCTTCTAATTTTGTACCAAATTTTTGAACATGTGTATCAAGTTTAGCCAAATAAGATTCATAGAGCTTTTTTCGAAATAAATTGTTAACTTTCAAAACTTTTCTAAAAATAACATAATTAAGATTTGAAACAATATTGAATTATATACTCAATAACTTTTCTAACTCCACATTTTTAAATATATCTTTACATTTAATGTAATGAAACATAGAAAACTTTCAAATTACTCTAAGTTGCACAGAAATGGTGTGTAAAATTGATAGTTAAGCATGTAGTTTGCTAGGTCCATGTAGCACTTCATGCATTTCATGTTTTTGCCTGGCAATTGCTACCGATGAGTAAAATACATACAAAACTACTCATGTCTAGTCTGTAAGTATTGATTCGTTTGTAAACACATTTTTTAAAACCTGAAGCAACAGTTATGACAAGGCTGTCAGTTGTAGATAGAGGGTGTGCTGTAGGCACTAGGTAGACACACATTCGGAACTCCTCGGCCATTCGCTACAAATAACCTTGGACATATTTAGGAGCCATTTTGAAACTACCGGTGTTGAAGTAAACAAATACATGATGGTTTGGCGATAGGTGATGTTTCCTTTTTAGTCCGTAAATTTGAAATTACACAGTTCAATGATATCGCGGAACAATATTTGGTTCAATATATATCATAGAAATATTTTTTGACATAGAACTGTGTGTATACTACAAGAACTATTTTGCATTACCATTTGCGTGTTTCACCTTGTGTAGGTAGTAAAATCTCAAGCTGCCAGGGTAGCCCCCCCCCCACGAATCCTTCCGTGATTATTCATTCATGAAAGGTCGAGGTGTTCCAAATGGGTGGACACACACTATTAAAATTTGAAGTTGCAGACCTGATCACGCCATGACATGAATTCTAATAAAAATGCATTAAGTACATTCAAATAGATTTACAATGCTTATTGTGTCTTTAATGCATGCTATATTCTAATAGGGCTGTAACGGTTAACCGATCTACCAGTTAATATTGCAATACAAATTCTGACGGTTTTTACCAGTTCATTTTTCCTGAACCGGTTTTTTGTAGATATATGCTGTACTAATTGTTTCCATCAGATTCTGAATCTAAATATTCGAATAAATATTGAAATGTGTTGAAAACTTCAAATTATGTAATTGTGCTACAATATGACAACATTTCGTCAAATGAGAGAATTATTCTCTTCGAAACTCTGTTTAAAAAAAAAGCATTTTGTAACATATAATCCATTTTTTTTTCAAGTCATTGACACGCGCATTGCTTCATGCTTTGCACATTTACTAAAAACTGATACGTCTTGCAGTATATTGCAATACGGTTTTTACTGTATTGTTACAACCCTATATTCTAATGACTTCACAGTTTTAAAACAGTTTTCATGTATGCTGTAAAATGAATGTACATATCTTTGTATAGTCACTATGGCTGTAAAGTCAGTAAATGTACGGCAGCATGAAATGAAGACATAAAAATACAATTATTTTAATAACTATTTCAGTATATATATTCTTGTATACAAAGTAACAAAGCTCCAGAATTTTTGCTTGTAAATAGGAAAAGTATATTATCTGTAGGTATGTATATTTTGTTATATTGTTAATTAAAATAATAGGGCGAATTACCTTAGCATTTTGCTACATATCACTTTGTGCCCTGGTACCCTTCTTAAAACAAAAGGAATAAGTGTGAGATATCAAATTAAAGGTACCAGGGCACAAAGCAATACATAGCTATATGCTTAGGCAGCTGCCCCATAGACTTCAAACTTCAGCATCTTTTATACTCCCACATACAAAGTTTAAGCTTATTTGTTTGTTTGTTCATCAGTTTTATGGTTTCCAGACCATAACCCAAGGAAGACCCCTTTTTTCGTTTGAGTTTATCATCCTAGCAACCTATTGTATACTATACTAACTTAATTTAGCTCAATTGTAAAACAAGTTATTTCAACTTAGATTAATGACATTAGAGTCTGCTTCCTGCTCCACCAGTACTGAGCTAGTGGGATAATTTTTCTTGCTCGGGGAAACAACGGGGTAGGTTTTAGATAGGATTGGAACCAACGCAGTGCTGGCGATCCATTGATTACCAGTCTAACTTTTTAACCACTCGGCCACATTGTATAGGTCATATCATGGCAGTCAGTCAACCTACTTACCATTCCTGGAAAGACTAAATCTCTGTATTTAGCTGATAACCAGTTACTAGATGCATACATTTCCGCCAATGTCTGACAACTGCCCTAGATGATTTAAAATCCATGGTAGGAGGGAGACATCCGTTGAAATTATCTAATGACTGAACTCCAGAAAAGTATGCTAAGCCTAGGAATCAAACCTATGACTCCTTCATTCAGTAGACTTTAGTGCTACAGACTGAGGTAGCTGCCCTGACTAAATATTATATATAATGACCATCATCATCTATTTTAGTTTATACAGGCTGTTGATTAATTCTTTGGCAATTCTTCCTTTCCATGTCTGGTGGTCCTGAGGGTTGGTATCATCCGTTTGAAGTTCTAGCCAATCACGCTTTGTGACCTTGACCACCCCATTTTGTGACCTTGACATTAATGACTTCAATATGTGATCTTGATCCTGATGACCTAAATTGTGACCTTGACCCACTCATTTTGTGACCTTTACCAGGTCTTCCTAGGTTAATTTTGGTCTGCCTAGGTCTCAGTGCACTGTGATGTTTTATTAAAATGCATGAGTATATATTACAGATAGTTACAACAGACCAGCAGCAGCTCCAAGACCTTATCCAGCAATATCATCAAAGAAACATAATGATGCCTGTGTATGGGATATATCTGATAACTTCGAGTTTCTTGTACAATCTATACAAAATATTGAAGTCACATCAGATCAAGTCAAAGATAACATAGATAAAGTAATGTCATTAATCTTTTCATTGATAGAAACCTGTGACAAGTTCTACACTGGGGTCCAAAAGTTTCCTTACACACTTTCAATTTTGATGTAATAAAGTATACCTAGATATACTTTACATGTCGCTATTAATTTCACAAGTACCGGTAATATACAGTTTAACATGAGCTATCAATTATGTTCTTTATGTTTTATAAATATACCGGGTAAGATAAAATACCTAACAAAATGTAGAGAAATTAAGAATGTGTCTGCAATATTTTTTTCGATAAAATAAATAAGAGAAATTAAGAAAAAATATGTGTGTAAAGAAACTATGACCCTAGTGTATAGTCATGTGATAGTACTCTTTCAGACAAATGAATGAATGAAATTAAATAGCACACATTAAATAAACACTTTGTTTTTCTTTTTATGAAAAATTAAAATTGATCCTGTGAATTTTGATCATTAGTTTCAGTTCTTTTGCACAAAGATGTAATCAAGAGATGAACTAGGTCATGTTCAAAATATTTTGTGCAGAGGATTCAAAGTAAACAATTTAACTCACACTCTTGTATGGGCATTTACAATGGTTATCGCAAAATCATGGGATTTTTACTATTTTAAGTGCCAAATGCTTAATTTGAGAAGATGTTACCTATATAAAGACCATTCTACTATTAAAACCATCAATTTTGATGGACCTAATAGTGAAACTTTACTTTATTCAGGTAAAGTTATCTGTTGGACTATACCATGGTACTGAAGTATTAGGGTCTGTAGAAAGTACTGTTGAAATGACTGTAGGTTTAGGAAAATGTAATGTCAATAAGAAACTAGTATTTGATCTCAAAGTAGAAGATATACAGACTGCAAGTAAACTATGTTTTACTCTTTATGGAAAAATGAGAGGCGCTAAGGTATGTACACTTTGTTCAGAATTCCATTTATTTTGTTGGGTGTTTCACTGACGTCTTAGCAACATCATTGTATAGGACATATCACTGCAGTCAATCAACCTTAACATTCCTGGAATAGCTTTAACTCTAGATTACTCAAGATACTAGGCCCATACTTCTCTCAGTGGGTGACAACTACCCTTCATGATTTAGAATGGGTGATGTGGAGTAATAGGAGGGAGAGTGGCTGTAGACTTTTTTTCATGACCAAACTCAACGAAAGAAAGCCCTGCCTGGAATCTGAACCCATGACGTCTGATCAGTTGACTTGTGTGCTATTGACTGAGCTAGCTGGGCAGGCATACTAATGAAAACTGGAAAGCTTCAAAACTTCAAAATTATGGCTAGATACTTCAATCACTTCATATAGCTTTTTTTCTCTGATCATTTGTGAGCCAGCATCATTGTTAGTGCCAGCTTAACAGTTATGTGCAACATTTTAATATCTTTGAAACTATGGAAACAATTTACTTATGACTTTATAGATGTTTAACAGGTTACTAAACTAGTTCAATTACAATATTGCATAACAATAGCATGAATCAATGTTGACTGGATTCTTAAGATAATATCCATTAGTGAATATGTATGCAAGAAATAACTTGCATTTAAAGAACTTTAGTTTTATAAATACTAATTTATTTTAGTTTGATTATGAAACTAAGGGCACGTTCCACAAGGCAATCGCTAGCTAGCACTTTTTGAAAGCAAATTTTTGTAGCATAAGTGGTCTATTGAACGGTTTGCTTCAAGCTAGCAAATCCAAGATGGCAACTTTCTTAAACAAAAAGTTCAGAATTGTAACAAATTAAAAATATTTAAATAGATTGTCACCATGATTATTCTATTTTACCACTTTGAGGAAATATATGCATTAAATAAAATATATATCGGTATTCTTGAAAAAGAAACACAGGGGGCAGCCATTTTGAAATAAGCAGAAGTGTTCCGAATGATATGGCTAGCAAGAAAAAAACTTGCTATGTATCGCTAGCTAGCGATTATATTTGCTCAATAATAGCAGACCGCTCTATAGGAAATCACCACATAGCGCTAGCTAGTGATCACCTTGTAGTATGTGCTCAAGTTCTTACATCTTTAATTTATCACTCTCGAATCTGATCCTACAGTACCGAGCCAGTGGGATAAAGATTCTTGCTATAGAAAACAACAAGGTAGGTTTGGGATGGGATTTAATCTAATACAGAGCTGACTTTCCAATGATTACCACTCAACCATTCCAGCTTCTAGTTCAAGTTACTTAATAATGGAACAATTTCTGTCCTATATTAGTTTTACAATACAATGTATTTTTCATATTCATATTTACCATGCTGTTAGTTTCCTATACTTGCTATTTACAGACTTTGACTCCTATTGCTTGGGTAAATACACCAGTATTTGACTTTAGATCATGGTTGTTGACTGGTGAACAACATTTCCCCATGTGGCCTGTTACCACTGAGTTACAACTTGAAGAGACTGGATGTTACCCATTAGGTATTTTAAATCATTGTATTTTTCACTTGTCAGCAATCTACGAAATTAGTGGGCGTCCGGTTGCCCGGGACAACCACTTATTAGTTCGGCTACCAACACTTTTTGGTTTAGGCAACCGAGACAAAATTCTGCAGATGAGATATAGTGCTTGCTCTTAAAATTATCTGTCCATACAGCCACTTTCATCACCTAATATGGTAGACTGCTTGTCAGCATTCTTGTTCATGGTCTTTGATTGGACAGTCATGATTAACTGGTTTATTAGTCCCAGTTTAGTTTGAATGATTGATCTCTTAAATTTAACTAGTTGGTGAATAATTATTCTATAAATTCACTAGGTTACCAGGTTATTTTGAACTTAACTTACTATTGTAGCATTCTACAATGGTCTAGATTTGAATCCAAGTTGGGCAGTACCTTCCATTTAATGAAAGTTCAATTATAATGTCCATTTCCTTCCAAATAGGGAGGACTTGTCAACCTTATGGAAGACTAAACTTGTGCTGGTAAAGATTATGTTAGAAAGTTTTAACATTTAAGCTACATGACAGTGGTTTGACTACAGTATATAACCTTATAATAACAATGATGATGATGATGATGATGATAATGATTATGATAATAATGATTATGATGATGATAATGAAAATGAAAATGATGATAATCAAAATGATGATGATTATTATTATTACGATGATGATGATAACAACTTAATTTACATAGGCTGCACATATGAAAAATTAAATCTATCATGAGTCCTCTTTCATGAAAATGGTGGGTAAGCACAAAACTAATCTAACTAAATGTAACTAAATGAAATTAAATGAATGATTTTGACGTTTTTGTGCTAACCCATCTAAATCCAGTTTTATTGACATGGTATCAATGAAGATCATTATTATCTATTTCAGGTAGTGTTTCATTGAATCCACATAATACCATTATATTAACTGTTAAATTCTCCGACTTCAACAGAAGTCCACCAATTGTCTTTCCTACAGATGAAAAGGTACTTGTGCTAACATATTTATTACCTATTGTACAACTTTATTTACTTGTTTGTATGAGTACATGAGACCAGCCCCCATGCAGCTATCGCAGTCGGTTATGCACGAGTCTACTGATCAAGAGGTTTACAGTCAGGGCATAATTTCATGGAGTTTAGTAATAAAAGATTTCTATGGTCATTACCCCCCCCCCTTATTATTGGTTCTTAATCAAGTAGGACAGTTGTCAGTCACTGACAGATGTATGCCCCGATACAGGGGGTGTTGGTTTAATAATGGTCATAATTTAGTGGACCATGAAATAATTTCTAAGGTCATTCTCCCTCCTACTACATATACTGACTCTGAGCCATGTGGGACAGTTGTTACTTATTGACAGAAATGTGGGCCTAGTAACTGGTTAACAGCTAAACCTTGAGATTAACCCTTCCAGGAACAATGAGTAGGTTGACTGACCGTCCTGATATGACTGACATATACAATGTGTTGCTACAGTGTTAATTTGTTAAACCCAACCAAATTGTATGACAACTCCCATGAAATCATTGAATTATGACAGATATATGCAGTCTTCGAATTTAGCCACCAGACCGAAGACCGAGTCTGTCTAAAACACTGTCAGTCCGGTTAAAATATACGGATCACAAGACCGACTGTCTGGTGGAAATTTCAATAGCAATATTACTAAAAATGCATAATCGAGCATAAAACTTGCAGTTGCAAGTAAGTCAAGCAATTCTTTATTCAATGTTTATTATACAATAATATCATATATAAGGTAGAAACATAAGCAGTATAGTCTAAAATAACATATAAAAACAAAATATGATTGGTAAGCCTTCAGTCCGGTAAAAGTCTTTTCGGTCTGGTAAAATTTTGGCGTTTACCAGACCGAATGTCTTGCGCTTCGAAAATTCATTCGTGAAGACTGTATATGACAAAAGTAAACTTGGATACTTAACAAAGACAATGTCACTGGCGATTTGTTTCTTCTCTTTCTATTATCATAATAAAACATTATTTATTTTTGTTTATAGATTAATGAATGTGTCGCATTAAACATGGAAGCGCCTGAATCCCCTGGTCATCCAGTAAGTATCTTTAGTGTGTAGATTGTGCCCTGTATAGACAATCAAGTTTTCTTCTGTGCATTTTAAAGTTTGCTTTCTTATACCTGTTCAGCAGACTTCACAATTTGTGTGATAACCATGTAATCCCTGATCATTGAAAATCATCTTCAGACAGGTGATCTGTCACTGTACCCATTTACACCTATGTGGAGTACCGTGCTCAAGGTAATTAGCAGTCCCCCTAGTTGGGTTTAAACACAGGACCTCTTGATCCATAAGCATGCATCCTTCCACTGGTTATGGTGTTTTAAAGAAAATAAATATATATTATAAATACATGTAGATCATACATGTATCGTATAATGTGGATAACATGTTTGGTGACATCCAGTTTACAACACAGTTTGTAACAAAATATATTTTCTGCTTGAATTTTAAACCATGAATTATATTTCTATCCTTGTTAAGTGGGTTTTTCCCCAAGAAAATAATATGATTGTGTGGGTGTAATTTTAGTTGTAATTGAAACTTCAATGGTTCATATTTCTATGGTTTGATAGTTACATACTTGTCTCAATGTCATCCTATAAAGTGTTAGTATTCATGTGTATTTAAATTGTCATAATTTTTGTGATATACATGTATTAAGTGTTATCTTCCTGATTCTCTGTCATACATCGACATTGTTATGTATTATGTACATGTATGTTATGGATTATATTTCCTGTTAATATAATGTTACAATTTATGTCACTCTCAACTATCTTATGATTGTATTTCCTGTTTGTCAACAAGCTCTTATCTTATTGCATGAATGTGCTTTTTTAAGGATTCATTTTGTACACTTGTATTTATTTATTTATACTAGGTTTAATGCTGTGTCAACACATTTTTTTTGGTTATGTTACGGTCACCAGTGCACCTAAATTTATTTTGATAAGATGGTTACTAAGCATTTATGCAATAGATAGCTAGTTTGTTTGGTCTTACATTTGACATTTACAATGTCTACTGTCACCATGAAATATGTCGGACCAACGGACAAATCTTGTAGAAAATTGACAGTCCATCTAGATCTGTAGGTTTACTGGACCAAATGTCCAGTAAAAAATTTGATCTCATTCACACAGTGTTCAATTCATCAAAATATGTAAAATGTTTCTGGTCCTATAAAACTTTGTTAGGTCTTCTAAAAAGTTTGATCTTAACAGGACCTGCTGTTCAGTAATAAACTGTAAAGTTTTGCAATGGTTGATGTCAACTTTAATTTTAATTGGATTGCTCATTACTGCCAGTCATTTTGGATACTTCTTAATACATGTACGAGGGGTGATTGGAAAGTTCGAGGAATTTATTTATTAATGGTACACGGGATAACATAGGAAAAAACAAAATACATCATTGTGCACGTATACCAAAGACTGATATAAAGCCCAAATATTTTCTTGATACATTGGATAATAAAGTTTTCACGAAACATTTTACTGCACTAGTATACGGTACTTGAAGCACGCCGACGTCATCATTGGGTTACTTAAACGTCAAAGTCAAGTTTCCTATTTACTTTCTGCACAGAATCACCACCTATTTCCATACACTTTCTATGGCTTTGTACCCACATACTAATTGTAAACTTAAAGTATTCCTCACTGAATGAATAAATAATTCTCTTGTGCAATGCAGCACACTGTAAGCCATCAATCCTTATCTAGAAGCTTCTCCACTCACGCTGTCTTTCCAACAGTGACTGTCAGTGTCAGTTGACCTGGTCTTTCTTCATCAAATACCCATGTTCTACCTTCCTTGAACCTCTGGCGCCATTTGTAGACAGTTGTTTTTTCACATGTAGGTATTGTATCAGCAGTTTTAATTTGTTTAAGCGTATCTGCAGGTGACAAATAGAGTCAAACACAACAATTTATGACTGCACCCAACTCAAAATCATTTGTTGACATCATTCGTTGTTTCGAAGCCATGACTCTAAAATCTCTGCTATGCAATAACCATTCAAAAGAATTTTATGAAACTTTCAGGAAATGATTTCCAAACGTCACGCTAGTGTAATTAATGTTGGCGCATAATTCGTAACAAAATTGAGTGCGTTATACCATGTTTAATGTTTTAAAAATAGGTGAATAATAGCGTGCTTCAAGTGACCAAATAGTGGTTGCTATGGATACCATTTATTCTTTCTACGTATTGATAATCTGTTCACCAATATGATTTTTAAAACGCAAATGAATTGTTTTACACTTACTTGAGTTTTAATGTGATTTGACTAAAGGGTAAATATTATAGAAAGGAATTCCGCGAATTTATCAATCACCCCTCGTATAACTACGTTTAGGGTTGTCTTCTGACTTGAAATAATGAATATATTTGATTATTGCATATGTTACTATAAATAGCAACAAAATTTACGTGGATCTGTGCCAGTATAGCCTCAATGTGGGCAATATATTCCAGTATTGAGCAAGTGTGCCAAAATATTGATATTTGGTTAAGGGTTAAACTAAAAAGTTTTGTATATAGATCCTTTATGAATGTATGTTTTTTTGTCTGTGAAAAAACAGTGAAAAGTCAAGAAATTATTTATTTTATTTGCTGAATACCCTGATGTATATTTTTGTTTATTTTTAGGAATGGCTTCCACTACAGTCCCAATTGAAACAATTAGATAATTTATTAAAGACTAGACAACAATGGGATATTCTACATGAACAAGATAAAGAAATGGTCTGGTTAATGAGAGTTGAAATACGTGAAAAATATCCTGATAATCTCCCTTTAGTATTAACCTCCGTCAAGTGGCATAATCATATTGACGTTGCCAAGGTAACATTTGTAATATTTTTTATCATGAAAATATGTCTGTTAATGTAAACAGGTACATGTATATAAAAAACCTTACCTCAGCAAGGCTTGACATAAACTTTTGGAATAGATTGCCCAGGGGGACAATCAACTGTAAATTTTACTTGCCCAAACCAAGTGTTTACTTGCCTTAACCAAGTGTTTACTTGCCTTAACCAAGTGTTTACTTTCCTTAACCAAGTGTTTACTTGCCCAAACCAAGTGTTTACTTTTCTTAACCAAGTGTTTACTTGCCCAAACCAAGTGTTTACTTGCCCAAACCAAGTGTTTACTTGCCTTAACCAAGTGTTTACTTGCCCTAACCAAATGTTTACTTGCCCAAACCAAGTGTTTACTTGCCTTAACCAAGTGTTTACTTCCCTTAACCAAGTGTTTACTTGCCCAAACCAAGTGTTTACTTGCCTTAACCAAGTGTTTACTTGCCCTAACCAAATGGAGTTAACTTGCCTAAACCAAGTGTTTACTTGCCTTAACCAAGTGTTTACTTGCCTTAACCAAATGTTTACTTGCCCAAACCAAGTGTTTACTTGCCTTAACCAAGTGTTTACTTGCCTTAACCAAGTGTTTACTTGCCCAAACCAAGTGTTTACTTGCCCTAACCAAATGGAGTTTACTTAAGAAAAATTTGAGGTCAAAATGTTGAAAGTACATTTTGACTGTTTAATTGGACAAATTGCATTAAAAACTTGTTGCACTTACTCAAAGTTAGGTTGTCACAGGTAATAGAATGGCTGTTAGAATCAAACCTTGCTTAAAGTTATCAATTTATTGATCATGTTCATTTATGAATACATTTTGTTTGTATTATGTCTATTAAAAGCCATAGCATCAGCAAAGACTTCTTTTCATTGTCTTTTTGTTTCAGTAAGATCTAAATCGAGGGCTCAGCGAAAGACTGTTGTAACTCTATTTTAAAATAAAAGGAGTTACAATAGTGTGTCGTTCAGCCCTCGAAATGACATGGTGATTTATTTCTTAATATTCATCTTCTTTGGCAATGAGGAACATGGCTTGACGTTAAAGGTTGCCCTATTGCCCCTGACTACCTATATTTAGGTTCAGGCAACCTATAACTGCTATCAAAGTTATGGTCTGGGCAAGTTAAAAAACATAGCTGGCTGTACATTCTGGCAACCTAATTTAAAAATTAGTGTCGAGCCTTTAGGATTTTGGCAAAATTCCTTTACCATCTTTGCAGTCTATTGAAAAGTTTTACTTACCAAATCAAGAGTGTTGAGTTATTTGGTCATATAGAAACTGAACTCCACGCCTATTGATGTCTGTTAAACACCAGGTATCAGCATACAGTTCATCCTCTCTTGAACAACAACTGCGGTAGTGACTTCAGTGTGTTGCTGTTCAGAAGGTGTTGCACTTCAGAGATTAATTTCAATCAGAATTATGCCTATGAGAAATAAACAAAGTTGTTGTCTGTGGAGGGCTGCTCTGCAGAGGTTACACTGTACCTCATATTCAAAGAAGAAAGTGAATAATATACCACTTAGTATTGTTATTCCTTGATAATTATTAAGACTTTTCCTGTAACTGTTATATGTACATGTATAATATTTTATAGATGCAAGTATTATTGAGTACATGGAAGCAGAAGATCCCTGAATATCATGCTTTAGAATTATTAGATTTCAACTTTCCTGATAGAAATGTAAGAAAATATGCTGTGGATTGCCTACAAGATCTCAGGTATGCTTAACTGATTGCTCTTTTCTAAAACCTAGACTAGGATCAGCAGCCCCTTGGTTAAGTTCTAGTGTAACCAATAAAAACCCATGATCCAAACCAAGATTTGAACTCAGAACCTCTTGAGTCATAAATGGTCATTTAACCATGTCGCCATAAAAGCTAGCTTGAAGGCAAAGGAATGCAGTGTCATAACTTTTACAAGCTCAGACATTGTCAGAATTACACCCCTTCATGTAATATATTTTGGAAAACACTTCTGTCGTTGCTAATTTCTTACGATAAGGAAGGTGTGAGCAAACATCAAGAACAGCAATAGTCAAAATCAAAATACACAGACCTATAACATAGCCAAAGTGTAAAGAGGGAGATCTATTTGTATCTTTATTTTTTGTTATTAAGTGGATGCCAGTAACAAATAAAACTGAGTGGTTTCCACCTTTAAATGGGCAGTCACAATAATATCAAGGGAGTTTTATGTCTATAAATAAAGTGTTTGTGCTCATGAAAAAATTTTAATATTGATGATTTTCTTTCTGATATTTTAATGTGCAACTTTGGCTGAAGTTATGACAGCAGAAATACAAATAGTAGTTGAAATATAAAGTTTGTGCAAAAGTTGTACTGAAAAAAAAATGAAGTAATGAAGCGATAGTCATATTTTATTACATCTAGTATAATTTAATTGAAACTAGTTAGGTTTTGCTAGATGACAGCAGAGAATCAACCTCTAAAACTGGTTAGGTTTTGCTAGTTGACAGCAGAGAATCAACCTCTAAAACTGGTTAGGTTTTGCTAGTTGACAGCAGAGAATCAACCTCTAAAACTGGTTAGGTTTTGCTAGTTGACAACAGAGAATCAACCTCTAAAACTGATTAGGTTTTGCTAGTTGACAGCAGAGAATCAACCTCTAAAACTGGTTAGGTTTTGCTAGTTGACAGCAGAGAATCAACCTCTAAAACTGGTTAGGTTTTGCTAGTCAACAGCAGAAAATCAACTTCTTCAACTCATTAGGTATGACAAGTGTTCTGCTGGGAACCAACCACTAAAACTTGTTAGGTATGACTAGTCAACAGCTGGGAACCAACCTCAACAACTAGTTTGTTATTACAAGTGTTCTGCTGGGAACCAACCTCTAAAACTAGTTAGTTGTGGCATGTCAACTGCAGGGAACCAACTCCCAGGCTCCTGCTCATCCACAGCTTTAGTATAATATACTATTATGGCATGAGAAGATTCAATCTTGTATAAAATGATCAACAATTTATTAAAATATATACATTTGATTTCATGACAGTTTTCTTTCTTATTTTGAGGATTTCATTTGAAAAGTTTTAATTGTTTATTTTACAGTGATGATAAAGTGTCTTTATATCTTCTACAACTTGTACAAGCTTTAAAATATGAGAACTATTTATATTGTCCATTAGCTGAATTTCTCATGCAACGTGCCTTACGGAATCAACATATTGGACAACAGCTGTTTTGGCTTCTCAAGTAAGATTATGTTTAGGCCTAACAAAGTCCTGTATTTAGGTCAGCTTGACCCTACCTGGCAAATCTAACCAACCTAATAGTAGTTTTTTTTAATTTTTTACCTTCAGAAATGATGACAATTGAGTATTAGGTGAAAAGTCACAGTTGGATCTGTTACAAAAAAACAATTTAGGCCTACCTTACCTAATTTTTTTTAGAACGTTGCCATATAACACAGAATTTTTTGGGGGGCCTTCTGTTTTTGATATTTTTTTGTGTATTTTGCATATACAGTGTACAATGGAAATTTTAAAGTCCCTTCCTTGGAAGTCAGGGTTCAGCAACCACATTTGAAGTCATAAGCTCTCTTTAATATTTATTTTTAAATAATTACTTGAAGCCTTTTTTATCAAGGAACAGCAAATCTTAAGTGTGGATAGCTGTGTAATTGTTTAACTAAAGGCCTCCATTCAGATGTCAATCCATGTTAGATTATGTTATTGTGACATCACGTGGGGGTTAACGCTGTAGCTATACATTGAATAGGTCATAATATGGCTGTCAGTCAACATACTTACTGTTCTTGGAAAGGCTAAATCCAGCTGTTTACCAGCTGCACATACTTTCGTCTACATGATTAAGAATCATTGGTTGGAGGGAGAATGGCCATAATAAATAATTTCATGACCAAGCTTCACAAAAGTATGCCCCACCCAGTCAACCCATGACCCCCATTCGGAACTCCTCGGCCATTCGTTACGAATAACCTCGGACATATGTAGATGCCATTTTGGAAAAACCGGTGTTGAAGTAAACAAATACACGATCGATTAGGCGATGACTGAAGTTTCGTTTTTAGTCCATAAATTTGAAATTACACAGTTCAATGATATTGATGAACAATATTTGGTTCAATTTAAAGCAAAGAAATATGTTTAGACAAAGATATGTGTGTATACAACAAGAACTATTTTGCGTAAATGTTACGTGCTTCGCCTCGTGTAGGTAGTAAAATCACAAAAATCCAGGGAAGACCCCCCCACAAATCCTTCCGAGATTATTCATTCATGAAAGGTCGAGGTGTTCCGAATGCATGACCCCTTGATTAGAAGACTTGAGTGTTACCAACTGAGCTAGTCGGGCGGCTCTGTAACATCACTGCCTACGATTGAAATTTCAACCCAAATGATCTGTAAGTGAAAAACCAACAGTCATTGCTGGGGAAATAATCTCTGGTTACAATAAGGCAGGGTTCAACACTTACAGTCTCCTGGGATTCCGTGGATCCCCAAAAACCTGGAAGGAACCCTTGTAATTTTAGCTGGGGATTCTGTATGAATACCTGAAAAATTGTGCTGTGCTTATATGACTTTGTGTTTCCGAGAATTGTTTATTACAATTTGCAACTGCAAACCTGTTTCTCTTTTTTTTTCTTTTTTTTGAAGAAATCTCTAATGTTAAGGAGGAGTCTCTGAATAACTGACCAGGGATTCCTTTGGGATCCCTGGTAAAACATTAAGAAGTGAACCCTGCAATAAGTAGTTACTTTAATTTTCTAGGTCTGAGTTACACAATCCACAGGTTACTGTAAGGTTTGGTTTAATGATCGAAGCCTACTTGAAAGCCAGTCCTGATCATTTGTCTATATTGTACAAGCAATTTGAAGCTTTAAATAAATTAAATGCAGTTAGTCAACTTGTAAAGTCAGTGAAACAACTCGCCAAAGAAGAGGTAGGTGTAGTGTTTTTTATTTATCTTTTTCAAATAGTGGCTTTTTGGTTGGGAAATTAGGGCATTTTGCAAAATTGTGTGTTTTTTGACAGTGTTTATGTCCCAAATGCCTAATTTGTAGAGCTGTCATTGATTGGGCTTGAAGCATATTGATGATATCGATATGTCTAGAAATAAATATTGTTGAAACATCAATATATACATAGATACACTCACTAGTACTGTACAGATTATTTATGCTGTAATAAACTCATTATAGATTTATATTTTTCATGAATGTTATACTTTATGGCATGCTGTTAGCACCATAATTACTTAGTATGCTATTATACCTTGGTATCCTGCACTAAATAGGTCAGTAGTTGGTAAAAAGGATTTGTATAGATTATAAATAGATAAAAAGTATTTTTTCACTTTGAGTTTCAGACCGTTTAGCGCTAAGGCTGCAAATTATTGTTTTATTTTATGAATTATAACTTTTTATTCCTATTGTTTGTTATTTGAATTTTAGAGGCAAACCGAACAAGCATGGTCCTCTATGAGAATGATTTTAGCACAAAAAACATATCAGGAAAAATTATCTAACCTAGTCAGTCCATTATCTCCATTATTCAAGTTGAATACTCTTTGGTATGTATACATTTTTATATATGCTATTTGAAAACACTGTTTGTGAACCCCAACCATCTCAGTAAATAGATAACTTATGGACAGCAGTGGTACAGGATCTGCTTACTAGGGGTCTCGTCAAGATGACCTTTGTGCTGACCAACCAATGTGTAGCTTTGATGATGGTAGTGTTATTCACAGGCTGTGATTGGCCAGTTCCTTGCAAATTAGGTTACAAAGACAATGTAGACAAGTCCACTTAGCACAATGATTTTGTCATGAATATTATAAAACAAAGGTCAGCTGAACCTGACCCGTAATATGAAGTAGCCAGATCCAAAAGAAGTGAGTGCACTAATGGATAATTTAAGATTGTTTTTTAGTCAGATTTGAACCCCTTAGACATGGTTAAGATAGACTGTTTACACCATTGATTTTACACCCAATTTCCAGGGTACTATTGGAAGTCATAATTTAATGCAGGCTATTATCAAACATAATATGAAAAGTTGGGTTTGACAAGTTGTCGCACCTGGTCAAAAATTAAAATACAGTGAGGTTATATATTAATTATAATCAAATATGCCTTGTGTGAAAAAAGTTTTAGAAATTAGGCTGGAAAGACTTAGAAAAATTTGTTTAAAAAATGACCTATTCACATTTTAGTGAATAATCATGAAATGTTTATACCTGTAAGCTGGTATAGTCTATCCTTAGATTCTTGTCATTTTTTTTGTATTAAATTTTCATTCCATAAAATTCTGTATTTAGGGATATTTTTTTTTGTAAAGATGACACGTTTTTTTGTGCAAATTGACATTTTATAATCATATTTGTTTGGCACAGTGTACTCATAGCATAATTACAAAAACACAATTATCACAGAGAGCATGTGGTAATTAACTATGACAAGCACACCAACACCAGGTATAGCACAAAAAAGGGCAAGCCCTTATTTTTGTTGTAATCCCTATACTATGTTATGGAAAATGGTGGCTGGGAAAAGTTGGTAAGACTCAAACAACTCACATGCTAAAAGTCACTGGGCTTATGGTGATTTGGTTTGACTATGTCCATAGTTCACTGATTAAATTCAAAGACAGCTTGTTTCTTTTCAGTACCAACAAGTGTGTATATATGGATTCCAAAAAGCGCCCCCTATATTTGGTTTGGACAAATGATGAGGAAGATGGCCAAGAAACTCATATTATTTATAAAAATGGAGATGGTAAGTTGAAATAGATTCTTTTGTTTTCATTTTTCATATATATGAGAATGTTTTCTTTAAAAATGAAAAATTTTCTTATGCCTTCCCTATAAAAATATGTGTCTGATGAAGATGTATCCCTTCTGCTAATGGGCTTGAGAGGGGAACAGTGCCCCCAATTGCAAGAAAAGTGTGGGTATTTGATGACCTCTGTCAATCAATCAATGCATAGCTTTTCATCTAGAAGAAACATTATCAATGCATCTTGATTTCGTAATTTCTATTTTTAGACTCCGGCTTGCCAGCAAATTTGACATTGATGTTATTTACTGGCTGTGATTGGACGACTCTTTTCAAATTGCGTGACATAGATGATGTACAAAAGTTACTGAACGAAATAATCAAGTTATTAATATCATAAAAGTAAAGGTCAGCTGAACCTGACCTGTTATTGAAGTAGCTAGATCTAAAATAATCAAGTGCGCGAGCGAATAATTTTAGATCTGGTTTAAATCAGATCGATTCATCACATTATTCACAAGTGTTGGTTAAGAAATTCAGATCATTTAAAAATTGTATATTTCTATTTATAGATTTGCGACAAGATATGTTAACCTTACAATTACTACATGTTATGGATAGTATCTGGCAAGGTGAAGGTTTAGATCTCAGGTTAGTTGTTTCAGTTAGTCTCGGTCACAATGAAAAATGGCAGACTGATGGACAAATCCTGTAAAAGTCAAGAAGATCTGTCTAGATCTGCATGTTTCCAGGACTGACTGTCCGGCATAAAATTTGATCTCATTCACACAGATTTCAATTAATTAAAATATGTCTCTGGTCCTATAAGACTTGGTTTGATTCTGAAAAATTTGAACTTTACAGGACCTACTGCCCAGTAATAAACTGTTGAGTTTTGCAGTGACTGGCTACTTTATGATGAATGATCAAAATACATGTATGCCATTTGACAAAATAGTTTGGATGCTCTCAATGGTTAGAATAAAATAAAAGTGCAGTTTAAATTTGGTAGAACCATTATTTCTGATATATTTAATATGGTTTGTGATGAAATGAAAACAAATTTTGTGAATGCATCACATTTATAAGATTCAGCATCTGATATCCCAAAGCCTCCAAAACCATGTTCAATGTAATTATTTTCTGTATACAGTTAAAGTTCATTCTCTCGAACACCACCAGGTCGAATTAATTGACAGAGTCGAACACTTTGTCTGGCACTTTGTTCCTTCACACAATCGCAGTTTACATTGTACTACATGGAGTTACATAAGTTGTAAAATAAAAGGAGTTAATTGTAAAATGATTTTCAATTTTGCTTTATCAAACTTTATTCTTCAAACTTAAACTTGGAATTTGTCACAATTCAATTAATTGTACTGTGAAGGAATTTTTGGAGGACAGTGTATGTATGTATTATTGCAATCTCCGTAAACAGATAGAGCGTTGTCATACAGGATCTCTTAGGTCTCAATGGAAGGTCACGTAAAGATGACCTTTATGTCGACTAATCAATGCGTAGCTTTCATCTAGACGAAACACTATTAATAACATTTTGATTTCGTAATTTCTATTTTTAGACCAAGGTTTGCGAACTTATTTAACAGCGGTATTATTCACAGTCTGCGATTGGACGGTTCATTTCAAATTGTGTGAAGTAGATGATGTAAACAAATTACTAATCATAACAATTTCGTCATGAATATTATGATGAGAAAAGGTCTCCTGAACGTGAAAACGGCCAGATCTAAATTAGCGAGTAAGCGAGCGCAAAATTTTAGATCAGTTTTAATCAGATTGGTATTATTGTTACAGAATGAATGCCTATGGATGTGTAGCTACTGGCTTAGAAAATGGTATGATAGAAGTGGTTAGAAAATCTGTTACATTGGCTAAAATACAAAG
Organism: Mactra quadrangularis; assembly: GCA_025267735.1. Lineage (NCBI taxonomy): Eukaryota > Metazoa > Mollusca > Bivalvia > Venerida > Mactridae > Mactra > Mactra quadrangularis. Next base: position 17,934,449 of record CM046299.1, read on the forward strand.
AAACAGGGGACCATTTGATAGGAGGACATTACTTGATTGGCTTAAAGAAAAAAATCCAAGTAAGGAAAGGTAAGTTTACACTGAGGCAGCAATTATTTTGGGGTACATTTGGTGGTACCAAACTGGTTGAAGACACTAAAATTGGGACAATCCTAAATTGAGACACTCAATGCTCATTGTTTTAACGACGTCCAATTTAATCAATTTTTACTAATCATTTAGTCACATGATTTTCAACAACAACACATAACAACAATTTTTTTCCAGTAATTAAAAGATAATGATAAAGACATTATTTATAGAGGCAACACAGTTAGGCAGAGCACAATCTTCCCTATGAGCCTCTTAACAAAAATATTTACATATTATGTACACCAAGCGTGATGAACATTGAAATAAACACATTTATAAATTATGTACAATAAGAGAAATAGGAAATAAGGAGTACATAAACATTTTAATGATTATTTAAAGTTGTTTAGAATTCCAGTACTAAATATACATTAAATTTGTCCTCTTACTTTCATGCAAGATGACATATTATTGCTGATGCCTGGTACTTCCATGCAAGAAGACATATTATTGCTTTTGCCTGGTACTTTCATGCAGGAAGACATATTATTGCTTTTGCCTGGTACTTCCATGCAAGAAGACATATTATTACTTTTGCCTGGTACTTCCATGCAAGAAGACATATTATTGCTTTTGCCTGGTACTTCCATGCAAGAAGACATATTATTGCTTTTGCCTGGTACTTTCATGCAGGAAGACATATTATTGCTTTTGCCTGGTACTTTCATGCAAGAAGACATATCATTGCTTTTGCCTGGTAATTTCATGCAAGAAGACATTTTATTGCTTTTGCCTGGTAATTTCATGCACGAACACATATTATTGCTTTTGCCTGGTACTTTCATGCAAGGAGACCTTTAATTGCTTTTGCCTGGTACTTTCATGCAAGGAGACATATTATTGCTTTTGCCTGGTACTTTCATGCAAGAACACATATTATTGCTTTTGCCTGGTACTTTCATGCAAGAACTCATATTATTGCTTTTGCCTGGTACTTTCATGCAAGAACACATATTATTGCTTTTGCCTGGTACTTTCATGCAAGAAGGCTTATTATTGCTGATGCCTGGGGATGAAATTCACACTGCGGTCTCAATCTGAGGTCTTGTATCTTGTATCACTAACTCAACAGTAATTACAAGGACAATTCCAATGTTGCCCACAAGACTGTTAGTAGTAAGTGCATTGCATTAAAGAGCCAGTTACTTCAGTCTTGTGGGCAACCCTGGAATTATTTAATACAGCATACATTGTCTTTCCTTCTATGACATTTATAGAATAATAAAGTCTCCACCATTACACTTAAAATTTCATTTTTTATTTTCCAACATTTCGGCAAATGAATGCCTTCTTCAAGGTAAATGAATAATGATAATATCAAGGGACGTAATGTTGTTATTTTACAATTTATGTCACGCCCACGTTAGCTGGAAAAAAAACAATTCCAATTCATGCCAAACTAAGTATCAAAAACATAAACGACACAATAGACCAATGAATTAGAATATTTCCTATAGGGTTTAATTAATTTTTTTTTCTACCATGACATTTCACAGGTTAGTACTTACCTTCTTTAATATTGGTGTTGGAATATTTTCTATTGCCATTCTTTTTCTTACCCCTGGGTCAAATAATGCACTTGTCAGACTTAAGCAAAAATATTTGCTTAGTTCTTGTTAAAATATGAATTCCAGAGATCTAGACAAGTCCATTGACTGTTAGTAGGTTGAATGACTGCTGCAATATGACTAAAAATGTTTAACTAGCAGTGAAAAGCTCAGAGCTCTACTTTCATTTTTAGCTTGACTTTACGAAGTAAATGGAGAGCTCTCCTACTTGCCCTAGCGTCCACATCCAGATTTCTGATTAAAGTTTCTGTGCAGTAAAATATTTTTTACCATAACTTTTTCATTTCTTGAGGTATCAACCTCAAACTTTAAATATATGTTCCTTATTATCAACTACATCTCATGTGACAAGGTTCATAACTCTAAATACATTTTTGTCAGAATTATCCCCCCTTGAACTTAGAGTTTTCTTTAAAAAAATGCTTGTTTTTACTGCAACTGTTTTGTTTCTTTAGATATTGACTTCAAACTTTAAATATATGATCCTTATGCGAAGTCCATTGAAACATTATAAGGTCCCATTCTCTGATAATTGTTTTTGCTATTTTAGATTGGACAGGGCTATAGAAGAGTTCACATTATCTTGTGCTGGATACACTGTTGCTACCTATGTACTTGGGATAGGTGATAGACACAATGATAATATTATGTTACAAGAAAATGGCCAGGTGAGTACATGAATGATATATGGTGTAGCTGTTGAAGTTTGTACCACTGTATTAAGATGTTGTGTGTGTAAAACACAGCTAGAATAAAATCTTTTTTATATCTAGAAGACATACATTTTATTATTAATATTTTGTTTTTGTTTAACGCGGTAGCAACGCATTTTATATGTTATATCACAGCAGTCAGTCAACCTACTCACTGTTCCTGGATAGGCTAAATCTGTGAATTTAGCTGTTAACCAACTACTTAGCTCATACTTCAGTCAGTGTCTGCTTGATTTAGAAAAAGTGGTAGGAAGGAGAATGGCGTAAAAAATTATTTCATGACCAAGCTCCATGAAAGTATGCCCCGCCAGGGAATCAAACCTATGACCCCTCGATCAGTGAACTTGTGCACTAAGGACTGAGCTAGCTGGGCGGGCACATATTATTAGTATGTATCTATTTAGCAAATGAAAACTTAATAATTACTTAGTGCTATTCATTAAATGGGACATATTCGACAGTATTTTTCCTGAATTCTGAAAATGAAACACTTTTGTATGCTTATTATTTCAGCCTGTACTGAACAGAATGAAATATATAACAAATGGCATTGTGAGAAAAAGTTCAGATTCAAATAAATGACTGGGAAAATATTTTGTTGAAAAACAAGCCTCTATAGATTTGAACATTTAGTATAGCATTTAAGTTAATTGTCCAAATATAGGGTTGTCCCAAATAAGGATCTTTAACCAGTATAGACTCTACATGTAGTAAATGTCTGAATTATGGTTTATGTTTACAGCTGTTTCACATTGACTTTGGTCATTTTCTGGGCAACTTCAAGTCATTTATGAAAATTAAAAGAGAGAGAGTACCATTTGTTTTGACTCCACATTTTCAATATGTAATTACCAAAGGAGATACAGAAAAGGAAAACTATATAAAGTAAGTTTTAAATGGTTATTTTGCCATAAACATCCAGGGTTTGACACTAATTGTTTCCCAGGATTCCTAAGATCCCAAAAACTTGGAAGGTAGCCCAAGGATTCTTAGGTGGGGATTCTGTCAGGATCCCTGAAATATTGCCATATTTTAATGTGACTATGAGTTTCCATGAACTGTTTATCACAATTTGTGCCAAACCTTTTGTCTGTTACTGGAGGAATCCCTAGTGGTAAGGAGGAATCTATTTTGTTTTTGTTGGGTTTATATACCACATTATATAGGTCATATAACGGCACAGGGCTTTTTCAGATTATCTCACAAGGCCGAATATGGGCCCCGTTCCCAATGCCAAATAATGATCATTTTTCCCAATTTCAAGAAAAAAATCCCAATCTTGTTTAATAATTCCCTTTGAACCAGTTGTTTTTTGCCTTTACAAAAGAGATCATGAGATTTCATGTAAAAGTAATAAATAAATACATAAGAATTTGCATTGAATGCCTCATTGAATTGTCAGAACAAACTCTTTAAGAGCACTGCAACACTTTCAGAGACACCAAAGCAAGGCATATAAAGATTTAATGCAGAAAATTAATGATGAAATTTCCATATAGGGTTGATTTGTCGATATTTTTTCCCAAAATTTGACTATTTTAAGCATTAAAAATTCCCAATTTGGGCAGGGGCCTTTTCCCCAAACCCCCTAAAAAAGCCCTGCGGCAGTCAGTCAACCTACTCACTCTTCCAGAAAAGGCTAAATTTCTGGATTTAGCTGTTAACCAACTTTCGTCAGTGACTGACAACTGCTCTGCATAATTAAGAATCATTGGTAGGAAGGAACCAACTTTCTTCAGTGACTGACAACTGCCCTACATAATTAAGAATCATTGGTAGAAAGGAGAATGACCATAGAAATAATTTCATGACCAAGCTCCACAAAAGTATGCCCCAACTGGGAATCGTACCCACAACCCCTCGATCAGTAGACTTGCGTGCTACCAACTGAGCTAGCTCGGGGCTTGAGGAATCTTTAAATAACTGACTAAGGATTTCTTTGGAATCCCTGGTAAAAACAGTAAGTGTCAAATCCTGATACAACCAATAGTTTATTATCAACAAGAAATATCTCTAACAAGATATTCGGAGCTATGCATGATTAATTTGGTTAGTGTAAATAGCCATATTTGCTGTTCAGTCATACTGCCAGGAGCATAACATGATATTATCAACTAGCATATAGTGAGTCACCCATAATATACAGAGAATATAGTCAGCAACTACTGTCTGTACTATGCTCATATTAATCACAAATAACCAGTGGTACCATATCTTTTATCAAATTCTCTATACCTGAAGAGAATTTCATTGGACAAACAGGTATGGTGGAGCAAATTGTATTGGTTAAATATAGGTCAAAAGTTGGCTTAGACAGCTGCGCCAAAAAACTTGCATTACATACTTTTTTATTTATTATAGATTTTACAGAAATGCAATGAGCATTTTTTTTCAGTAGGAGCAGTAGTCCAGCAGTGGGACGGGCACTTAGGAATCAAGAGGTCCTGGGTTCAAATGCCACTAGGGGCACTGCTAATTTCCTTGAGCAAGAAATTTACCTGCGATTGCTCTACTCCACCTAGGTGTTTGGGTACCTGTAAGGGTCATGCACTGTATGCTGTGGCTGCAATCTGCACTGTATGTTAACTATTGGTTTGTGACTTGATGATCAGGGAAGTTAATGTCAAGAGTCGACTGAATAGTGATACTAATAGAAGACTTTAAAAACCCTTGCCCTAACTTTTTTCAGCTTTAACATTATTTATTTCAGATTTGTAGAGAAATGTGTGTTAGCTTATACGACTCTTCGTAACCATGGACATCTTCTTATGCGTCTATTCATGATGATGTTAACCTCTGGAATACCTCAACTTTCATCAGTCAATGATCTAGACTACTTGAAAGAAACTTTGGCTTTGAACATGGCAGAGGAAGTTGCAATAAAACAATTCAAAAATAAAATGACTGAATCTTTGAATTCTAGATCTACTCTAGTTAACTGGAAAGTTCACCTGGCAGCTCATTGAGAATAATAGAAACGTGACTGTTTATAATGCTTGTCAGAGCTTTCATGTTACAGTGTATTACTGTATAGTATTGGATAGAAAAACGATGAAGTATTTTTGAAGTCCTACTGAAAAACTTTGATTATTAGAAATCAATACCACTTGATCAATGCACCTTTTCACAAAAATTCTTTAAAAAAATTGTAAGTCAATTTCATGATTTCACCGTTCTAAGTCAGAAGGATAATAAAAATATCTATGATAGGATATTGAAAAGGTATACAGTATTCTACATAATTCAATGATATTTGAAATTGATTGGCCAAAAAACTATGTTATTATTAATGTTTCTTGCTTTTGATTTTTAAGGTAAGATTTTTTGTGAAAAGAATGACAGGTTATAATAAAACAAAAACTTGATACATTTTTTCATCATTTCAAAGCTAATTGCTGGTGGTCCATTAAATAATCCATTCTGTTTAATTGATTTCAGTTAACATCACATCCTGTGGCTTGATGATGTTTTTTACACTTAACAAGAGGGGACCATTTTGTTTATATATATATAATCCATCCATCCACGGCCATAGTCCAGAAAGCAAAATAATTGAATTTTCGATTTTGGGACTAGAAAAATGGCCGTAATTTGGTGTAGTGATACAACCACATTATAAGTCATGTGGCCAAGGAATTAGTGCGTATAAAAATAGGGACCAGGAAAAAAGTGACAGTATTTATATAAACCGCGGTATTATTGGGTTGGCTGTCGAGAGGAACTTTATGGTAATTGTCTTCTGTTTAACATTACACAATTAGTTGTAGCGTATTTTTGTTTCCACTAGTAGGATCAATTTATTAGCCGAAGTTTTGGCCTGGATTTTAATAATATTTTTTCAGTGGAGTTTTAATGCCAAGATGAAGCAATTAGATATAATATTATTTTTTATTTATATCATGATATTTATGGGGTGCTACATTTTTGGGCAGGCTAGTTCAGATTTCAATAAGGGACTTTAGTCAGTTATTTCCCTTGTATACTCTTCAAATAGGTAGGTCCTATCAGTTGTTTTACTCGGATTTTACTCTTACTTTTTAATGTCAATTTGCCATAATTAATTTTTAATAACTTTTTTGTAAATCATTTAATTTGTTTAACATCAAGCTAAGTATTTTTAGAGTAAATTACTATCTAAATTTCTTCACTACTGTTATGATTTTAGTTAACAAGAAAGATATAAGATGAAATATTTTGTTATCCTTACATAGAAATTCTATGATAAAATCCGAGGATTCCAACTATTAGATTGCTTCAGATTTTATCGGGAAAGATAACTGACTAAAGTCCCTAATTTCCAATTTGAAAATTCTTGACTTCCTGTCATTTCCTTTATTTTATTCGTTATAAATTTATGATGTTTAGCCAATTATTTATGAATATACATCACTCATTAAAAGTTTGGAGCATTTTCACAATGTAGCACTTCTAGATAGCTTTTATCAAAAATTTGAAAACTGATCATTTTGGAGGACTTTCTTGAATTAGTTCTGCTTTTTTTCTTATGGTTCTATTTAAAGTTGAAGCTACAAAAATTGCTTAAAAACTATGTTATGGAAAAGAATTACACATTATATGGTTTTTGAGGGTTTCAGATGCTGAATTTTATAGATGTGATGCATTCATTAAATTTACAAACCATACTAAATATATTTAAAATAATAGTTCTACAAAATGATCATTGAAATTTTAAGAATATTAATAAATTTTGTCTCCAAACCCTGGTGGGTAATAATATAGTATAGTATAAAAATAAAGGGATTTACAATAGTGTTTCGTTCAGCTCTCGAACTGTTGTTGGTGTAACTTATTTTTTGTTTACAAGTGCATATTTTATTCATAGTCGATGATAAACTAGGTGCCATTATGATTATATGATTATGTTATGTTATTTTTTACAAATTTATATTTAGATTTTTTTCCATCATGATATTAAGCTATTGTTTTTATATTTTATGTATGTGTGTCATATATTTATCACTATGCAATCTTTTGTTATGGAAATGAAATTCGTTCATTTTCAATTATCCACATAAGAAGCAATTTCATCTTAAGATTGGTATTAAGTATGGATCTAGATATTTTTTCAAGGAAGTTCAAACTGAACAGACCTATTTTGAAACTAAATTTTTTAGTTTTTCCATCGGTGAGCAGGCAGTACAAAGTTTGTTTCACATTATTGCTGAAAAGCATGAAATAAGGATTAATTACATTTGTTTTTTGTACACTTGTATATTTTCTTTGTGATGGTGAAAGTTTGTTTGTACTGCAGGGGAAACCAAATTTTTGAATTCTGGATTTAGTGTATTCAGGGAAAATTCAGTCACAAAAAATACCTTTTATATGCTTACAATACAATTTCACTGTTTTTTGAAACAAACAATAACAACTACATTCATTAAATATAGACCAGAACAGGACAGAATATATTTTATTAAAGATTTGTACATAGTACATCATCAATATACAATTTAATCAATATAGATAACATTAGTCAAATAATTGTCAAATAATCAATGTTAGGTAATATATAATTTAATCATGAATAAGATCATTCTTTGTTTAGAATAAGGGACTTTAGTCACTTATTTCCCCTGTATACTCTTTAAAATAGGTTGGTCTAATTAGTTGGATTCCTTGGATTTTATCCTTACTTTGTAATGTTAATTTGCCAAATTTAATCTTAAATAGCTTTTTTGTATATCATTTAATTTGTTTGAAAATCAAGCTAAGTATTGTTAGGGTGAAGAACTATCTAAATTCCATCACTTCTGTTAATATCTTCATTAACAAAAAAGATATTAGATGAAATATTTTGTTTCCCTTACATAGGAATTCAATGATAAAATCCGAGGATTCTAACTGTAAGGACCTACTTACCAATTGGATTGCTTCAGATTTTATCAGGGAAAGATAACTGACTAAAGTCCCTTATTCCGCTCTAACTAAAGGTCATTTACTAACATTTCATATGCCTCTGGTATTGTGTGTGAAGCACTCAGAGAAAAGATTTTTGTATGTACCTGTATTTTTGTAGTATGTTTTGTTTTTTGTTTTTGTTGGGTTTAACGTCGTAGCAACACATATAAGGTCATATAACGGTGGTCAGTCATCCTACTCATTCCTCCCGGACAGGCTAAATCTCTAAATTGGCTGTTAACCGACTACTAAGGGCATACTTTCGCCAGTGACTGACACCTGCCCTACATAATTAAAAATCATTGGTTGGAGGGAGAATGCCGTAGAAATAATTTCATGACCAAGCTCCACGAAAGTATGCCCCGCCCGGGAATCGAACCCTCGACCCCTTGATCAGTAGACTTGCATGCTATCAACTGAGCTAGCCGGGCGGCTTTTTTGTAGTATGTGCCATACATTAACTTATTTCAAAAAAACATAAATATAATTGTGTTGTATTCTTTTTTCTGGCATTGTATATGTTGTACAACTATTATATTGGTTGATGTTATTCAACTAACAGAGAGGCATACTTTAACCCTGATGATTTAGATACTAGAAGTTTGTAACATTTAATAATCCCAATACATTTATACTTTATTTATACCAGGTTAAACCCTGTGTCAACACAACTTTTTTAAGTGAGTATTTATGTCTGGGGATTATTAGAATTTGATTGATATTTATGTTCCAGAATTATCAAACAAATATCGAGTATTTAAATCATTGGGGTCTATACCAATATAATTATATGTAACCCTACAAATCCTATGTAGTCATATTTGATAATCAAGTTGTCATCAATCTGTTCTCTATGTAAATCATGTAAAACTTTGGCTTGCTTTTGTTTATGTGTCGTTTTTTATCTTGCTTAATATTTTCATAGCATCTTCTATGTACTGAATATTTTCATAGCTTTAACTACGTACCGAATATTTTCATAGCATCTATGCCAAACTGGTCTTTTTTATACTATTGCTTTTTGTACTAGTTTTTGTTGATTATTTTAAAGATTTATTTATTATACCTTTTTTGTAGAACTATAAGTGCTGGTTTACATGTTTGTATTGCATCTATTACTGTACAAGGAAATATTTAGGCTTTATAATCTGTAAGAAAGACAAATTACTATCTATTTAGATATCTACCAGTCTACAAAATTAGGATGTAAAAGTGGTTTTCCGAACAGGTCGTTTTAGTAACAAGCACTATATCTTGTTTATAGGTTTTTTGCCTCCCCAACAGAAATTTTTGGTTGCCTGAAGTAAAAAGTGGTTGTCCCAGAAAACCGGACATATTTCAAAGCTAAAAAAAAGCATTAACCCCACTGATTTAAATTATTAATATATGTTTGATAATCCCTATTTATAGATAGAGATACCTATATTTATCAATAATGAATACAGAAGTACTGTACTGCCATGAATATTTAAATCAGCAGGGTTAATGTGTGCGCCACAGACTGTTGAATTATATTTAACTATATGTGTGTTACATGTGTACAAATGATGAAATTAATATTTTGTGGAGAAAATTGATGATATGTTCTGTTGCATTCCTTTATTGTTACATTTTATTTTATTGTTAATTTATTATTATCAAATGAGGAACTTTAGTCAGTTATCTTTCCTTGACAAATTCAGAGGAGATTAAATATGTAAGTAGATCCTATCAATTGAAATCCTTGGATTTTATCATTTACTTTCTATGTAAGGAGAATACAATATTTCATCAAATATCTTTGTTGCTCATTAAGATATGAACTAATGTAATGCAATGTAGATAGTCCTTCACACAAACTACTTTGCTTGATTTGAAGCCTAATCTAAGAATTCACTAAAAAGTTATTCCAAACTAACTGACAAATTGGCATTGAGAAAGTAAGGGTAAAATCCGAGTAATCCAACTAATTGGGCCTACCTTTTTAAAAAGTATGCGAGGAGATATAACTGACTAAAGTCTCTTATTGCTTTATTTCACTGTAAGTAATAAGTATTATTTTGTAGTTATTGTTGTTAACGTTGTTAAACCTGATGTGTATGTTTGTTTATTCTTTAATATTATCTGTTGATGTTGCCGGGCCTGAAATTAAAAAATTCTACTTTTTTTATCCTTGGTTCAACACTGTGTCAACACAATTTTTAGGTTAGTTTATGACATCCAGCACACCTCAGCTAGCTTTCTGGGACCCTTGTCCAGTACTGGCTTACCCTTCCACAAGGCCGGAAACTTATTCATACATCATATTAATGGAGTAAAATTGACATTGTCAAATTCTCATGAAAGGGTATAACCTTTCGGATGGGTTTCGAACCCGTACCCCCTGTGGGACACTAGATTTGAAATCTAGGCGCACCACCAACTGTGCTGTCAACCCAGGTTATGATAATATTATAAAATGGAGTCTTACTCAATCTCTCTGTTTCACTCTTTTCATGAATTACTTACAAATTTTTAAGAATTAAAGAAAACAAGGAAAAATATGCAGTGTGTATGAAATTATTGTCACTCACTGTTAAGAGTTTTTGGCTATACATGTAGAATAGTATTATTAGAACTGTGTTCATTTAAGATTTTTTTTAACTTTGGCTCAAACTTGTGTTTTCTTAAAGTTTTGAGATTGATTTAAACATTTCATGCCATTTATCGTTACTTTCTTGTTAGTTCCCTTTTATGATGACAACTTTTTTGAGTGAACAATAATTTGTTTATATTGATATTTATGAATTACTGGATCATTCGCACAATATTTTATTTTTATTGACCTATTTGTAAACTGTGTTGTAATTATCCAATCAAGAGTTTTGTTACGAAGTACTTAATTATGGACCAATCAGGGTTTTTGTTACAAATTTTGTTTTCAAAGCCAGCCAATTGGGAACTTGCTTTCAAGTTACTTTAAATCCATCCAATCAGGGGCTTGTTTACTGTTTACTTAGCAGTTGATTATTTTTGTTTAATTTTGTGTTTAATTATTTTGGCAAATGTAGCTGACTTGGTAGTCATCAGAATATAGTTTACAGTGCGTCCATGTAAGTCATGATGGGTTCTTTTATGTCTTTGTTCTTTATTTCAAATTTTAATGTATTCTACTCCTGAAGTTAACATGTTATTTGTTAACATATCATCTCATATTATGATATTACATGTGTATTAATGCAAGTACCGGTAACTTGATTGCTAGTAAGGGCAGCTATTTGGATGAATGTTAGCATGTATGTCTGTATAAGAGCTATTTATATGTGTGTGCAATAAGAATTATTAACTTTTCATTTTGATACGCTTTAATATTAAACCATTCTCGTACCCAGAGGTTATCAAGATTCTTGAAATGCTAGATCAAGAATCTTGATAACCTCTGGGTACGAGAATGATATTTAGCTTGTTAATTTATTATTTAATTTTAGTCCTATTGTGAGTATAACTTCTTTTTGAAGAGTGTTCTGAAGAGCTCTACGCCATTAGATCTTGCTGAATACATTTTTATCATTTTCATTTATAATGCCTTTCTTTTATTGCAGCATTACCATCAGTAATTTTATTGCTATATTTAAATTTGTCTTACAACTATGATGCTAATTAATTAATGATTTTGGGGTCATTGCTTCTTATTCTTATTAAAAATCATCGTTTTCTGTAGCAGATACATTATTTTTACCAACAATGAATCAAATTGAGGTTATTTTTCAGATGAGGTTCTGTACACAAAATATCATTTTAAATCCATTTTCATTGTATGATACATATAAAAAATCCACCTTGTATGGTTGAAATATCACTGAATGTATCTGTAGTGGAATAATTATTGCATGTATGTTATGTCCTTACACATAATATGTAAACTTCATTGGTTCTCTTTTTGCTGAAGGAAGTATTATAATGGTCACCTTATACATAATTAGTGAATTCTGAGATCTCTTTCTTTTACTTCCATAATCATTGAAATAGTCATTTAGCTTTGTGTTACACTAATTTAGATAGTGACCAGTCATATGTGTTTGATCATTATACAATGTATTTCTATCCTCTTTTTATTGAACAAACATGTATTTTCTATACATTTACATTGTACTGTTCGCATTTTTTGCATGGGGTACAAATATTCTTCATGGATGGACCAAAAATTATATGTCGGGAACCAGTCTTGAATAACTCAAATCTGATTGGTAAAATTTAAATGATTTGAGTCAATTGACCAATTAGAAATCAGTTATTTTAGACTTATTTTTATTAATATGTATAATCTCATTCCTAAGCTCAATCTGATTTCTCCATAATATTTAATGCATGTTTGTATAAATTGTTTTATTAAATTTCTATTTTTCTAATAATAGAATTGTTAATTGTCATTTTATTGTTATTATAAATTTCTTTTTCAATAGTTGTAAACTATTTAACTGTTAATAAAATCTTTGTTCTTCTACTTGTGTTGTGTTGATTTGAATATTTGGTGTAGAAAAAGGACTTTAAATTGTTGTTGGTTAAAGAAAGGGGATGGTGTTCAGAAAACAGCCATTGTCATCTTTTGATTGTTTTGTTTTATGCTCATTTTCAGCAAGGACCCTTGATATGAGTCAGACTGTACTCCATGAAATATTTCCATGAATTTAGAAATACATGTACTAGATTTCCATGGCTCTATGGCACATAGCATCCTTCAGTCAAAAAGGGTGTTTTGTCGAAGCTTGGATAATGCTCTGTTATCTTCCAACAGCAAGTTGTTACATTGTTTTAAAATCAAATTAAGAAACTTAACCAATCCAATATAATCTGGTAGCCTATCCTTGTTTATTAATCATACATAAGAGATTTCCGATTTTCAGTGTTTTTTTTTTTTATTTTTTACAATCCAGAGAGGTCCTGAGAATAGCACAGATCCAGAAAGAGTGTCATGAAATATATTCATGGAATATTCATAACCCTCAAGCCTATAGCCAAGCACTAGTAAAAATTTATGTGAGCTTGTGAAAATTGATTCGGGCTTGTGATTTTTAGCTTGACTTTTCGAAGAAAATGAGAGCTATTGCTATCACTTTTGCGTCGGCGTTGGCATTGGTTTTCAGGTTAAAGTTTTTTTAAACTCTTATATCTTCAACACTATCCAAGTTATTTTATTGAAAGTTGGTATACTTATTTAGTGGGGCTGTGGGACTATATTAATCATACTGTGAAAGAGGATAACTCTGGATGAATTATTTTTTGAGTTATTGCCCTTTTATACTTAAAAAATTGCAAAATACGAGGTTAAAGTTTTTCCTATGTAGAATATCTTCAATACTGATCAAGATATTTGACTTAAAGTTTGTATACTTTTTTGTCAGTACGATATCTACACGACTATGAAGGGATGTAACTGTGGATGAATCATTTTTGGAGTAATTTCCCTTATATACTTAAAAAAGCAAAATATAAGGTTAAAATTGTTCCTGTATGGAATATCTTTGTAACTAATCAAGATATTTGACTTAAAGTTTGTATACTTATTTCTTCATCTATCGGATTTTAAAGGGACATAACTCTGGATGAATTACTTTCTGAGTTATTTCCCTTTATACTTTAATATTTAAGATAAAAGTTTGCTCAAACTGAATATATTTTGTTTAATAGAAAGTTAGTATGCTTTTTCATCAGTACTACATCTACTTGACTACAAAGGGATGTAACTCTTGATAAATTATTTTTGGAGTTGTGCCCCTTTTCAACTTTTAAATTAGGGTTAAAGTACTTAAAACTGAAATATTTTCAATACTCATCAAGATATTTAAATGACAGTTAGTATGCTTATTCATCAATACTACATCTACACGACTACAAAGGGACATTTCTCTTGATTTTTTGGAGTTATTCCCCTTTACTTTAATGTTGGAATTTTCTTATTAAGATATTCAAATGAAAGTAGGTATGCTTATTCATTGATACTATGTCTACTTAACTTTGAAGGGACATTACTAAGGATGAATGGTTTAGGAGTGATGCCCCTTTTATATTTTACAAATATGAATGGGTAATTATTCAGTTTATTTCCCTTCAAAAATTAAGTCCTGTCTTGAAATAGTTTTTGTTTAAAGATAAGCCTTGCCATGAACAAAACACCCAAAAAGTCAAGCGCGCTGTCCTTGTTTACAGTTGATAGATGTTAAGGAAATTTTCCTCTGACTGGAGGTAGAGATATGAATCGATAAATATTAACCTTGGATGTATGATAAATATTAAGTCTGAACATGGACCCTATAATATAGGGTCTTTGGTTTGAATTTCAAATACATATAGAATTTTTGAAATTGAACAGTTTGTGGATCAAATAGATAATAAAACTCATGCAAAGTATTTTAAATAATCTTTTGTATTTGAAAGGGGTAATTTTGCATGTGAATGTGATAACATTTAACCTGTGATATTTTTATTGAAGTTATAATGCCTACTTAGTTAGCAATTGCACTAAATAATCATTTAACTTTCAAACTTGTGATATTTTTTATGGAGCTTAACTGTAATTTTTAAAAACATATATATTTTCTTTCAACTTAAGGTAACCTCTCTATGTTAACCACACCTATTTACTGGGACCACAATGGAAATAAGAGTTCGCTCTTTTTTGTGACATCCCTGAATATTTGTGGCTTGACATGGTAATATTATAATTAAATTAAATAGACATACTTACTTTAACATTTTAATTGCCTTTTTTTTATTATTATTCTTAAAAACACAAAATTGATTATGTCAATTATTTATTGTTAATGTGCTATTTATATTTGCTATGTTAAAATGTATACCATGTGCAATGCACTTGTATTCTAAATAAACTATATCGGAGAGAAATAAGAAAATCAATTGGGCATCTGAAATAATGGCACATTTCGCTAAACATGACCGTTTCGTTATAATACCCAGTTCGGTTTTACTGCATGTGTCCTAAAGAATTGTGGGTAATTTAGCCTCTTTTTCACGTGTACTCCCGAGAGCAACATGGTAATTATTTTTTCCTCTTAGCACACCGGCTACAACGGCTTAAATTATATTTTTCCTGTGTCAATTAATTGCACATAAATCAGTTATGAAGTAGGCGTATTTATATATCTGAACGTGTCACTTTTTTACCCAAATTTTACCTCCATATTTATGTCATACAATTTCGCGACCCCAAAACGGCATGGGCCAAAATATTTTTCATCCTTGTGAAAAATTTATGGTCTGTCACATGTTGAAGTATTGACTCTAACTTTTCTTATGCATTATTAAATGGACACGGACCTTAATCTATTGGGTACGGTTTTAGATAGTTACTGACTTCTTGCTCAAAGTCGTTACCATGGCATGTGCATTGGGTTTTCCGGAACTTGTGAAACTAAGGGCGCGTTGCCTAACGAAAATCGCTACGTTTCGCTTTGAAAAAGCGCTTTCTTGTAGCGATTCGTCTTAGGAAACGGCTTGCTATTTACCATTTGGAACAACTCGGCGATCATCGCCCAGGTGGTTCCGAATGTCTATTTACGTCACAAACCAAGATGGTGGCCTTTGCCGAGTAAAACTTTTGCGCTCATTGCTATCGCATGTTTTCGGGGCGATTTCAGACTTAATAAGGCTTTAACAAGTACAAAATCACTGCAAAAACTTATGTTTAAATGAACAATTACAAATATTTATTGATTTCAATTCATGATTAGTCAGTCACACGTAAAAACATAAATTGTCGGCAAACAGGAAGTTACATTTCGGCGGAGACAGCCATTTTGATTTGTGAAAGCCGAGGTAGTTCCGAATGGGGTAGCGAAGAATTTTTTCGCTAGCTTTCGCTACGTAGCGAAATGAAGCGATATATTGTAGCAAGCCGTTTCCTAGCATTTCGCTACGAAGCGAAACGTAGCGATTTGCTTAAGCAACGCACCCATAGTAAGCCCTATGATTTCACTCAGGATGTTCCTGGATTTATATTATGATTAGTGTTTTATGACTGCTTATATCATCAATGGAGGTATATCAACCGATTCTGCATGATTCCTTTCAAAGCCATATCATTATTTCCGTAATATGTCCTACTTCAGGGAAGGAGTCGAAATCGGTATAGGCAGTGGCAAGAGATACGATACCACAACTCAAGCCACTGCCAACATTGTAATCTTGAATAATTAAGTCTTATTATGGACAGAAATGAAAAAGAAAGTGATTTTTCCTGTTGCAAACTTACTTTGATGTATGCATTGCTATATTTGCTTTTCCATTGTGTTGTTTTTAGCTCAAACTGATGGGATTTTACCCCTAGCCAAGACTAGGTTATTTTTAGGGATGAAATAGTTAAACAATGTACAAGTTCGTATTTTTATACAAATTTTGACAATTGTTTGATTTTCCCTGAACTGGTTATCGTATATTAGTTTATCCCCGTTTCGAAGAAGAGGGGGGTATACTGTTTTACCCTTGTCCGTGCGTCCGTCCGTCACAAAATTTCCGTCGCAGTTTTCTCAGCAACTATAACATGCAGCAGCCTAATACTTTGCATATTGCTTCATCCCATTTCATTCAGCGATTTCATGCTCCTTGCTCATCTACTTCCTGTTTGTCGCATATTTTTAGATTTTTGCGGGGGTATCACTAGTGAGCATTAGCTCACAGATTTACTTGTTTGCCATGCTGATTGTTATTAATATTATCAAAATCTGAAATTCAAAGCTTTGAAAACTTGAAATTTTCTTATTGTGTTCTTGTAGGTTAATCACTTTATCAAATATTAGAAATTCTCTTTGAAATGTGCTTCAAACTAAGCATTTTATAACATATAGACTTAGTCCACATAACCCATAGTTATTGTAATCCATGAAACACAAGACCAATATAAAATAATTGAAATTGTGAAAGTTTGTATAGAGGGTATATTGTCAATTTGAACTCTAGTGAAACCAATTTTAGCATAATACACTACACAGCTCTGTAAAAGCTCAATTTTATTGTAACATTCATTTTTACCTTATGTTTTTGTAGGGAGCTAAAAAACCTGATCCCAAAGGTGGGGCAAAAGGCAAGGCAGCGCCTGGAAAGGCCAAGAAAGAAGGTGGCAGCAAGGCCAAGAAAAAGGTATAATAAAATTTAATATTCCTTGAAAACCATTTATAACTTGCTGTATTTTATCAGATATACTAAATTACTTACAGTAATAATCTGTTATCATAGTAATATAATCAGAAAAAATCAAGTTAGTGATGTCCAGGATGTGCATGTTTCTACAGCCACCTACCATTGATTCTTTATCATGTTGGACAGTTGTCAGTCACTGACTGAAGTATGTGCTTAGTAACTACAGCTAAATCCTGAAATATAGCCTTTCCCAGAATGACAAGGTTCCCCAAATGCAGCTATATAAACTTTGCTATGTGTTGTTACCACATTAAACTCGATCAAAAAAGAAGCTTAGGGTAACTATAGAAATCTTTCACAGGTTACTACAATGTACTTTTCTCAAAATCTAATTACTTTTGTTTTATGTTAAATGTCAATTTCTCTCAATATCTACTTTAAATTTTACTATAAATATATAAGTTATGTTATAAACATTCCTCTTTACTAAATGTTTTATTATAATTTGTTTTGCAGAAGTGGTCCAAGGGAAAAGTCCGCGACAAGTTGAACAACTTGGTCTTGTTTGATAAAGCTACCTATGATAAATTATACAAAGAAGTACCCAATTATAAATTAATCACACCATCAGTTGTTTCTGAAAGACTGAAGGTTCGTGGATCATTGGCCACAAGAGGTCTTAGAGAATTGCATTCTAAAGGTAACGTAACATTATTTGTAATATTGTATTTCAGTATTATTATCAAGTACAATAATTAACCATTGCCTTATCCCACTAGCCCAGGACTAGTGCAAGTTGATTTTGGCTAGTGTTAATATCTTGTATATGTAAAACAGCATTACAAATCAGACTAGTGCACTGGAAAGTTTTGGGCGATGTCTGAGAATTTCGTCAGGAGATATCTTAGATGACATTTTGATCTAGTGAATAAATTTGTTTATTAGCTTTGATTTGGCAAGTTCATTTTAACATGTGAATATATCAATTTATGAAAGGAAATAAATGCATTGTATAGTGTTCACACATATTTGGAGGTTTTTTTTCTTAATTCAAAGAATTTTGATTTTCGGATTTTATCATAAATTAAAGGAATTTTAAAATTTGTCCTAAGATGAAAAATATTTTGAAAACATACCGCATAGAATACACAAGACTTTGAAATTAATCTTCTTGTTTTTGATTTTTCAGGTTTGATCAAGCTTGTGTCAAAACACACTTCCCAGCTTATCTACACCAGAGCCACAAAGGGCGATGATGAGTGATGTTCTTTGTACACATTATCAATAAAATAAATGTAAAAAAAACTTCTCACATATGTTGATGTTGGTTTTGTTTAACTCTCCAACGAAAGTTTTTCAACTGTCAGTGACATATTAACTTGACTGATTTAAATACTTAGTATTCATGATATCTGTATTTATTTAAATTGGCAGGGTTAATGTATGCACCACTGGCAGTGGAGTAAAATTTGCTGATACAAGTGATAGTATGTATTCACAATTGACTCAGAAAGAAAAATATGGAACTGCATAACATCTCCAAAGTGCCATAAATCTTGATAATTGATTTGCAAATCATTGATTCTACAGATAATGGGTAAAATAGCTTCCTAATGCCACAAATTATGTGCAAGTGGTACAAGCACTTATAATTTGTGCCTACCTGTAAGTAAATTATACAACAAACAATAAAATTCAAACCCAGTTTAAAAAATCATTCTAATTTATTTCAGACTCCTTGAGTAATTTAACATGGATGTGGTTAAATTTTATACACATGTCAGTGGTGCATAAATCAACCCTGCTGATTTGAATATTCACTACAATGCTTCTGTACTCGCGGATGAAATTAGGTTTAAATCAGCGGAGTTAATGTATGTTCCATTGACGGTTGAACTAACAACAATATCTGACAATGATAGTCCATACAACAAGCAGCTGTCATTCTTGGATATTTTAGCTTCCTAGTTCTCATCATTGATCTATATTAATATAGATCAATGGTCCCCATGATCAGAAATTGCATTATAAATCTGGAGAGATTTAACCACGGGGCATTTATTGTTAAATTTTATTCAACTACCTGGGGTGCAAACATAAACCCCATTGATTTAAATACTTAACTGTGTTTACTATCCTAAAACATACATATAGATATCTATATTTACTGATCTTTGGTAGAAAAGTACAGTAGTATTTAAATCAGCGAGGTTAATATATGCGCAACTGACTGTTGATAAAATTTTACTATCGTTAAAAAATTTTGAAACATAAAGTGCCTTAGGACAACGTATTTTGTCATTTCATTTGATGAAGTTCAAAATGGAACAAACTGAAATTAGTTTTTCCAAACCAATTAAACCATTTCAACAGATAATATATTGGCTGTCCTGATGCAATATTATTAAAATACCGGATCACCTAAGGTGCAACTTATCTGTATTGAGAGACAATAACTTGCCAAATGTTTTGATCTTGTTCATTTAATAAGTTTCGTGACAGAAACACATTAAACCCTCTGTAATTTGAAGTGAAATTACGGACAGAATAGGACATCACTTTTCTATTACAAGAAAGACAACTCCTACATGTTAAGAATACGATCATTAACTTGCTTACCTCCCTTTATAAAAATTTGAACTCTTATCTTGTGACAGATGACGCGAATAGATAAGAACTCCTTAAACAAACTACGTCAAGATAAAGATATAATATAAGTACTTTTATTATCAATATGGAACTCCTCAAGATAGTTGTGTTTATTTCTTTTATTGGAGTATGCTTTGGGTTTCTGCCCAATCCATTCTCGGCCATCAACATCAATGACTACACACACACCGATATTACAGAAATAGGAATACTGAAGGTAAATTTGACTTAACAATCACTTTGTACATGCATTGGCCCAGATTGAAATACTTGATTGCACCTTACTTCTTTATACTGGGTTTTAACGCCTTGTTAACACAATTTAAATCATTTTAAAGGGGCCAGTGCATCTAACCTAGCTTTCTTGGACCCTTGTCTATAACCAGTACTCGCCTACCCTTCCATAAGAACGGCAACTGAATATACGTTACTAATTTGTGTGAAAGTTAGATATTTTGAAATACATTCGAATGTAGGTAACAATAAGGTCATCAAGTGTATTTAAAAATGGCCGTTCCTTATAAAATCACCACAAGGTGAACAGTACCTTGGGTCTTTGAACCGTTTCAACATGATAAAAATACTGATTTTTGTCCTACAATACTTGAATATGTTGGGTTACTTAATTTGAGGGGTGGGGACTTCACGTTACAGTGTATCCCATTAAAATGATGTTATAAAAGAAAACCCTATACTTTGAGGGTGCGTTGTTTAATATTTGACCCACACTGATAATAAAATGTCAAGTACATGTATAGTATAAGGCACCGTGTAGAAACTTGTGCAGATATCAGTCCCATGCTTTATATAGCATAGTCAGATCCAATAGGGGGACCCGGCGCATGCCCCCCATAAAATTGCCCAATGATGATATCATATGTATAGAAAATCATTTTTTTGGTTGGGGTTAACGCAGTAGCAACAAAGTATATAGGTCATTCAGTCAAATAACTTACTTAACGTGCCAGTAAAGGCTAAGTCTCTGGATATATAGCTGTTAACCATTTGTACGCATACTTCTCTCAGTGTCTGACAACCACCCTAAATGATTTAGAATCAATAGCAGGAGGAAGAATGACCGCAGAATATATTTCACGAACAAGCTCCTTGAAAGTATGCCCCGTTCAGGAATCAATAGAAAACCTGATCATTGACGAATCTAGCGCGAAAGTTCGGGATATCTAAAACTCAGTGAAATACTTATACAAATCGTTTTAATGGGAATATCAATTGTATCATTGAAATCGGTATAACCATATTAAATTATAAGTTATTCAGTAACATATAACATTAAATGTAATTCATATACGAATGACGTAATCCATTAAGTATCCATGGTTATTCAGTATCTTGTGTCGGCACTCAATCAAACCAAAAATATATGTTGACTGCTGTGACGTCTTCTGCTCCAAACCCTGACGAATAGTTTTAATCAGACATTGTTACAACATTCATATATAGGTATTTATTGATAACGATGTTTGGCGTTTAGTTTTTAACCAGGTTCCGTCTGTTTTTAAAGATGCTTTACGTGCAGACCTTGTCAATAAACTTTAAAAGCAAAACTCAAGTGTCCAGAAAAACATTTAATCGAAAGAACGTTATTTGTCAGCTGAAATTCTTTCTTCTGAGTTGATGATCGCCGTCACCATTTCTCAACCGGGCTTGGTACCAGTTACGACTGGATTATGTATTCATTTTTATTAAAATTCGCCCTCTTTGCTTTTTAGTAGGTCCTTGTATTTTTACTTATAATATGTTCCTGATAAGGTTGCTGTTACAATATCTGTATCATATAACCATAGACAGTGGCCAAGTTCTTTGAACAGAATCCAGTTCAACAATGTAAGCCATGTACTCCAGGCAGTTTGACTGGTTTATCTGATATTACTGCAAGGAAATTGTATGATACTTATTATGGAGGTTTGTTAACATTATACAATTTTAATTTTTTATTCCCGAGTTTACAATACTGTAATACAAAGTCATTCAGAACTCCTCGGCTATTCACTTCGAAAAAATGAATGGTCGATGTGTTACGAATGATACAATGCATAAGAGGAATCCATGGCATGGGTCACAGATTTGTTAGCCTCTTTTCGCCAACTTGCAAATTCTAAGCACAAGGCGTTAATGTTCTTTTAGACTCCAATGTACCTGAACATAGACTTGTCCGGATCGCTGGTTAGAAATCCTGGATTCTTATCATCAGAACCCGTACCTCCTTCAGAAAACCGTTATACATGTATTCGAATTCCGGTGCGCTACCAATTGCGTTACAACAATAACTCATGATTTTTGAAGGTTATCTTTATTAAACGATGGGAATAAATGCTTATTGATTAGATGTCAAATTGCAGTCATAGATGCCATATTGTGGCCACCACTATGACTATAATTGAAATGTCATGCGTCAAAATTCTGGTACCAAGTGTTGACATTAATATGCATGATAATATCTAATTAGGAATTATAGCCTACCCTTGAACACTAATCGGTTATTTCTAATCGGGTTATCTTTAACATTAATTGACAGGTCAAAATATCTTTAACACTAATTGACAGGTCAAAATATCTTTAACAATATGATTGACAGGTCAAGATATTTTTATAGGTGAAAGTTTTCAGTATTAATACTGAAAACAGTATTTTGTGAATTAATTAATTAATGTATTGTATTTATAAGAAATATATCTATTTCAGTATGTTGAAAGTAGGTTTTCAGTATTTTCAAAACTCATAACTTCTACCCATGTATTTTTACACTAATTGACAGGTCAATATATTTTTAACACTTATTGACAGGTCAATATATTTTTAACACTAATTGACATATCAAGATATTTTTAACCCTTTTTAACACACAGGTCAAGAATCAGAGAAGAGATTCCAAGAAGCTATAGATGACATTATTAAACAAAATAATAAAGTAGATCAAGATCACTTTGCTGAAGCTGCTTGGCATTTTAATGGTGAACAGATAAAAGAATGTGAGTGTTAATACTTTTGGTCATACTGATTTAGTTAAGCTTGATTGTGAAACACTGAAGTTCTTACTATCTAGACTTATCACTCTCGAGTCTGCTTTCTTGTCCTCAGTACTGAGCTAGTAGAATGGAGTTTCTTGTTTAGGGAAACCAGAACGTTAGTTTTGGATGTGATTTGAGCCAACGCTGAGCAGGCCATCAAACGATTACCACTCGGCAACGCCGCTACTGTGTTAATAATATTGTTTGATTCAGATTTAACAAAATATCTATTGTGCTGTCCAGTCAATGCATGAATTGTTGTATAGTCAAGTCCACATTTTACAGCGTTAGACTTTGCAAGTTGATAAAATATTAAACTGATGTTTAAACGGATTTCACTAGACGTTGCACGAAATGAAATTATAGATTTGATCGTACAAAAAGTGTTCACCAGTCACAGAATGGTCTACTTTGTCTCGTATTGATAAAGTTGAAATATTCTAAATGTTCAGGTCCGTAGTAACAGGACCTATTTCTTAATAATTTTGAAGCTACATTTTTGTAATGTGATTCACATTAAACCAGACGTGTTTTCCCATGGGAAAAGTCTGCTTTTTAATGCCTCCAATCTGTAAATACTTCATTCGCCGCTGATATATATGATAGACTATCCTCGTGCCCGGCTACATGTATACAAATAAGGTACCTATGAACTTACAAAATGTTGTTTTTGCAAACCATTTAATCTCTAAGAAATACCTATAAGTAACCCGAGCAACGCATATACCCAATTACTGTCGGTTTATCGTTTATCATTCTTATACGCAAAGGTTATCAAAATTTTCTACCTAGAATCTGGACATCCTCTCCGGATACGAGTGGTCGAACAATATACACTGGGGTCCAAAAGTTTCTTTATACAAGTAATATTTTGATATTTTCTTCAAACTTTATTGAAAAATTATCGCAGACACATTGCGTTTAATATTTTTATTCTATATCTATAATAGATAAAGAACATAATTGATTGTTTATGTTAAACTGTACATTAGTTGTGAAATTAATAACTGCATGTAAAATATATGAAAATATACTGCAAAACATCAAATATTAATACATGTATGTGTAAAGAAACTTTTGGACCCCAGTGTATATAATTAAACTGTACCTTGATACATTTATATAATACTTTTCATTTCTTTATTCCAATTATTTTACATCAAGTTCAGCAATATGTTTTATTTATGCCATATTGAATTTACAACAGTTTCATGTATTCCGGAACTCCTTGACCATTCATTGAATAAATTAATAATTCGTAGTGAATGGCCGAGGAGCTCCGAATGATGTACTTGTTTTCAGTTCCATATACACTGGACTTATATATACATGTACAACAGTTTATTGAGTTTGTAACAATTAATTGAATTAAGCAACTGCATATTTGGGTTTACTCGCTAGCTTTAATGTATATACAATGTATCGGCCGCAAGGGTATATAGGACATCCTTTTTTCATTGAATAAACTAGCGAACTTGTATGTTTCAAGTTCAGTGATGGATTTTAGAAAACTTTGATAAAAGCAACTCAGTGTTAAACTCTTGGCTATCTCCCATTTGGCTAACATTTCGGATGCCGATTGTATAATATAAATGTATCCAACCAGCCTTTGCAAAGGTGGGTCTAGCGGGAGTCAGGGGGTCCGGACCCCCTAGAATTTCTAAAATGTACCTGATCGTAAGTGTATTTCTTGACTTTTAAGTAGCATGAAGCAGTTTTTCTCGGTGCTTAACATAGATTTAATGGTTATGAAGTTTTTATTATTAATATGTTGCATTATTCTGCAGAAAGTGAATAATGTAGTTGTGGTTCGAAAGTTTGAACCCCCTAGAAAAAGTTCGGACCCCCTAAAAAATACCTGGATTCGCCCCTGCTTTGTTTCGGGTAAAATCAAAATTCTGGTAAATTTAACCTTCGGGACCTTGATGATGGCAAATATCCAGTTCTGACCGGTTTTGTGTATCATAGGCCGCCGGTAGTTCGGATGGTAATTAAACGTCAATTATAACATGTAACACCTTACATCGTACATAGTCTTGTAACGGTTAAGATAACAGACTTCTGGAGGTCAATGCTGTTGATTTCAGGAACTTGAACCAATCAGCTTTTGGCACTTAGTAACTTAATACTGGAACTAATTGTATCTTATCAAGCTAGCCAAATCAATCAATGACACGGTTCAAATACCTGTTTCTGGGTTGACTCAAGACGCTTAATTTCAATAACATTAATGCACTAACATATTATGTCATTGACCATTGCAATGTTATTCGTGACTTCTTTTTATTTGTATAATGTACGATTAGTATAATGTATTTTTGTATATATAATTAGAACTCCTTGTGAATATAAAGACATACAATAAGTAGTGCAATTCATATTCATATCATTAAATTTTAATGAACGCGCATCCTATTTTTCATTCGTGATAAACAAAGAAATGTCCTGCATGTTTATAAGATAAAGCATGTAGTTACATTCGGAACACCTTGACCATTCATTTAATGAATAATTCATTCGTAGTAAATAACCAAAGAGTTCCGAATGCATACAGTTACTTTTTTCACGACTCGGAGTTCAAAGTGCCCAAATCCGCTTTACAGCATTCTCGTACCCTGAGGAAAAAGATCGAGAATCTTGATAACCTCTGGGTACGAGGATGCATTTAAAGTTGTTATACAGCTTTTTTATAATCGTGAGTTCTTTTCACGTAATTGTAACGGATGTTGAACGTAAGTTTAGACAAGACCGCACATCATTAATTTGGTCCCATGAACCTCGCTATTACTTTGCTATGGCCTAATTAACAAGGTTCAGCCCCACTGAGACAAACGGTCAAGGATAAAATCAAGTCATTCGTCATGGTTTTGTAGTACAAGTGACTCGGCCCGTGACGAACCAAGTGTTACTTCATTAGTCATTCTTATCTCTTGGAACTATTGCATGGATGTTTAGCTCTAATTAAACTCATTTTGAGACAAGTTCTATAATCCCTACAAGTGCCAATTAATGAAGGCATCATGTCATAAAATACTAAGCCGTACTTTGATATTTATAGTAGATCCGTGGTCCCGACATCTTTTCCTATATATTTAATCTAAAAGCCACATGATTTTTCGAAAAGACAATTTTCAAAGTTCGGCAAAATTCGAAGCTTTTTCGTAATCCGCCGAACTCAAAATCAATTGAAATTTAACTCAATGCAGTAGCAAACGCAGGCTTTTTTCTAGGTGGTCCAAACTTTCGAACCACAACCACATTTTGCAGAATAATGCAACATATTAATAATAAAAACTACATAACCATTAAATCTATGTTAAGCACCGAGAAAAATTGCCTCATGCTATTTAAAAATGACTTACAGTAAAGAAAAACACTTATATACAGGTACATTTTGGAAATTCTAGGGGGGGGGCGGTCCGGACCCCCCTGACCCACTCACTAGATCCGCCTATGCAATGTACATGTATAAACATGTAGTAAATTATTCTTTTTCAGCTAACGCCAAAATGCAAAACTTACGTGATACAGTGATACAAATCTTAAACAATACAGCTCCTAATTACGATGCTGCACGTGAAGTTGTTGGACAATATTTACATCTACTACAGATGTTCTACAGTAACACTAACTGGGTAGAAATGAGCGGTTCCGTCCTTTACCGTCCTTTGGGTACGAAACTTTATCATATATACCTTGTTCACATTGACCAGCAGCGTGTTCAATTACCCCGAACGTTCCAAAACGTCCCGTAACCGTAAGGGTTGGGACAACTCAACCCAAAGACGACTCGACCCGAGAAAACTTAATACCTCACTAACGGTTTGAGTTGTCCCAACTTTGGTTTGAGTTATCCACGGGTTGAGTTGTCTTCGGGTTGAGTTATCCCGTACTCGTAACGTTTGCTAACAGTCGTTATTGAACACGCTGCTGAGATAGGGAATAGAAATTAGATTGCAGTTATGTTAGAATAAGTAAAGTCAGCAACAGCACTTGTAGTTTTTAAAGCATATAAAGTATTTATCAAACTCATGTCGATTTGTGCATTATATATTTGCCTTTGTGAGACTCCTCCAATTTTCATTGATTTTGAATTATTGGCATGATGTTGTAAAAGTAAAATGGAAAAACACGTTTTAAAATACAATAGTGACCATAGGGGCTTGAAAATAGTTTTAATCAGAAACAACAAAATTCATATTTGTTTAAACTAATTGATATTAGAATCATCTTGGCTGCGTCTACAATACATATTTTATAATACTCAACTACAAGACCATGGCTCATACAAACCATTTTGTACATGCTAAAACAATGTGTTCATTGATAATTCTATCGCAGGTTTTCTGTATATTATAATTTCATCGATTCTTCATTATTTTAAATAATTTTATACTAGGTATAACTGGACAACCTATCATGGCTGCAGCGCCCCCTAGTGTGGATACTTGTCGTAGTTGTGGGTAAGTTAAAGTTCTCAAATACACAATGTCCTCCGTACATTGTAGCAGTTAATAAAACGTGTGTACATATAATCCATTTTCCCCCCAGTTTTCTAAGTGGTTAGGCACGTCTGATTGTTGATCTTTGGTCCGAAGGTTCGATTCACTTATAAGACCTGCAGACCGTCGTCGACATTGGTCATATTATACTTTCTATGGTCATGCTTTCCACTAACGCTATACAAGAACCTTATACATGTATAAATGTATATAAGGTCCACGCAATGTAATAAAAAGAGATGTCTTCCAGTGTCTACATACTTATAGCACTCATTCTCGTACCCAGAGTCTGGTAGGACTCTCGATACTAGCTCGAGAATCTTGATTACCTCGGGGTACGAGAATGATAGCACTATGTTGAGCAAAGATCCAAAAGTCTTAGCATCGACTGACCGCCGGTATTTGACTAAAATAGTTATTTATTTCCATAACATTTACAAATGTATGAGAACTATTATGCATGGTAATAGATGGCAAATAATTGTCGAAAGATGGCGTAAATCACCAAACACTTTAGGCCACAACAAGTTGATGATGTGTTCTACGGATTTTTCTGGGGGTAAATGGGGCGAGCGAGCAAAGAAAAAAAATCTTAATTCAGCTGCTTCATACACTGTATAGCGGTTTTACCAAATTTTTATAAGCGAGGGAGGAATTATATTTTTTTGTAAAATCCATCAAAAATAAGGTGCTAGCAAATCCGTAGAACACATGATCAACTTGTTGTGGCCTTATTAGAAATTCTTTGATATACACAATACATTATAACTGACCACATGAAGCCTTTATTCCCTTACAGACCTACTCTTCATACAGATTGTTCATCCAACTTGATTGTACCACACAACTTTCTTACAAGTAGTTACAAGAGTGGTCAGGATATCTCAAAACCAATGAGTTAGTATTAACAAACATATACGTCGTTCCATTCTCTTATGCAATTTAATACAACCTTGTAAGTTAATAATCTTTTCCATCGATTGTGCAAATGGACAGTTTATAAATGCATTGTCGAGAACAGCCGATGTCTCAATTTGCTCGATACAGTAAATATTCCAGCTCCAAAACATACTTAAATTTTATGAGCTTACTGTAGATCTAGTGTGATCCGTCCACTATCATCAATTCCATGCATCTATATTCATTAAAACTATCGCTGTAAAGTTTGTAAAATATTCATAAGAAAACTTCATGTTTCACTAGAGGACAAAGAATCAAAGTGCGTTAACCAAATCATTACAAACATTTTATGTAATGAAATGTCCAAATTATTGTCACCTAGTCCATAAGTAATGTCCATCCATTGTCATGGTCGATCCTGTGCCACAGTTCGCATTTTCCTTACTTTAATTGTAATAGAACCAAACATAACGGATTACAGTTAAATATAAATGTAAAATTTATATTGTATCCGCCATTTTGTTTTTTCAATCCTAGAGGATCCAAGTACTCATAATACAGGAAAATGTAGTCATGGTGGACCACGTGACGCATCATCTGTGGCGTCAGCAGCATTAGGAGGTATCAACAAAGATTCTATGGATCCCAACTACTCCCCACATGCTCATCTTCACGAGAAAGCCGCCGAAGCCGCCATTGAACATACAAGACTTTTCTTTGAAGATCCAAGTGAGTTCCTGCCTTTTTTGCCTCATTTTCCCGCTCATTTGTACTTCGTTTGAACATTTAGACATAAATCGTAATTCAGAGGCGGGTCCAGGATTTTTTCAAGGGGGTCCGAACTTTTATAGGGGGGGGGTCCGAACCACATTATACACATTTTACAGAAAAAATGCAACATATTGATAATAAAAACTACATTACCATTAAATCTATGTTAAGCACAGAGAAAAATTGCGGACCCCCCTGACTCCCCCCCCCCCCTGCTGGAACCGCCTATGGCGTGTATAAAGGCTTATTGAACTTTTTGAGGTTTCAAATGGATTTTTATAGAGATGTTTATAGAGTAAGGTGTAGTCTTGATCATTATCGTTATGATGTATCCTCTTTTTATACAAGTATGAAGTCTATGATGAAACACGCTTCATAACACCGTTCAAAAAATATAATAAAAAGTCCAACTCATTCATGACGGAATGCTATTTATCGTGTCTTAATTTGTTAGTACATGTATTTTCATAGCAATTGCTCTCTGATATTTTTGAACTTGATTAAAGTTACCAAGTTGATATGTTTTGTAGTATACAAAAAGTTTTTATAAGTACAAATTCCATCGTTTGATGAACCCACCTACTTGATGCTATTTTGTTCATGAAACATCTTCTTTCATAAAAATGTTAAATACTCGCGAGTTTGTTTGCTGAATTACATTTGCAATTACCAGACGCGTATCTAAGCCGTTTTTGAGGTTACGCACAAATATAATGAGTGTCCGTGGGCATCCGATTTCTCAGTGTTTTTGGCAATTTTAGATTTTCGATTTCCGGAATCCAGGTTACGCACGTGCGTAAAGTGCGTAATGGCAGATAAGCGCCTGGCAATTACAGATTCTTTCATAGTGACAATGTAGGATTCGTGTTTTTGATGGCTTCGGACCAAACGACTCAGACACAGTATAAAACTCCCAGACAGACTGATAAATGTATAAGTACTATATTATGACAGTGGGGACTAAAACTTAGACTATAAACTAAAATTTCCTGTATGTTACTGTATTTCTTTCAGTGACTGGCCTAAGAACGGTTGTAGGTGATGACAAGTTTCAAGATCTGTTACAAATCAGAGCTGGAAAGTCTCTAGTCTTTGTTATTGATACTACTGGGTCAATGGGAAAAGATATCGCCGCCGTACAAAACAAAACTGCTGAAATTGTTCGTGAAACACAAGGCACTTCTAATGCACCATACAATTATATTCTGGTTAAGTTTAATGATCCAGGTAAGTTGAACTATCAAACAAAAAGGGTTATAATTGTATTTTTCAAGTGCATTAAAATGATAGTCCAAACTTAAATTGATCAGACTCGATTTTGTTTCAAATTGTAAACTCGTTAGCTTCAGGTCGGTGGACTGGAGTAATGGGTTAGGGTTCCGGTAGGTACTCGTGTACAAACCTAGGAAAATTATACCATGAAATATATGTACTTTCTTAGGCCATTCTCCCTCCTTCTGCTGTATCTAGTAGGACAATTATCAACCACCGACTAAGGTAATTACACCGTACTAGTTAATAGGCTTAAGTATTAATATCTTGCCCATTTATGGAACAGTAAGGTGACTGCCGCGATATGCCGGATCACTTTTGAAGAAAACATTGTACCGAAGAAACCAAACAAGTTGCACAGTCAATAATTGCAGTTTTTGGATTGTAATGTTTATGTCCTATATTAACCGTTAGGTACAAAGGTCCATCTAGTTCAATCTGTAGCACCATATCTACTGATCGAGGGGTTTTGTGCTCGATTCCTGGGCGGGGCTTTCGCGGAGTTTGGTCATGAAATAATTTCAACCGCCATTCTCTCTCCGTCACTGATTCTAAATTATGTAGGGTAGTTGTAAGTCACTGACGGAAGTATTTGTCTACTAACTAGTATTCACCTAAATCCAGAGATTTAGCCTTTCCAAGAAAGGTTATTATAGATTGATTGACCGCCGTAATATGACATTTACAACGTGTTGTCGAGGCGTTAAACCAAAATCAAAACAAAAGATAAAGACACATGGCACGGTTCTAAACAACATCTATGCTTTGAACCCGAGTTCGTCGCCTTTTGGTTCGTTTTAAGTTGTCGCAATGACTAAAGTCAATAGAAAATATCAATTGTAACAAAACTATACATGTTTAATTGGTATATAATTCTAGGTAACTTAACGACAGTACAGAAAACAACGAATCCAGATGATATACAAAGATGGCTTGGTGAGATTGTTGTACATGGTGGAGATGATTGTCCTGAGTTTTCTCTTACAGGAATACAAGCTGGTAAGTATCTAATGCCGTCGGGACACAGATCTACTTGTATGTAGAGCCGCAATGATTCACCGGAAAGTCGATTAGATGCGATTCGATATTTTTCTTTCGATTTTTATTTAATTCGATAAATTTATTATTATATAATTTACTTGTATTTTATCCATGAAGGGATTTATAATCGTTTTATAATAAAGAGTAAAAATAGAACAGTATTACATGTATATAATTTACAATAAATATATATTAATACATTCATTTGCGCTTAAAAACTAATTAATATTGATAAAATGGATGAGTTGCTGAAATTTGGTCACACGAAACCCAAACATTTCTTAGTTTCCAGAACATTTTACTTAAAAGCGTCATGGAAACTTTATAGAAGTGCAACAATGAATGTAAAACTCAGACACGTTTAAAGGTCAGTATTGAATCGAAAATCGTTTCAGTCCTACTTATATGTACATGTATGTGTTAAAGGCAAATTGTAGAATGCTTTAAAATTTCGAGGCAAAATGGATGTCAAAGCGGTTGCTGTGGACGATAGAGTGGATTCTTTGGACCTAAGGCAGTTGATATAGGGTGTTAGAGTGACTGATATTGACATAAGGGTGGTTGCAAAGGATATATTGATGGTTGCTATGGGTCTAAGAGTGGTTTCTTTGAAGTCATATTTGTCCTATGTTATACTTGAATGTTGTTCAGGTTCGATACTGTACTTTCCTACTAAGTGCGACGTTAAGCATCAAGGTTGCGTCGTTTAGCGTCAGTCGACTTTTGTGCGACGTTAAGCATCAGTGTTGAGACGTTTAACGTTAGGGCGATTGCGACGTTTAGCGGTGGTTGCGACGTTTAGCGTTAGTGTTGTGACGGTTAGAGTCAATTTCGACGTTTAGCGGCGCTTGGACATTTAGCGGCGCTACACTATCGGAAACGCATTAGATACGGAATGCTTCCAATTTTGCGTCACTTACATCTCACTTGCTCATTATAAATAAACTGGGTTTGTCGATTCTTTAAACTTTTTTTAAAAATCGGGAATAGATGAAGTAAAAATTCTGTCTATTAACTTCTTTAACTGTCTTAAGTTCAAGCCAAGTCTTGTTTGGTTTTAGATTTTAATCAGTTATGTTGCGAAACAAGAATTTTATACTAAGTGGCTTAAAAATATATCAGTAATTCATAATAGACATGTCCCGGATCTCTCGTAAGATTGCCTCTTTTAATTTCCAGTTTACATCCTGCAAGAGTAAACATGAATCTTAATCAACATAGCGGGTGTTTAGATAATTAGACTAAATTATATAAAATAATAACTTCTGTTAAAGTATTTACCGAGGCGTTGTCTTTCAAAATGCAAGTACATGTATACTCGTGATGAAGTCATGACTAGTTTTCAATCTTTCATGATATAATAGTGAAACCATTCCTTTTTGTACTTATATCATATATACACGTACATGATAATAATTATCCGACGTGCCTGGAAAATTAATCAACTATCAATGAAAAAAAACACAGCTAAATCACAACTAATTAACGCCTTAAATGTTTTCAGTGCATCGGCAAGCCTCCATAATAAACATTTCGTTGGTTAGACATTTAAGGTAGGTGGATACAATGTTTCATAAAAATCAAAAAGTCAGTCAAACTTCACGAAAGTCGGTGTACATGTAGAGTCACAATTGTACATTTTGTATTTTATAAATATGACAATTATTTTCATTTTTATTGCGACGGCAACGACATACTATTTACGTTTTATTATGGTTACTTTATTTTATTTTTTATTATATATTTATATTTTATATTATATATACATGTATATACGTATTAAGAGGTAGCATTGAAATATTAAGATATATAATCTTATGAATATTTTAAAATGAATAGTGTTATGTTTAAACACTGTCTTATTTGAATATGTAATGTATCATTTAAAATGGAATTTACTATACTCACTGTACAGTTCATTTTGTTCAACAAAATAGACTGTATGTAGCCTATTCGTATTGTAGTTTTCAAATTTTGTTCATGCCGTGCATGAACAAAATTTCTATTCTTGTTCATTATACTAATTATTGGTCGATAGAGACTGTATATAGTGGATTTTGTCCATGCGGCGCATGAACTAAATTTGGACTGGATTTTAGTGTTTAATCCTTAGTGAAGATGCCCCAACACATGTGATACATTTAGTCTCATATTTGTAAAGGGGCTACATGAAGTCTCATGTTTATAAAGGTTAAAGGGGCTACATGTAGTGTCATGTTTATAAATAGTGAATTCCATATTAAATGATACATTCCATATTCAAATAAGACAGTGTTTTTACGTTTTATTATGGTTACTTTAGGCTTTACATGTATTAGACTTATACAATTACACAATCATGTATCATTATTTGAATTATTGAAATATAAAATACATATTTCAAAATGCATTTGTTTTATTCATTTTTTTTAAATAGATGATTTATAATATTAGTCCAGTACCATGATATGTGTGTCTTAGTGTCATCATTACATCAGATGTATTCCAAAACAATGCTTTACCATAATGATTACGCTGTTAGACATTGTAAATTATAACGTTTCAAACTGCCGTCGACGCAAGAAAAAAATCCATCACTTGATTTTCAACTTAAAATTTCGACAATTTGTTCACGATCGACCTCCTGGTTTTTTTACATATACACATTGAT
Source organism: Mactra quadrangularis (assembly GCA_025267735.1). Lineage (NCBI taxonomy): Eukaryota > Metazoa > Mollusca > Bivalvia > Venerida > Mactridae > Mactra > Mactra quadrangularis. Next base: position 17,968,706 of record CM046299.1, read on the forward strand.
ACATACATACAAAATATATTTTTCAAATGCAATATATGTCACCGGCTTAATTTTTACGATAAGCTAAAAAATATGACGGCATGTAGACATAAAACGACGTTAAATTTTACGACGATTTTTTATTGTTTTCTAAACGTTACGTCGTCGTTAAGTAGCTCTCTAGCAAACCTGATATCAATTGTAAGCAAAATTTCTGTGCATACAATGATGTATTTTTTAAAAGAGGTTTCGAGCTTGTTACCATATTAAAACGTCGCTTTAACTAGCGCGACGTTTTCAACGCGTGTTTTATGCGTGTGACGATTAAACGTCGTTGCCATGGTGACGTCGTGATAAAAATGAAAATAATTATCATATTTATAACATGTACACCGACTTTCGTGAAGTTTGACTGACTTTTGATTTTTATGAAACATTGTATCCACCTACCTTAAAAGTGTTTGCGTTGCGACCTTTGGCGTCAATTGCGACATTTAGCGACTTTGGTAAGTTTAGCAGCGTTGCTACGTTTAGCATACGTGAATACCACCATGTTGCGTTTTTTTGCTTTTAGCTTTCCGTTTGCATACATTGTTTTTTTTTCGCCAGAGTAGACTTTAGGATAGTTCATATGTTTTGCTTTAGTTTTTTTTGTCGTGTCCTATTACTTTATTGTGTACGTTCAATTATACATGTTCAGTACTGTATGACATAATATCTAATTTGTATTATCTTTCTCATTCAGCATCAACAGTGGCCATGCCAAACTCTGATGTATTTGTGTTTACTGATGCTACACCAAAAGATTCACAGAAAATCAACTATATAACAAGTTTGATCACAGAGAAAAAACTACGTGTACAATTTCTAGTTACTGGAACTTGTACGAAAAGACGTAACACATATTATGGTAAATATATTGGTGATATTTAATGTAACATTTTAATGAATCTATTTTTTGTGTTAAAAGCTGTATCTGTGTAGTTTATACTTACATGGTTTTATTTCAGCTCGACGGTGAAACAAGTTCTTACAACTTAGATTAATCACTTTTGGGTCCGCTTCCTGATGCCCCGGCACTGAGCTAGTAGGATAACGTTTCTAACTCAAGTAAACAACGCAGGGTTTGTATGGGATTCGAACCTATGCGGAACTGGTTATCTTCTGATACTGGATATTTGGTATAACGTAATATGTATTTTGGAACTCCCCTGCATCTAGAATTTTCAGATGTTGTTTGACCATACAAATAATGGTAAAAAAGAATGGCTCAAAACAGTTTTCATTTCGGCGAGATTTAAAAGAGAAACAATAGACAAACTAGTCAAGTTTGGTCATATGTTTTTAAATTGGACCCACTTGTGAGTGCCTTAGAGAAAATCTGGTCTAATGAAGCCTGGATAGTGAACAAAAAGACTTTTTGCATTGTTACAGGGCAATGTGAACCAGATATACATTCATAAAAGAATAGTTAAATAAGTCAATAATAATGATTGCCTAACCTCGAACTCTGAGTAATTCAAGATTCTCGAGTGGCGCTTTTCACAAAAATTCTTACGATAAAAATCATCGTAAGCCTAAGCGAGAAACATTCATATTGCGGTTATTTTTTGGCCAATTAATTTCAAATATCATTGAATTATGTAAAATATTTGATACATTTTGAATCTCGTATCATAGTTATTATTATTATCCTTCTTAAAAAAATACTTTGAATTTCAAAATTTATGAAATTGACTTACGATAACTTTTTTCGTAAGAATGTTTGTGAAAAAGGTGCACTGGTATTTATATGTATGTCGTAGAGCTGTATACATAGTACATGTATATTAAACTATTCTCTTTGTGAACTCGTATTTCAGGTACAAGAGGTCATTTCTTTAGAGTGAAGATGTAAACAAAGATTACTTGATTGGAATGTAGTTATGACATGTTTACATATTCCTTATGCCATGTCAAATATACTGGCTACTACATGTAGTTGTTGTTTGTTATTCTTAGATTAGATACGATTACACTAGGTGTCACGCAATGATCCAGGGGGGGGGGGGGGGGGGCGAACGAATAAATGCATTTATTCATGTGCCCCATGAACATTAGCATTATCGACGGTCAGATTACTTTGCAGGGATGAGGGTTTTGAACATAACTAAGATGATGACCTAACTAACGGCTGGCAGTTGGAGCTATCGGCTTCATCAAACAATTTCCTACAAAGGACATTTAGTACAAAGGTTTAAAGCACGCTAATTTTATGCAAAGCGTCACTTGTTAAAATATACTTTACTCTAAAGAATTGCCATGTTCACCCTATGAAATTTATATGCAACATATAAGTAAATTTATTAATCATGTCACAATCAGCTTCAATTCCGTATTTTTACCAGTATTGATTAAAGACCAAAAATAATTTACCGGAATTGAATCACAACCTTATCACGTAAATAATATTTCGACATGAGAGGCTTTACAATAACAAACGTGACAACATGGACGCTTTGATTTATATGTACAAGTATTTCACACATTTCTTTTTTGGATCGGGACCGCGGCCGCCTGATTTTGATCGGATAGATCTATGGTAAGATACTTAAAAATAGTAGTAGTAAGCCTTAACAAAGAAACGACTGACTCACCATCACGCTGGATTGTATACAAACATCGCACGATTACAAACTCGAATTTCATTGGTTAATATGCCAAGTCGGTCAACTAATCAAAACCCAAGATCAGCAGATTAACGTTTGTTTGTGGAAAAATTTGGACTGGTCAAAGACTGACCTCTTGTATATATTCTTAGACACGTGCAATGACGTCACAAACTGTTTACAATAAACAAATATGCTTGTAAACAATCCGTTTCTAAATTCTAGGCTAACACAGGCGAACATACTATATTTTTCTGTTGTTATTGCCACCCGTACAATGATATTTTTTTACTGTAAAGAAATAAACATTTTGCCCTTTATTATGAAATTTCTATCACAGTCAGTGTTTTAATTGGAGTTTTCCATCGCGGTACTTTGAATCAGTCAAAATACAAGAAAAGTTTTTTTTCTGTTGTTATTGCCACCACTAACGAGATATTTTTCCACTGCATAAAATTAAACATTCTGCCCACAATTAAGAAAATTCTTTCACATTCATTTTTCCAGTTGGAATTTTCCATCGGGGTGCACACATACTTTACTGTGCAGTTCTATTCCGTCTGTCATAACAATATATGCATACTCTACTGTCTGTTCATTCAAATCAAACTAAACGCAGATTTGAAATAAACTCGTGCCATTAATGTTATTCGTTTTATGAAGTTGGTAAGGGATCAATTAATGTTTTGTACTCATTATCCGGAGCTCGAATCTTTAACGTGTTGTAAGACTGGTTTAATTATTTCTTAACTAGTGTCATAGGCGGATCCAGGACTTTTTCTAGGGGTGGGTCCAAACTTTCGAACCACAACCACATTATACACATTTTGCAAAATAATTGAACAAACTAATAATAGAAACTACATTACCATTAAATATATGCATCTATCCATTAAAAATTGCTTCATGCTACTTAAAAATGACTTACAGTCAAGAAATACACTAATGGACAGGATACACTAATGGCAGGAACATTTTCAAAATTTTAAGGGGGGGGTCCGGACCTCCCTGACCCCCCCCCCCCGCTAGATCCGCCTATGAGTGTCCGTCTGCTCCAAAGGATGCATTATGTGCAGACCCCTTTCAGAACTGACAATTGTTCTAGAGTAACATTTCGTTGGAAGAACCTTTTTACTCTGCTAGTCTTCATTCAGTTTCTAGACTATGTTGCCCTTTCTGTTTCTCAACCGGGCTTGAGACGGGCTACGGCTAGTTTGAAGCTATAACTTGGGAGCATGCTACTGTTTATATTAAATAGCTAATGTGCCTTTACATAGCTGCATTATTTAGCGGATTTAAATATGCGTGGGTTTTTTTGCCAATTTTAAAAACATTTTTTAAAATAATAAAATTCTATTCAATATACACTGCTATGTCATTTATGATATAGATTTTCATCTTTGACACGGCCAACAAAACAACTCGGTTTGCTAAAGAATGGAGTTTATTGTAGTATAAATAAGTGGGTGTTAATGTACTTACTTTATTTGGGACACTATACTGAGTGCTCGAGCAAAGGTCATAGTGACTAATACTCACATTTTGTTAATCAATTTTATCGTACTTTGGGAACTTCCTGTTCTCATTGGTTGATCAATTAACTTATTGAAATGCTAAAGAAGTCATTAGGTTACAACTCGGTGAATGAAAGTTCGGAAAAATACATATTAGACTGGCCATGGAAATCATGAAAATGTTGCTATTCGCTGATCACGATACTTTTGATAATTTGAAACATGGTTTCCCACAAAATTTCAAAGAAATGCAACATTTAACAAATAATTAACAGTATATTATCCATATCAAAACAGTAATATGAATCTTCCTGAATGTGAATATCACTTTTTACTATAGTATGTCCTATAAATATTGAGACCCAAGAAAACATTATCAAACCAAATATTTGTCAATTTCCTATGTCCATTGAACTATTTCCTGCGCGGAACCAAATCTCTGATGAGTTGAGGTTCGAAGAGGAGAGATATTTCCATCGGCTATGCAAGGACCACATTGGTTGAACATTGAACTATTCTTGTAATAGCTTGTAATGGATAGATAATTCTTTGCCTTCTAGCTATTACAGGATCTGCTTTGATTATATTTTTGTATTTATATAATATATTTGCTTTATTGTTTATTTGTATATATGATTATATATTATGCTCTGCAGTAATTGGAGGAAATAAAAGTATATATATGTTTTGTGTATATTGATACCAAATAAAATCTATCTATCTATATGCAGGGAATGGTTTGAACGATCTGTTCATATCGGATTCGTTATTTCCGGACAATAAAATCGAAAACAGAGTTGATGACTTAGTACGATTTAAGTTATTTTTGCCTGCAAGCTGGTAAATAAATGTGCATGAATGATAATTTTAAACCTTTGGCCCCTGAATAGTATTAAAAATGACTTCTTTAGTTTCCGTTACTGGGTCACTTTTATTTCATTTAAAAAACTAATATTCCAAGTTTATATAATTACAAAATGTGTTACCCAAGTAGGGTAAGTAGGGTAGTTTGCCTTTGGGCAGGCGACGTTTGTCTACTTTATTATTTGTTTGCCTAATGTAACAAACACCAATCAACTAATATTACTCTTACTTGTCACTTCATATTGAGATAATTAAATTATTTACTTACAAAACTTACCGAAAATGTAAATATAATTAAAACTTAATAATTACTTGACAGGAAAACACCGGAACAAAGATATGCAATCTAAGTAATCTGTTTGCCCTGTTATGATTGACGTACTGACAAATTTGTCACTGAAAATAATGATAAATTAAATATATAAGTGCCCATAATCGGCGTCAAATTAAATTGGTGATAAGTAATTGTTCAAAGCTGGAATTAAAATTATCTCAATTTCCTTTTAATACAGAACGGAATACAATTAGTTCAGAATTAAAATATTTGAGTAAGGAATGCATGTATGTCAGCTTTTTTGGCTTGAGGCGATTGTGTCATAAAATTATAACCTTATTAGCAATCTTCTCAATCTTTCCTTCATCCAGGAAACCACTTAGATGATTACCGAGGTGTTACAAATGGTTTCCTTTGTCGTTAGTATATAATAACTCCAGCGTTTGTTGAATTCGTCAGTAAAAAGTTTGATCCACAAAGATTGAGGCGTTTGTTGCAAGTCTACAGTACTTTTCCAGTCTTCTTACCATCGCTCCCCCATACTGAGTATAGCATGTTTACAAACATATTTTGATTTGAGCGTGAAGGTGAATCATCAGCCAGCCTGGAAATCGGATTAGATAAGTGATACCATCTGCCTGCCCTAGTATCTCGCTAGTATAAAACACTCGCTAGTGCTCCAGTCCCAGCATTCAAAATTCTGAACTCCGATCAAGTGGTACTCGAGAAAAAGTCAACAATGTTGAAGATAGGAATTGTGCTGGCAGTATTGGTTGCTTTTGTGGCAGCAGGTATGTGTCGTTTATATTCATATCTATTGTTTTAAATTAGGAACTTATTCATTTTAAAATTGTGCAGTGTTTGATGGTTTTAGTTGAGTGATTTCATTAGTAACTTTGTTATTTGTATGTCGATTTATAAATTCTGTGTGCACTTTTGTTAAATTCTGTGTGCATTGTTCATGATTATGAGCATATTCGATAATCAATAAAACAACCAGAGCTAGCATCTTCATAACTTCTACGCTATATGCGTACATGTATTTAAATGTATGGAAAACATGTATATTGTATTTCGTATGCTTTTTTGCACTTAAATTTTGTGATTTTGCTTTGATATTCATAGTTTTGAATAGTTAAATGCTGCGAGCGAATATTGATCTATTTGAACAAATGCATTGAAATCTAATGTTGGTTTCTTGATATGTTTTTTAGTAAATACTTAGGATGTTGCCAAGTGAAACACGCGTATAATTGAACACTAGTACATAAACTCATGAAATAACTGTTTAGTATTAGAGTCGCTTGTCTTTATTTTAAGACAGTGCTAAATAATACATGGTACTTTGACTGTATTGTACTTCTGCATAACATTGTTTCTAATATCATAAATTTTGCCTGTAAAAACATTACTTGGAAAAACTTATGTTACGTTCTGCATATGTAAAAATATATGTATTGTTGTTTAGTTGACTTTGAGGTATAAAATATTTATGGTTTACTTTTAAGATTTTTTAAACGATACTTTTACCAACCGACTTACGACTTTACCATTATCTACGTATACTAAATATAGCTTTTGTTCACGCGATGAAACATTGTCTTCTTTTTATTTTTTGTAACGTTATTTAGTGAACAAAATCTCTGATTGAAGCCTATAAATATAAATCGACGGGACAGTGTAAAAATAGTGTAACTTGAGCAAGTAAAAAAAGGGTTTAAACCAGTTATGCATTAATCCATCGAAATGTACACTGTAATTGTTTACTCGGGCATTTAAGTCTATATCAACTTAATCCTTCGGATCACCACGATCATACATTGAATGAAGTTATTTTAAGTGAATGACCGAGGAGTTGCGAATGCCACTTCATATGTTATACTTCTAGATCTGTCTAAAGTGTTGTTTTGCTTATGTTACTGTTGTTATAGAAGTACATCCTAATTTCATACAGTCACACGGTTTCATGCCAAATTCTTGTGACTATCAAATTCAATCTGTCTTTTTGATAATTGATTAGTTCTGGCTTCCAAAACTTTATAAGCCCCTTATTACCAGTATATACACGGGTTCGCTGAAGACCTTAAGCTAATAATTGATAAACTAATTAGATATTCTATCTCAGATCGCTGGCAACAACAGGCGGTAGAAATAAGATCCCTATCTAAGTAAAACAACCACTGACCTGGTCAATACTTGAATACTAAAGTAGAAATGTTTTCCCTCCTGTTGTGACATGTGATCTTATCTTGGAAGTAGTCAATGTTGACATATGAGCATTCTCATACCCAGAGTCTAGTTAGATCGAGAATCTTGATAACCTCGGGGTACGAGAATGACATATAAGATAAAATAACTTAGTTTACTGACAACATGTGGTTCTTGGGAATGTTAAAAACTCATACTTATATCTATCATTAATAAGTAGTATACATTTAGTGGAAATTAGTTGCCACTGTCCGTTCCAAGATAGAAGCCCCTTATGCTCTCGTTTCGTTATTTGTTTGTAGCGTTACAAAATATCAATACTCTAAAAATGAATCCCTTGTGGTTGGTCTACAACAGCCTCTTAAAGCCTACTAACAGCTTGTACTTAATCAACAGCTAATGCATACATGACAGCTACATGAAAATATAATACCGCAGGAAAAATTCAAGGACAATATTAGAAGCATGTTCGAATTAATAAAAATGGACGTTGAAATAGTTTTAAAGCGCCTTTATTACCAGTTATGCAGCATTATTACAAACATTATGCGATTTTTAATGCATTTATATTTTTCGAAGGGTAAATCTTACTACAGTGGATATAATATAATATAATGGTTGTTTTCCCACGCAATTATATATCTTGCGGTTATTTTCCACTTGTTGATATATACATGTATATTCTGGTATTCGGAACCCGCATATCTTAGTATAGAAGATCACAGTCTTGTTAAGAATATGGCGTTCTGGTTGATAAATAATTCATGTATGCTGCTGTTTGTAGACTTTGTCAAAATCTCGAGTGACATATCAACTGAATGCAATTGAATTGTGTATGCAAAGAATAATATGTGTCATCTGCACTCATTTTAAATAGTTTCACCATCTTTTACATTGAAAGGAACATAAAAATACGTAGTGTATACATTTCGTCTCTGTTTACGTAGTAAAAACTAGGTCTGCAACGATTCATTGCTAAGTCGATTCAATTCGATTTATTTTCTTTCGATTCGATATTTTTCGATCCGATCCATTGAATCGTGAAGATCATTCAAAATATAAACCATTACATTCATTATAGCTTGAAACTAACTTATTCTGATAGAATAATTTTCTTCTTAATTTTATATACTGTATAAAACATGCATTTGGAACAGACTTTCCTAGACAAATAACTTAAGATATTGATGGAAACTTATCAGAAATGTAACAAATTGAAACACAGTCAACGCACATTGTCTATGATGTGCACCGTGGCTTTAATCCTTATAGATCTAATTTAATACACGCATTTAAAGTCTAGTATCGAATCGAAAATCACGTGTCCCGAATCGAAATCGAATCGGCACCCACGCAATCGATTTTCGATGTATCGAATCGAATCGTTGCAGTTATAGTAAAAACATGTGAACAAATGTATGACGTAGACCACATAACTATACAATTACTGGTATCAATAAACAACTGTCAATTTTACCATGATGTAGCTTACCTTAATTACAGTTGTTTACTAATTTTGTGGATATTTGTGATTGATATTTCCATGTTAACTCTTTCTCACCGACAATTTCTTGTTTATTCCGGTTCTTGCCAATAAATTCCAGTTTCTTTGCCAACTTCAAGAGAGAGAGAAATAGAGAGACAGAACCATTCTAAATATTGCTTATGAACTCGACATGGATGTTAGTACGATTTGGATTATTGCCCATCTGTCTGACTGAGTATTGACTGAGCATTTATTTCATGCCTCTAAGATCAGTTCTCATTTAGAAGCTTAAATTGCATTTCCAGCTGTTCATATTTTCTAAAGTTACGACCGAAGTTAAGCATAAAACTTCATAGTCGTTCAGTGTGTGAGAACTTTCTCTCTGTGATAAAAACTCAATGAATGTTTAGTTACAACTTACTTTTAAACAAGGCGCTTATTTTCTTGAATATTGTTTGAATTCAATTACATAAGAGAATTGATATGTTTCATAATAGACGCTCATTAAAGCAAAGTCTTATCCCATGCGGAGAAACGCTTGCCATGGCGCCAATAAAGCAAGCCTGATTACTCTTGAGGAAGAGAAAAATGAACCGCTAAGTCTCTTGAGTTCTTTGAAAATGCATATAACGTCAATATGGATCGATCTTATGTCTTTTATTTTGTGAAGATCATAAAAAGCGTCTCTCTCACTGCTTTTCATGTTTTCGTGTTAGTGTCTGTAATTGTGCCAAAACGAATTCTTAACATTTTATGACAAACTGTCCTATAGATTATTATAAGAACATGTATACGTCACAAAACCAAACGGATGTTTTGAGATTTCTATGAGAGTCATTCTCGTTCCCAGTAGCTTTTAGGATTATCGATACATGTACTTGAATCTTGATTACCTCGGGGTACGAGAATATAGGAGAGGATATTCTCTCTACCACTCGTGATATCTTGGTCATCACCTATTGCGGATACAGAATAAGCTTACTCTGTATTTCTGCCTTTGTTGTTTCTTAGTTATGTCAAATTGATAAAAAGTATTGCATATGTTTAGTAATTCATGATGGTTTCACAGAAAGCATTTACATTCGTTGTCCACATTCGAGGTCATTTTCTGAACCTCAGAATCTAAGTACTGCCGATTTTTTGCCGTTATCATTGTTGATTTAGTCCTCTCACGTTAACGCTGTTAAGTATACCAGTTTTTCATAGTGGCCCGGGGTTAATGTTTACATTCTTCCAGAGGAATGTATGAAAGTTCCAAAGTCCAAGCACATATACAAAGACTCTATCTATAAAATAACAAAACCTTTAAGTACTCAGTCGAAATAACACTTAAAACATCTTATGACCCTTCTTAAGTCGGAAATGTTTAGAATGTTTGATCATTCATATTTTGATATAGCTTTTGACTTGTACTTTAAGTCCTCCGGATTATCATTAATGATAATATCTCCACTTATAACTGACCTGAATTTTTACATGGAGGTTTTCCACGTTTAGTAACAGACTGTTGAAATTTATCATTTTACTCCACCGCGTATGGTTACGTTCGACCGAGCATGCGCAATTAGAGGAATAATCGCTTCAGTAATTAAAGTAGTCCGATTTACACGTTCACACAAAGACGATGCATTTTATGCGGATGAAGTATATCTAATCCAGTAAAATATTAAAAAAAAACAACTTTTGTGATTAGCTGATAGCTCGGCACCCGTGACTAAATGACTGCGTATTTATAAATGCACGTTACATGGGGGAAGCTATAACTGCACTCAATCATGACAATGATATTATGGAAAAGGTATTCCCTTAACTTAACAACATACTATTTGAAGTTTCGTTAATATACATAGGAAGCCAATGCCAGATGATACACAAATGCTAGGGAAAGTCCTTAAAGCAGCGTAACATCAAATATCTTACGATAGTCAAAATATAAAGTATAGTATGATTTACTACAAAAGTCGGTCGTAAATTCATTGATAATACAGGCCTCTGTTTACAAATAGCTTCATATAAGTTTTATTGGTGATTTTTTAATAGTTTTGTATTTATATTTTCAGATACATGTGATGTATGTGAAGATGATTGTGCCATGTTACAGTGTGCTAACTTTGTCGATGCTGTATGTGTGTAAGTATTCAGCCTTTTAGAAATATCCATTCTAATAAAATATCGACCGCGAACTGTATCTTGAATTTTTAATAAAACGTTCAGCCAAGATGTACATTTTGATTTTTTTTAAAAATAGTGTAGCGTTACGATCAGCTGTTTTATTATATCAGTAGCACCGTCAATCAGTACTATCAGTACATCGATTATACATTATATTCGCACATCTCGCGCCTATCTCGAACTATGTACGGCAACAGTGATTTTAACATATAAGTGTATTGTTCTACTTAGCATGAACAATTGTATGGTATTATAATTATTTCAGACAAGACAATTGCACCTGTGCTTTGACATGGGAATTGGACGGAAGTGACGTCACAGATACATGTGAAGAAGAAGAAATCGATGATGACGGTGATGATGACGATGATGATGACGATGATGACGAATATGATGATGAAAATGGGGACAGGTACGATATTTGTCTTTATAGACTTTTGATCGTATATGTAATGTATAGTCATGATTTTCTCAAGTGTCAAAATTTAATTCAATTTTCAGCAACTAAAAACGTTCTCTTACATTAATACAAGGGCAATGTTGACTAAACAAGCCTGCATTAAAGGTACTTGTTCACAGATTTGGTTAAGATTTTTCTATATTATCAAAATACCATTCAATGTCTGTAATTGTGTAAAAAAATAGTTCTTAATATTTTAAGACAAACTGGCCTTGCAAGAAGTATACTATAAAAGTCACAAAAATGCGCTAAAAGTTTCTGTACCGTGACATACCGGGTTGATTTTTACTACATGAACACATTTGTAGTTGTATGTCCATTTGCACTAAAATTATCATTTTCAAAACGCAAATTTCCTGCTTCAAAAAATGTCTCAATACAATTTAGTTAGTTTCAGAAAAAGTTGATATTTAAGTTGAAATCTGTGATTGAGTACCTATAAAAAGCTAAATTATTGGTCTGTTCCACATCACCTCAATCAGAAACAAAATTATCGCGATATGATGATTTTAAACGAACATTTCTACCCATGTATAGTCGCCATGATATTATTCATGATATGACATTAAAGAAAAACGAACAATACGAAGATTCATTTAGATGGCCTCCTGGTAGATAAGCCTCATGCTTTAGGGGTGGTCATTTTTAATAAAGATATTTTTATTATTCAGGACAATCTTCTGATATCTTTCTGGAAAAACATAATAAATTATATTTATACAACATATCAAGAAGTCGTCTGTTAGGTTTTATTAGACTTAGATATAAAATCTGAGTCAAACTGGCATTACTTAAGATTTATCAGTTTTTACAAAAAGTAACTTGATAAGTCGTCTTGATTATGTCTCTTATGAGAGATCCAATTCGTGATGTACTTGAACATTGTACTTGTTTTAACAAGCATGGTACTTAAGTTTCAATTACACTTGACCGAAGACAACCCTTTAACAAGTACAAATGTATCTGAAATTGGCTATTACACGTCGAAGAATCATCATTCAGAAATTCCGATTTGTCAATAAAAACCAATCTTTGTAATTATACTTTTTCTTATAGAGAAAAATCAGGGAAAGGTAAAAGGAAGCCCAAAAATGCTTGGAAGAAAAAGAAGGCTGCTAAAAAAGCCAACAAGAAAGGTAAATTCGCCAACAAAGAAGAAAGAAGGGAAATGTTGCTTGCAAAATGGGCTGAAAAAGGTTTGGATGCCAAAGTTAGCAAGTTCCAAGAAAAGTGGGCCAAGAAGGATGAACTGAAAGCTGAGAGAAAAGTGAAATGGCAATCAATGACCCCTGAAGAAAGAGCAGAATGGAAAAGTGAAAAGAAGGCCAAGAAAATGGCAAAGAAAGAAAGCAAAACAAATGCATGGAAGGCCAAGAAATTGGCTAAGAAGCAGAAGAGACTTGAACGTAAACAAAAACGTTTAACAGAAGCTGAAACACAGTAAATGACAATACATTTGTAGTGAACACTTTTGTATGACTTCTATTTTCACAATTTATCATTTTTTGTTCTTCAATACATTTCATCATTTTGTTAGCAGATTGAAACTTGATGCATGAAACTTTGTTTTGAGTCGCTGGTCGATAGAAATTTATGAACAAGTCAAGTTCCAATTTGTTGGTACCCATACTTTTATCAAATTATGGTAAAAAATGACTCAAACAACTGAAATTCTTTACATTCCCCAAGTTCATTTCAATTATTCAATTATTAACTTACATGTTTTTAACCAACTTACATATTTTATAAAGCGATTTCTAAGCAAGAGTACCATTATGATGAACAGTTATTAAATAGTAAGTAAATTGTATTTCATCTTTTATATAAGTATGTATGCTTTAACATTCACTAAGTCTTGTAGCATTGCATTTCTAAACACTGTATTTTTATCTGTGTCACTCGAAATACACTTGATAAATCATGACTTTTTATTGTTGTTCTTCTTTAAGCTATTGATAAGTTTTTTTTCAATTGTCTGTGGTGCATACATTATCCCTGCTGATTCAAATACTCACTAAAGAATTTCTGTACTCACTATTGATAATCTTACATTTAAATCAGCAGGGTGAATATATTTGCCACAGACAGATGAATTAACCATACCAATACCTAGTTCCATTTGTTTTGTATTATACATCTTAACAACATCCTTGACCATACCTCTCATACAGTGGGAATGGCTGAGTCAGAGTGGTTATGATATCGGACATCTAGCTCTGAAAAAACCCTAATACTGCACTCAAATTTGTGGGTATTTCCATCCGTGTGCAGATGGTACTAACAAAGTTTGTTACACATTATTGCTGAAAGGCAGGAAATACTGATAAAATCCTTCAGTTCTTGTGACATATATTTTCATTGCAATGGCGAGTTTCTACCACAGGAGGAAAACCCTAATTTTTGAATTCCAGATAATTATAGTCTATTGGGTCAAATCACGTTCCAAATCTATTTGTTGTATCCTTGAGCAAGACACTTTATCCTAGTACCTCAGAACTAGGTAACCAGGAAGTGGACTTGAGTGTGTTTAGCAGAGCTCGAATTTAAGCTTGCATACTCGCAAAATGCGAGTGGATTTTAAAAATTTAAAAAGCAACTTTTTATTTTAACTTGCAAATTTTTCGTGTTGAAATTGCTGCAGAAATATTTCTGTCTTGACTAATGAGGCTCAAATTAGCATTAAAACAGTCAGAAGGATCGATAGCATAAATTAAAGATTCAAAGTACAAATATGTTCGATATACATTCGTCTACGTATTTTTAAATTGCATATATGAATAGTTACTATGTACGTCAGCCATTAAAATTAGGAGAAAAAAATGCGAGTGATCCTCTGCATTCATGCGAGTCAAATAAAATCAACTGCAAAAATTAGCAAGTTCAATTTTTAGTTAAATTCGAGCCCTTCACAATTGAGTGAAATTAGTATAAACTGATCTAACCATCTCACCTGGGATGTATCAGTACCAGACTTGTATCTTCTGTGATATACCTTCTACACAATACAGAAACCTGGTCAATAGCCGAGCTTGAACCCACAACTCTTCATTAGTGAAAGATTTTATCCAGTCACACTCTCAGGACAACCATTGGAGTGGGTGTGGCCGAGCAGATGCCACATTTGACAGGTAATCACTGAATTGCCAACTCGGCATTGGTTCTAATCTCATCTAAAACCTACCGTTGATTCCTTGAGCAAAAAACTTTATCCTACTAGCTCTGTACTAGGGGACCAGGAAGCTGCCTTGAAAGTGATTAATCTAAGTTGTAAGAACTTGTAACACAATTGGAACTAAATAAATTAGTAAAGTATAATAGTAACCATTCATATGTCAGTAGAGAGACATGTTACCTAAATGACTAAAGTGTAGAGCTCCAGTTTTGAAAAGGCTTTTTTCTGATAGATTTCCAACAACAGGCTTTGGTGCTGCACACTTCACACCACTAACAATATATTTATAACCAAGGTGGTTGTTATAGAGGAACTTTACTGTATTTCTGTGTACATGTATACCAATTTACCAGTCTTTCGTCATGAAGGTAAATACATGCAGCTATGACTACTAATTAATAGACTACTTGCAAGTCATCATGAAGGTAAATACATGCAGCTATGACTACTAATTAATAGACTACTTGCAAGTCGTCTCTTGACTTCAAATCACTATGACACACAACACAGTTTAAAGCCCCTATATCAAAAGTAACACCTCTAATGAACAAGATTTTTTAAATAAACGCAAATATTGCTCAGTTATGTTCATGCTATTTATTGCATTTCAAAGTGAAAGTAGATTGAAACCGAAAGTAGAATTCGGTAGTAAATACTTGAAACAATAGTTTTGATTACAGCTTGTTAAAGATGAAGTCTTATAAGAGAAAAACTTACTCCGAATTACACAAAAAGGCTTTTAAACTATTTTGAATTAGATATAACTTGATATAACAAAAGAGTAAAAATGAATATAGTGTGCTCTTATAAAAGTACCCCACTTTTATAAGAATTGGACACTTTGTCAAACTCAAATTTAGAAGGCAGAATGATTTGAACTATTAATTGTGTCTTAAATGCATGCTATATTTAGATAACTTCATTGTTGTAAAACAGTTTTCAATTTTACTGTTAATGAATATATCTTCATATAGTGGCTTTAATTCAACAGAAGAAATAGGCATGAAAAATAAACAAGACAGATTTAGTTGAATCATAATTATATTATTCATTCAACCAACAACAACAACAAATATACATGTAGAGTGAAGACAAAGATTATTAACCAAGTACAGTACCAACCAAAAGTTTGGCAACATGTTCACTTTGTAGGCCTACTGAATAGCTTTTATCTAAAATTTGATCACTGTTTATTTTAAATGCCTTAAGTTTTGCTTTATGTTTTGGTTATCATTATTAATTATTATAGTGGAACTTCACTGTATTTTATACTAAAAAAATAGCATAAAAGCTATGTTATGGAAAATAATTACAATAAACATGGTTTTAGAGGCTTAAGGATGTCAGATGCTGAATCTTTTAAATGTGTAGCATACATAAAATTTGTTTTCATTTTACCACAAACCACACGTAAATACATGTATATCGAAAATGATGATTCAACAAAAATAATCATCAAACTTTAATAATGGTTGTAAATTTCCTTTGTCTCCAAACTTTTGATGGATACTGTACTGCCAAGTAATGTTTAACATCAAAATCTTCGTTACTGTTCTTCTACTTCCTGAAATGGAACAACAAAATTATGAAACTAATTAGAAAGGGTTACATGGAGGTCAGATGTAAGGTATTTAGAGAATGAATTACTCTATGTAATTCAAATGAAAAATGTCTACTTAAGTATTTAGAAAGTAGGTTTTCAGTATTCTCAAAACTTAAAACTATCACCCATGAATTCATCAGTAGGTAACATTACATACACACTTTAATTGGTTTAATTATATTAGTAAATACATTGTACATAACAAATCAATGTTACACTTTGTCTAAAACCCAACCAGGTTCCACCCCACTCAGAATTATACAAAACTGAGTTCTCCAGGCCCAACTGTCAGCTCTGGCTGAATAACTAACTAAAACCGCTGACCAGTGACCAACCAATCAACATTGATAGATATATAAATCCATCTTGGAAAGAATGTCTTAACATAAACTCTTAAAAAATATCCACGTTATACATTTTCAATATACATTGTATACTTTAAAATATTTTGTACTTTCTTGAATCATGTATATGAGGAAAACTGTAGTAAAAATTTGTTCACTCTATATATGTCAATTTTCACTCCAAGATGAGAATGAAAATGTAAGAAAATGCAAATTTTGTATTAATAGCAAATTGAATTTTAATTTTGTTACATGGCATGTAATAATAGTATCTTTACTTTCTTTAAATAAAGAACATTACAAAAAAACAACATTGATTTGTTTTTGTGATCATGGTCATACACAAGACTGTATTTGGTGTCCTCAGTAATAATAATGTTAAATGAGACATAAGACTATAAGAACAACTTACAGATTCCTCTGATATATCACAAGCTTCACAATACCATGTATAACCTCTTTGTTTTGGTGTACGTGTACATGGAGGATCTAAACATTTTAAATGATACCATTGTTCACAACTATCACATCTGAAATATATATGTACAAGTTATGTATAGCGGTAACACTAGTTTTTATTGCAAACTCCAATTTATGGGTTTTCCAGCTTAATTAAGTTTGTTTGTACCGGAAGCATGCTTGCAGAATGAAGTTATTTTACACATTATTGCTGATAAGTAATCAACACAGATTAAATGCTACTTCTCTGTACTGACATTTATGTATCAACTTTGTTCTGCATTGATATAGCCGGTAACAAACAAAGTTTTTCAGCTGGAAAAACCTATCAGCTTGAGTTTTAAATCAGGTCTCTTGGGTTGAATTGATATGTAACTAAACAGGTTTACAGCAACAGAAGGGATAGTTATACATACAACACATACACAGTGTTATGGTTCAGATTGATATAAATTAACATTTAAGAACTACATTTACAGAGAGTAGGGATTAAACATGGTTAGCCCTCACACCTCAATAATTTTGAAAATAATGTAGTTTACACTAAACCAGACAGAAAACGTCTTAGTTTTCTTACTCACTGGAGAAATTTGAACTCTGAAAATAATAGCATTCCTCTAAAATAAGGGACTATAGTCAGTTATTTCCCTTGTATACTCTTCAAATAGGTAGGTCTTACTAGTTGGATTACTCGGATTTTACCCTTACTTTTTAAGTCAATTTGCCAAAATTGATCTTAAATAACTTTTATGTAAACCATTTAATTTGTTTGAAATTCAGGTTAAGTATTTTTAGGGTAAAGAACTATCTTCATTTCAATACTTCTGTAAATATCTTCATTAACAAGAAAGATACTAGATAAAATATTTTGTTATCCTTACATAAGAATTCAATGATAAAATCCGAGGATTCCAACTGTAAGGACCTACCTACCAATTGGATTGCTTCAGATTTTATCAGGGAAGGATAACTGACCAAAGTCCCTAATTGCTTCATACAGTCATGAAATAATTTTATTATCTATTATATAGGTATGATGTTGCTATATAAATGTATCTATATAGTTAAATGATTTTTCAAGAATTCAGAAATGAGCATGGAGCTGAAAAAAGGCAGAGTGCATTACAAGGTTAATGTTTCACAGTAACTATTTCTGCATAAGGAGTAACAAAAAAAGGGCAGGGAGGTGAGAAAAAGGGCAGTGTGCAGCACCCTGCTATTCTGCTCTAGAATAACCAATAGTATAGAGTACACATGGGTGAGATATTTCTGAAGCCATACCCACTAGTATCTGTATGAGACTAGATATCATTGTCAATATTAACAATTGTAGCCACATCTACAAGTACCTGTATGAGACTGGTGATCATTGTCAATATTTATAATTTTAGCCACACCTACAAGTACCTGTATGAGACTGATGATCATTGTCAATATTTATAATTTTAGCCACACCTACAAGTACCTGTATGAGACTGGTGATCATTGTCAGTATTAACAATTGTAGCCACACCTACAAGTGCCTGTATGAGACTTGTGATCATTGTCAATATTTACAATTGTAGCCACACCTACAAGTACCTGTATGAGACTGGTGATCATTGTCAATATTTATAATTTTAGCCACACCTACAAGTACCTGTATGAGACTGATGATCATTGTCAATATTTATAATTTTAGCCACACCTACAAGTGCCTGTATGAGACTGGTGATCATTGTCAATATTTATAATTTTAGCCACACCTACAAGTACCTGTATGAGACTGGTGATCATTGTCAGTATTAACAATTGTAGCCACACCTACAAGTGCCTGTATGAGACTTGTGATCATTGTCAATATTTACAATTGTAGCCACACCTACAAGTACCTGTATGAGACTGGTGATCATTGTCAATATTTATAATTTTAGCCACACCTACAAGTACCTGTATGAGACTGATGATCATTGTCAATATTTATAATTTTAGCCACACCTACAAGTACCTGTATGAGACTGATGATCATTGTCAATATTTATAATTTTAGCCACACCTACAAGTACCTGTATGAGACTTGTGATCATTGTCAATATTTACAAATGTAGCCACACCTACAAGTACCTGTATGAGACTAGTGTTCATTGTCAATATTTACAATTGTAGCCACACCTACAAGTACCTGTATGAGACTAGATGTCATTGTCAGTGTGTACAATTGTAGCCACACCTACAAGTACCTGTATGAGAATGGTGATCATTGTCAATATTTAAAATTGTACACTCATTTACAAGAAACTACATTGACTAATTGTCACACTATACAAGATAAGTATGTTTTACTTACTGGACCATTGATTTATTATTACTAGTTTCAGTACATGTAACACATTGTGAAGTCTGGTCTTGTATTGGTTTAGATGTAGTTTTCTTTGTTTTATCTTTATCTGGTGTTATCTTCTTACCTGAAACAATGGAAAACATAGTAAATACAGTATCATTACATTTCATATCAATATAAGTTTCACTTGGATTTTATCAATTCTTTTAATAAGGGTATGTACAATGGTAAACACACTGAATCAGGTTTCCTGCATATCTCTAAAACAGTACACCCGTACTTGTTTAAAACTACTACAGCGGAACCTATATGAAAGAAAAATAATGTTATAGCCAAGTTTTAATGGAAGATAAGACCTGAAGCTGCCAGAAACAGAACCTAGATCACTGAAAAATAAAATATGTTCTGTTCTGTTCATACTACCACTGCATGGCGACTGTGGCTCAATACACTACCTATGAAGTTATTTAATGTATAATTACTACACAAACCTAATCAGAATAATAGTAATAATTTGTTAGCCACTTTTCAAACTCAAAACAAAAGTAGTGTAGCATAAAAGATTAATTTTTAACTACAAAACTAACCAGCTGACAAATTTTTTGGTGAGGCATCACTGTCATCGTCATCTTCATCATAATGTCTCTTTTTAATTATCTTTCTACCTTTCCTTGATGTATCATGCTGAAAATATCAATACATTGTACCATTATAATGTGATATAGAGCCATACAGGAAACCTTTGACATATGAAACTTTGGAATCAGCTGATCATGCATATGGTAAGTAAATTACAGTCAGATCTCGATACAACGACATCCGTTACAATGACATTCCTGTTATACTGACATATTTTATGGCAACCGATACCAACATGTACATTGTCGGAAGTATTAATTACACTGACATATGCGTTATAACGACACTTTTCCTGGGAACAAACAATGTCGTTGTATCGAGATCTGACTGTACTATGATTAAAGCTTTTTCTTATAACATTGTATGGAATTTTCTCAAATGACTCTTTGTTTCTTCTGCAAGAGTAAATATGAATTGGTTTATTCTTTAAAACAGGATTTTGTCCAAGGCCTTTTAGGAGAACTGTAGTCATTTTTATTAAAAGTAGTGGATTCAAAAGTTGATTACTTATACAAATGTATAGCTAAAGAAAACCAGTGACTTTCTGAAAATTCTGTAGTCATCCAAGACACATGAATGGAAGTATTGACAGAGAAAAACTCTTAATACATATATGTATATGGTGCCGTCCATAATTACCCTTACATTTTCGTAAATGTGTAATTTATATTTAAAATTTACAATTACTTGAGAAAATTCATAGAATTTATCTTCATTACCAATAAAAAATATTTTTAGATACATGTACACGTTTAACAATTGCAATTGTAATAAGTATAATTACTCCCTTTTCAAAAAGTTCATTGTTCCAGGTTTTTATTAATAAAATCAAAATATAACTTACAAAACTAGTAAGTTGTTTATGTATGGGTGTTGTTTCCTCAACAATTTTTATTTCAACTTCCATAGAGCTCTCATCACTAATGACAATTTCTGTATTAGATGGAGGACTACTAACACTTGTTTCTTCTATTTTTAGTTTGTTACTCTCAGTTAAAACAGTATTATCTGTGCTAACATCCTTTATTGAAGATTTCTTGCCTCCTTTCTTCACTATTTTCTTTTTTCTACGACCATGCATATTCTGTAATAGATTACATGTAAAAATAACATATTGAGCTTTGTAATTTGTATGCATGCATTTCTTGCAAGAAGAAAAAGGCAACAATTCATGCTAAAGTTATTAAACTTGGTGAAAAAATCTTCGTTGGTGACCCAATAAACATGTAACCAAGTTTCCACAAGTGAATTCCTTAAGTTGCTGCAAAGAAAGATGTTACACCACAAGCCTCAGCCAAGAAATTTACAATTATAAAAGAGCCATAATGCAGTAAATTCATGGTAAATTTATGCCATCATTTTTTTGTATTTGACCTTCAAAGGTAGACAAGAATGAAGTTTAAAGTGAATCTCTTAAGTGGCTGCAAAGAAAGAATGAAGTTACACAAAAACCTTACCCAAGAATTTCTAACTATTACAGGACCATAATCCAGTCACAATTCTGCTAGAGTTATAGAACTTGGTATGTGACACATGTAATGTGTAAATTTATCTATCTCAGGTCAATTCTCACAAAATACATGTCACAGGGTGTGAAAAAAATATACAGCCTGACCAGGACCCCAGTCCTGGACCTCCTGCCCCTACAGGAGGATTGTTCTCACGACTAAGCCTTCTGGTGCTGACATATCATTCCCCCCTATAATGTGAACAGGTGAAATACCATGACATATAAATACATACAGGAAATAAGAATTCCATATCTTGTTGAGCTTGCGATAGTTTAGCTGGTTCCTTAATTTTATCTCTCAATCTTCTAGGTGCATTCACATTTACTGTAGATGGTTCTTCAGACTCCTCACTACTAGATTTAGCACATTCTGAACATTGCCTACAAAATACATGTATGGTATCAGTGGTAATTATTAGTTTAACCACAGGCGGCCGAAACAGTCCCGAATCAAAAACACAATAATCCATATACAGTACCCACCAAAAGTTTGGAGACATTTTCACTTTGTATGCTTACTAAATAGCTTTTATCTAAAAATTGAGAACTGTTTAGGGATATTTTCACTTTGTATAAAATTTGATAACCATTTTACTTTTTAATTTTGCTTTAATTTTAGGTTATCATTATAATCATAACTGAGACTACAAAGGTTTTCTAGAAAGAGACAAAGGTTTCAAGGGGTTTATGCAAAAATAAAGGTTATTAGGTTAATCAGGGAGGTTTGATCAAGTTATAAAGAACAATGTATAAAAAGATGACATACCATCCCCATCTACTAGTTTTCTTTGGCATTCTAGTTAAAGGTGGATCTAGACAACCTAAATGATACCAAAGACGACATTTATCACATCTAGCTAATAAATGTTGATCATGTGATAGTCTACATATACCACAGCTGTAATAGAAAATATTTATACATCATGTGATAGTCTACATATACCACAGCTGTAATAGAAATTATTTATACATCATGTGATAGTCTACATATACCACAGCTGTAATAGAAAATATTTATATATCATGTGATAGTCTACATATACCACATCTGTAATAGAAGATATTTATATATCATGTGATAGTCTACATATACCACAGCTGTAATAGAAAATATTTATATATCATGAGATAGTCTACATATACCACAGCTGTAATAGAAAATATTTATACATCATGTGATAGTCTACATATACCACAGCTGTAATAGAAAATATTTATACATCATGTGATAGTCTACATATACCACAACTGTAATAGAAAATATTTATATATCATGTGACAGTCTACATATACCACAACTGTAATAGAAAATATTTATATATCATGTGATAGTCTACATATACCACAGCTGTAATAGAAAATATTTATATATCATGTGACAGTCTACATATACCACAGCTGTAATAGAAAATATTTATATATCATGTGATAGTCTACATATACCACATATACCACAGCTGTAATAGAAAATATTTATATATCAAATACACTGAGGGTGTAACAGTTAATCAATATATCGGTTAATATTGCAATACAAACTCTGACAGTTTTTAACAGGTTCAGTTTATTTGTATGAGACATCATTTATAAATGCACATATGTATGTGATGTTGGTTCAATTAAGACAATGCATGCGCATTAATTCCTGTTTCGCTTGTAAAATGCAAAAAAAACAATAAGTATAGCAATATATTGCAATACATGTTTATATATTGTCCATATTAATACAAAAGGTATTACTTTTGAGGCATATTTCATAGATATGTTTAAGCCATGAGTAAAGGTTACAAAACAGTATTTATATTTAATCGATAGTGAAGTTCGAAAAAGCTACAAAATTAAGTTATCATTGAAACTTACAATTTACAGTATGTAATTATAAATATTTCAGGTTTCATACTCTTATTAATTTTAACTTACTGGTTAATAATGGCAGATGGTGGTGACTTCAATAATTCTTTCTCTTTTTTAGCAATAGGTTTGGTGACTTTAGATTGATGAAAAATATCTGGCACAGGTATAGGCTGAAATTGAGTTGAGACAAATAATAAACATAATGACTATTGAATTAAACTTATTCATTATTTAATCAACAGTGATGTTTAAAGGAGGCAATAAAAATGATATCAAATACTTGCATGAGTGAAAGTTAAACATTTCAAAATCCTGAAATTCCTGATTTTCATGATTTTAGCAGATTAGAAAATGTCCCTTTCTCAGGTTAAAAAAATCCTGAACTCAAGTATATATCCTAAAAATGTTCAGCTATGAAAATAGGTTATGAAAACCATTTCTCCAAACAAACAATGCCACGTAAAGAATTTTTCACCACAACATCTATTCAATCGAAAGTCATTTATTTGATGCAAGGATGTAAGCAACTTTTCAACATTATAGGAATTGTTAAATTGATCTATCATAGGATCTATCATGACACCATGATGTTTTATTAACCACAGTTTGTTAGAAAGTAGTTACATCATGTCTTGTTGTAAAAAATCTCTAATAATTCAAACAAGGTTTAGGTTTTAATATAATACATACTTAAGCCAAACTTACAATGATAAAACAGTCATCAGCTTGCAAGAGTTCTACGAGACAGGTTTTGTATAAAAACCTGTTATACAGAATGGTACAGATTAAAAACCTGATCGGACGAGACAGGTTTTGTATAAAAACCTGTTATACAGAATGGTACAGATTAAAAACCTGATCGGACCTGTTCTGTAATTTATACAGGCTGATAGGCAAATTTCTTGTACCTTAAGTATAAAAATGATTTTTGTAAATACAGTGATAACTTACTTTTGATGATAATGCACTTAATATTGACCACAGTTTTTCACCATCTTTTCTTAGTTTATTGACAGGATTTTGTGTTATTTCAGATTGTTTCAATAGCTGTAACAAAAAACCAAACATAATTCATAGAAGTAGTACTCTAAGTTCTCAATAAATCACTGTTAGAAAATCAGTTAGAATTTTAGTCAAAATTAGGGACTTCAGTCAGTTAACTTTCACTGATAAAATCTGAAGCAATCCAATTGGTAAGTAGGTCATTACAGTTGGAATCCTCGAATCTTATCATTGAATTCCTATGTAAGGATAACAAAATATTTCATCTAATATCTTTCTTGTTAATGCAGATATTTACAGAAGTGATGAAATTTAGATAGTTCTTTACCCTAAAAATACTTTGCTTGAATTTCAAACAAATTAAATGATTTACAAAAATTTATTTACGATTAATTTTGGCAAATTGTCATTGAAAAGTAAGGGTAAAATCCGAATAATCCAACTAATTGGACCTACCTATTTGAAGAGTATACAAGGGAAAATAACTGACTAAAGTCCATTATTGAAAAATAGCAGTGGCACTAGGCAGTATACATTTTATATGAGGAACTCATGCTTTTCATAATTTAATGGGTTCTCGAGACACATTATGTAAGGATACTGCTACCTAGCACTACATGACATGAGCAAGTTCACAAAGAGGGAAATGTTGTAGACAGGTTAATAAAACCAGACTCTACAAAGTACACTTACTTGATCATACTGTTGTCTCAATGAATTATCTTGTTTTCTCAGTTTTATATTCTGTTTCTCTAATTCTTTCAGATCTGATTTCATTTTCTCTATTCGTACATTACGATCTGTATATGATAGGAAATATAAGTTTATATCAGTTAAGATAGCATTCCTCTTAAATACAAAACTATGTTTATGACAATAGAAAATTTCCCAGAAAACTGATATTTAAATGTTCTTAACATTTCTACTGTTTTCACCATGTCAGAATTTCAAATTATAATTATATACAAGAAAGATAATGTGGGAGCCACATTAAAGCCGGATTTTTCTGCATATGGAAACATTGAGAACAAGTTTACATTGTTACAAAAGAAAGTCATTTGATATATTGCTTATCAGAAGGAATACAAAGGGCAATAATTAATCTTAAAGGAATAAAGAGTTTCATTAACTATATATATGTCCTATTGTATCTTTTCTGAGTATTTTGGGAAATTATCCATTTTTAAGCCAGGTAGAGTTGTGGTTACTGTCTAATTCTTTTCAACAGAACGTATGTAATCATTGTAAGAAATTTCATAAACATCTAACCATAAATGGCAGAGATATCCAACAATTTGAAAACTTTAACACAAAAATAACAAAGGGAAATAATCCATTATTAAGCCATGTAGAGTAGCGGTTACTGTCTAATTCTTTTCAACAGATGATATGTAATCATTGTATGAAATTCCATAAACATCCAACCATAAATGGCAGAGATATCCAACAATTTGAAAAATTTAACGCAAAAAACAAAGGGAAATAATCCATTATTAAGCCAGGTGGAGTTGCTGTTACTGTCTAATTCTTTTCAACAGATGGTATGTAATCATTGTATGAAATTTCATAAACATCCAACCATAAATGGCAGAGATATCCAACAATTTGAAAACTTTAATGCAAAAAAACAAAGGGAAATAATCCATTATTAAGCCAGGTAGAGTTGCCATTGCTGTCTAATTCTTTTCAACAGATGGTATGTAATCATTGTATGAAATTTCGTAAACATCTAACCAGAAATGGCAGAGATATCAAACGATTTGAAATTGAATGCAAAAATTACAAAGGGAAATAATCCATAATTAAGCCAGGTAGAGTTGTGGTTACTGTCTAATTCTTTGCAACAGATGGTATGTTATCATTGTATGAAATTTCATAAACATCTAACCATAAATGGCAGAGATATCCAACAATTTGAAAACTTTAACACAAAAAAAACAAAGGGAAATAATCCATTTTTAAGCCAGGTAGAGTTGTGGTTACTGTCTTAATCTGTTCATCACATGGTATGTTATCATTGTATGAAGTTTCGTAAAAATCTGACAATAAATGGCAGAAATATATGCTAAATTAAAAACTTTAACGCAATTGTTAACGACACCAGAGTCCCGAAATTACAAAGGGCAATAATCCATAATTAAGCAAGGTAGAGTTGCGGTTACTGTCTAATTCTGTTCATCATATGGTATGTTATCATTGTATAAAGTTTCGTAGAGATCTGACTTTAAATGGCAGAAATATATGGTACATTAAAAACTTTAACGCAATTGTTAACGACACCGGACGCCCGCCCGCCCGCCCGCCCGTCCGCCCGCCCGCCCGCCCGCCCATCCGCCCGCCCGTGTTCGCCAAACTATTAGCCGAATTTTTTCGTTGAAAAATCCGGCTAATAAATATTGAATATTATTTTGTCAGGACAAAATTTTAATTCAAAATTACACTATTTTCATATCAAAGGGAGATAATAACTCACTTTCAGAAAAAGTTTTCATTCAAGTCAAGTCAAATATTTCTTTATTGTTTCTTTGTAAAAATAAATCAACATTACAAACATTAGCAATGTATAGATTTTGACTGACACAATAACTCTGCATTACCAATAATAACTTTGTAACTTTGCATTAATAATGTTGTTTTATAAATCTAATCCATGTAGAATATTATATATACCTAGATAATAAGTAACAAAGTCAGCTGAGAATGCTGGACCAGACAGAGTTTTCTTTCTTTCTTGTTTTTCTGCTGTATGTACTACATGATGAGACTGAAATGTAACAATTTCTGTCAATCATACATAAGTGAAGGAACCAGCCAGCTCAGTAATAACTCCTTATATAGTGGTCATTATCTTCAATTTTTCAAGCACTAGCCAGATTTTTTATGATATGATCAACGGGCAACTCAATTTTCATAAGTCCTTGACTTAGTCTAGTTGGCTTAAGGGCTAAGGCTAGTTGACTAAAGGGCTTAATGTCTTGTATAACTTGTATATATTGTCAATTTATAATTATGGTAGTTAGCTTATTAACCTACAAAAAAACTCAATCTTCAATCTCGTGTAATTATCTTTAATAAGTGTTGATATTCAATCATGCATGCTGGCACACATTTTGCCTCAATACATGAAATTCAACCACTTATAAATGTTTAGTCATCTTTAGCACAACTCAATGTCTCACTCTTCCAAAGGCATTAAATAGAAGCACAAATAATTTGTCATTTTGTTTTCATCAACAATTGTTTCAAATAATCTAAGATGACCAGCTCTCCTTACCAGCTTGTAAAATATATTCTTTAACAGTGTGCACTTATCCTTACACAAGGAGATGATAAAAGTGTCACCTAAGAAGGTTTGTTTGTTTGGGTTTTTTGGCGCACCAACACAAAAAGGTCATATCGTGCCGAACTCCTCTAAGAAGGAAAATCAACATTGTTGTTAATACAAACATTATTTGATACAATAGTTGCTACAAACGGTTATCACTGAACTGGACCTCAAGTTAACAACAAGTCAGAGGACGACAGTCACAGTTGCAGAAAGTTACAAAATGTACAAGTTACCTGTGTTATAATACCCATAAGTTCAGCTTTACGTAACATCTTCTTCACAACAGATGGACTAGATGTTAGGTAGCGTACCAACTTCTGTGGTGGAACTATAATAATAGAAAAGATTTATGACATAAATAAATACATGTAAAAGTGAATTTTCAGTCAATACAAATGAAACAAGTAAATCTGTGAGCTAATGCTCACTAGTGATACCCCCGCAAAAATCTAAAAATATGCGACAAACAGGAAGTAGATGAGCAAGGAGCATGAAATCGCTTTACACCACATGGGACTATGGGATGAAGCAATATGCAAAGTATTAGGCTGCTGCATGTTATAGTTGCTGAGAAAACTGCGACGGAAATTTTGTAACGGACGGACGGACGCACGGACAAGGGTAAAACAGTATACCCCCTCTTCTTCGAAGCGGGGGTATAAAAAATAACCGATTATATTAGTAATGAAAGATAAAAGAACAACATGGTTTGATAATGAGATAATGATAATAAATACGATACCAGAAAACTTACCATGACAAACTTAGCTTGAGCTTGCACTAAACACTGTGTAAGAATAAAAAAATAAGGTTTCTGTTAACCCCATTCAATTATCAATAAAAACATAGCAAAAACCAAGTTTAAAATGATAAAACAAAACTTGTTTCTATTTCATGCAATGAAGAGTAGCAACACCCAGAAATACAAACCCCAAGATGGTGGACGTGCTGCCTTGGATACTTGATATCTTTGTTTATGTTTATTTAATTTTCTTCTAAATCTTGCCTGCAATAAAGAAATATACTATTATCTTTTTTTTTTAAATGTTTGAAAAAGTAAAAAGCAAACGAATGTTGTAAGGAAAAATCCCTCGGGATTTTTTATGTATGACAATTATTGTATATACTAACATTTGATACATATGATACATATTGTATCTTGTATCTTTAATCATACTGTATTTAGAGCCAGACAGTTTTACAATATTTACACAAGAAGACATTTATTACTTTTACTCATCCTTACTCTTAATCAACAACTTTGTAGTCTTTCATAAAGATTTCATATTTTAATTGAATAAAATCTCATTTCACTATTAAACATTAAAGAAAAAGTATACATACCTTTTCCTTTTCATCCACAATATCATGTGCAGCATGCTGTCTCATATGACTTTGTATGGCAAGAAAATTACGACGTTTAGCTCTAGACGTATTCTTATCTGCATGAAGTTTACAATAAGCATAGAATGGATCAGCTATATCCTGTGAAAGATAAAACACAGAAATTTATCTTTCTATAATATAATACAAGACAAGGAAAATTCATTCAAATTCTTAAATTTTATGGATTATTTCAATCATTTTTATATAACTTTTATTTTTTTATATATTTAGTATAATTTGTGATAAATGAAAACAAATTCCATGAATGTATCACAATTATAAGATTTAGAATCTGACATCCAAGACCCCCAAAACCATAATCAAAATAATACTTTTCATAAAACAGTTTTTCAGTTACTTAAGTAGTCTCTACTATAATTGACAAAATGTTAATTCCATATTAACCTCATCAGGTGATGCCTCAGATAGAAGACCATTTCTTTGTGCACTGTAAATAGAATAGGAATCTTATTATTGTTTTATATATTAGATACAACACATTTTCACCTGCCATGTAAGTATAATTAAGACAAAAGGATCTACATATAAGGTTGTCCTTTTGACCCTGACAACTTGTTACTGCTAGTAAACATTTGGTTTGGGCAAGTAAAAAATAAAGCTGGACAATGTTGAGCCCAAATGGTCATGTTTTCACTTGACTTATATGTTTTCTTTCATTACAATTTCAGTTGTATAAGAACTTGTTCATTTAACTAGTTTCTGCAGACCATGCTCAAATAAAAACTAAACTTACTATTCCATAGTAGAGAGCACAACTTCCTTAATCATTTAGAAAAAAAACTAAAATTGCATAATCAGTTTCCAGAGAAGCAGGCAAATCGTCAACACATTTAGAAAGAGTGCAGTCCCAGAAAAATGGCCAATTTTCAACAAGTAAAAGATTTAGCAACAGTTACTTTATCTTACCATGTAACATGAAAGAAACTTCTACACATACCAGCATCACAACTTATACATACACCTGTCTTACAGAATCTAGAATCTTCACATAATGAACACTCCTGAAATATAGTGTACATATCAGAAATAATAGAATCAATAAATCAAAAGCCATCGAAACTAGTAGGAGGGAAGAGAATAATTCACATTGCCACTGGGAGGTTTCTAGGGTGCACAAACCTCAGTCTTGTCCCAACAGGTTCATGTATGAACAAACTATAACAAATTGTCTTGGTGAAAAAACTTTAACCCACCACTCACGCAACAATATTAAGAGCAAAAGCACACAAACACATGAAATTAGGTAAAAAAGGTCATTATATGGACAAGCTTTCTACAGACAATAAATGTAACTAAAATAGGAAGAAAAATAAGTACAAACACTCCATTTGCTGTACAAGATAATGAAAGAAAAAAATGTGATCAAATACAGCAGGGTGTTAAACCTAAGCATAATTAATGTCATTCTCCGCACATATCTCAATAAAATTTTATCTCACATCACTTACCTTTAAGCCCCATTTAGAATATGGCATTTCAAACAATGTTACAGGTGATAATTTGTCTACATCACCAAATGCCACACCAGGTGTATATAAAGCACATACAAGATGAACCCATCTGTAATATAGGTCAAATATTCTGAGTATTAAAAATTCAAAGTAATGCATAACACTGAATATTGCATTTCAACAATTTTTACATTTCTTTAACCAGGACTCACTAATTCTTTCACAGGGAGCAGCTACTTATTGCTTCACCCCCTGGTACCCTCAATTTGATATCACATACTTATTCCTTTTGGTGTAAGAAGGGTACCAGGGGGACTAAGCGCTACATAGCAATATGCTTAGACAACAGGCCCCTTCTACTTAGAAGGAAATCAATCAACATTATTGTCAATTTTTCGTGTAAAAGTATAAACTGCCCTTGCCTTTGACCCAGATCCAGCTTTGATTATCCACCAAACACTACAGCAGCTGTTTAAATAGACTTGGTACAAGTGAACACAATTACACAATACAGTATATACCTCTGCAGAGCGGCCCTCTACAGAACAAATCCTCTGCACAAAAACAACTCTTGACATTTCCCTTAGGTGTAATTTTAATTGTGCGCAACCTCTGCAGTGCAACAACCTCTATATGTTGTTCAAGAGAAGTTGTACAGTAGTCTCAATCAGAAATATTTCAACTATTTCACTTACTTTCCAGCATCTGTCTCCTTAAATATACCACCTTCATTAGGACATAGTTCACAATCCTGTAAAATAACATGAACACATATGTGTGTTATAATATATATACATGAACATGTATTGACTGTCACTTTTAGTTTATCAGCATTAAGATATATACTTCTTGATAAAACTGTTTGTGCAGTTAAGTCCAAATATGCCTATGTACCCTATATTACTTAAGTCTTTTCAAATTATTATTAGATTCTTGTTTTCATTATTTATTTGTGGTGTCATTTCTATAACAAAAGTTTTGAAAATCTAATACATGTCCCTCCATGCTTTGTGGCAGAGTGGAAGGTCTGTTTTTTACTGTTGCAATTCCTGATAGGTTTTTAGATTCCCTTTCATTAAGAAATTCATCATTTGATACAGCTTTCATCATTGTAAAGTAATAATTAGAGAATTCTTTACTGCTGTATCAAACCAGAGGATGAGGCTTACTTGGAGGAGCTCCTATCTCAGCTCAACATCAGAGATATTGCTGACATTCTCAAAACAAGCAGGCTGCGATAGCTTTATCATATAGAACGCAGCACAAGCTGGACCTCCCAAGCCAGAAATTTGAACATCACAGCATACTGTGGCCTAGGCAGACCAAAAATTAACCTAGGATGACCTGGTCAAGCGTGAATGTCTAGAATTTCAAATGGATGACACCATCCCTCAGTACCACCAGACATGGAAAGAAAGACCTCGATCCAGATGAGATAGACAGGCCTCACCCTTGCCAAAGGAATATTCAACAGGCTGTACCAAACTAACCCAGATGATGATGATCACTTACAGGTTTAACACCAGCTTTACAAGCATCACAGAACCATGGTTCAGTACTAGCTGAAGATTCTGTACTAGCTACTGATTGGTTATCACTAATACCATAGCAACCTTCATGTACAGCTACACCACAGTTATCACATTCTACTATTTCGTCATCTGTCTCACTGAAGTATATGAAATAAAAATGTTGAGGTTAACACAAAGTTGAGTGCAGTTTAAAGTCTGATTCCATATAAATGTTCAGCCTTCTTTACAATTTTGTATGATAACCCTGATAATTAAAATCACCTTCAGGTGGGTGATCCCTCACAGTACCAATTTCCACCAGGGTGAAGCAGAACAACTGTATACAATTTCATGCTAAAGGTATTAGCAGAGTCCCTAGAGGGACTCGAATCATAAGCACATGTTCTACTACTGGACCACTGCTCCTACATGGCAGAAGCAAGCAGTTTTTGCCTTGAACCAATAGCCTAAAGCCCCACACTAGTGAAACTAGGCCACCCTGCTCCTTAAGTGACTATCTATCCATCATCCAATTATGTCAAACCTAGTGAGGGAACATACACTATTCCCTCACTTCCACTGTAAATGATTAACAGAACTAACATATCAGACACTAATGATCATGTTTCAATCATAACATACCTTATATCTCCAAGACATACACAACAAATAAGAACTTTCATTGGTCGATCATGTTGGGCCTCCTGTACATCACTAGGTGCTTCCACAGGTGATCTAATCCTTTGTTTCTCAACATGCTTTTCAACATGTTTGAGTTTTTTCTTAGGAACATAATCTTCGTCATCTTCATCATCATCAGTATTAATGACATCAAATAGATTTCTCTTCTGTTTTCTACCAGTATCATTGTCAGAACTTTCATCATCACTAGAGTCACCAGTACTTAGTTCACTAGATTCATCATCATCAGTGTTATCACTCTTTGCTGACAACATTTCTACAAATGTATGATGTAACATAAAAAATATGAATGTTTGATTAGAAATAATCATACACACAATATAACCAGGAGGCTTTTATCATTTAGGACTGATAGGCTAACAATTAGAATTTGTGTATGTAAGTTCAATGGCAACCTCAGAAATAAAAGTTAAACTTCCACCGTGTTTTGTTATGATTCACAACAGGACACATAGGCAGACTGAAGTTTAACCTTTTTTCTCAGATGGAAACTCAATTTAATTTTATTTCAATGTCTTGCTCATATTGTCTCACAGACATTCAAATATTTGAGTTCAAGAATATAATCCTAATAAAGAGGGTATGCATGTAGCAGAAATATATGACATATGTACTCCAAATCTTTCAAAATTACTTTCATGGCCAAGTTAAAGAGAGTCAGCTTAGAACCCTAAATGTTCTTAGTCTAAACCTTGCTTACACATGAAATGAAATATGTGGCCATTTTCTTATCATTTCGCTAGCTAGCACTTCATTCCTTGGTACCCTTAATTTGATATAGCATACTTATACCTTTTAGTATAAGAATGGTACCAGAGGACAAAGCGCTAGCCTCTAGGTAGTGATTTCCTAAGGCAACTGGCCAATGATGTAATAAATTGAATTACATAGTTTAAATAGTGACCACTTACCAGTATCATTTTTTTTGTTATCATTAACTTTATCAACAGCTTCATCATCAGTTTCTAATTCCTGTTCATCATCATCACTCACATCTATAAAAGAAAGGCTAACAACAGTTTTTATAAACACAACTTAACACATTAAACACACTAAGCAGTATAGGCATTGATTCAGCAGATACACTCACATTCAAGGACTTAAAGGTGTCAGTCTTGAGAGATGACAATGATTTGTAACCGGCTAAAATCCATGGTCCGAACTGAGATTCGAACCCAGTTCCTCTTGAGTTCTAAGCGGACATTCTACCTTGTTGCCATCAAAGCTAGCTTGACGGCAAGAGAGTACAATTGTCGTATTATATCTCTGCTACAGATTCACATTCCAGAAAATTTGTCAGCCAATGACAGGGCATTTTTTGTCAAAATTGTGAAGGGGCCTGGGCCTGTTCATTTTGTGAAAAAAGCACGATGCGTCATGAAATTGTGAAAAAAACAAACTGTAAACAATGTATTCTTTATATACCGAATCTGGTGGTAGCACTTCTGCCCGGTTGTCTAGTTTTTGGGGGTTTTTTATGCCGAAATTGAATTGATTTTGTTCTTGCGTTTTATGTTTTGATAATTTTTTACATAGTATTTCCCATTTCGTGACATATTGAAACCGGAAATGTAGCACAATGAACGCTTGATTATAATTTCTGATTAGTTGAAAATCCGCTTCGAG
Organism: Mactra quadrangularis; assembly: GCA_025267735.1. Classification (NCBI taxonomy): domain Eukaryota; kingdom Metazoa; phylum Mollusca; class Bivalvia; order Venerida; family Mactridae; genus Mactra; species Mactra quadrangularis. The sequence goes on from CM046299.1 coordinate 18,003,239, forward strand.
CCGGTATTTTCAACCCAGTAAACATGCGCAAATACATTTCAGGGCTAGCTTTGGCTTTTTTTTCTTTGAGCCAATTTCCCGACAAAAAGTAAGTCGCAACAAAAATTTAGTTGTGACAAAGAACTTGAATAGGAGCTTTTTCTTGTCTCATTAGATGATGATATGAGTAGCTTAACATACCTAGTTCTCAATGAAAATACATGTTCAATGGCAATGACTTTGTTGTTTACTTAAATCTTTGATAAATAATTCTATGCTTTCGTCTATTTAGGACAGCATATCTCTATATGTTTTAATAGCATTTTGTGCACTGAAGCCCTTTCACATGTCTGTTGAAAGCCAAATGTCATAAATATAATCAGATAATACAGCACCTTTTGATCTCCACTATTAGCATGTTTTGTGCTCTTTGATTTGTACTATACATGAGCATTAAAACAAAAATGGTTTAAATTGATGTTCTAGTAATAGAACCAATGCCTATGAACGACATAAACATAACTGACATTATTATTAATATTGTTAACAATTCAGACTTAGCATGAATTTCTAGTAAACTTAACCAATGTTCTTGTATTCTTATAAAGCAGTGTACATTATTGATGATGAAAAAGAAATTTACACGTCAAAATGCAATTGTAACGTATTTTCGCGATCCCACGAAAATGATTAAGACTCTCGGTGAAATAACGTGGATCGTCGTTGGTTCTGTATGTCACCAAGCGAGTATCTAGTTGTCCTATTCATTTGATTATTGCGTTGTAAACGAACAATTTAGATTTGTATATTTAAAACGCTAGCAAATACGAATTTCGCTGATTGAATTTTGACGCAACGATAGCGCATCTGTTTTAATAATTATGCGACATTCGGCCCTTGCGCAGCAATGACGCAAGGGCATGTTCTTGGCAGATTCATAAAAAAACATATAATTATACTTGTTGATAATACGATCAAGGGTTAAAAACCCCAAATAATAAGGCCTGTGTTATTACAGTTAAAACTGTGAAGTTTTCACAATTATTTAGAATTAATTGTGATAATTATCCTACTTATATTTAATTACTCTTTACAAACTTGTTGTGTAAGAATGTTAGCTTCGTTAAAAATAGAAAGTGCAATGTGACCTTGTTATTTTTGGAAAACGTGTTTATAATGTCATCAATTTTAACCTTTCTTTGTTTAAAAATAATAGATCTTAAGAAATTCGTTTTCATCAAATTATTCGTTTCTGCTACCAAACTTTTTGTTATATATTTTTTTACAAGTTGTATTCATGTTCTATGCACGCACAAAAAGTCGAAATTTGCTGTCAATTGATTTTTTTTTAGCAAAAAACGATCACTTTTACGGAGATTGTACGGCCAATACGGGCATTAAACACGACCCCGATATGGGTTTAATTGATCAAGGTGTATTACATAATTCATAATTATTGGATCATAAAAGTGTCACTTTGTTGATTGTATACGCGAACACCTAGTGTTAATGATGGCTAATTATCGATTTTAGAGCCTGCCACAAGACTTGAGATGATAAAATATGAACTTATGAGACGACATACATCCGGCTTTTGATTTGGTGAAAATACGATTTTTAACAATTTTCGCCAAATTCGATTTATTTGAGCAAAATTTTCTAAATTGTCGCCAATGGTTCAAATGGCGATCGGCAGCGCGAGCCCTGCATTCACTTGACTAAAACTACGTGTTTGCATGTGGAAAAAATCAAGTGTTACCGAAAGTAAACAATGAATTGAGAAGGAGTAGTGTACAGATTCGAAGTCCTGATATTTTGTGAAATCTCTTTTGAAATTGTGCATTTTTTTCCGCCGCATTGTGAAAAAAAAGTGCAATTTTGAATTGTGAAGGGGCCGAACATCGGCCCCTGTTATAGAAGGAAAAAATGCCCTGAATGAAACAGTCACACCGATGAGTGTATTCAAACTATGATCTCAACAGCTTCATTTCATTTATCAGTTTATCTATTGACTTCAAATGATGTTTTGGTAAATTTTATACAACTGTCACTGGCACATACATTAACCTCGTTGACTTAAATACTCTCTGCATTTAATTCACAAAGTCTGCACAACTTCCGTAACTACTAACGATAAAAATAATATCCTTATTTATGTACTGGGATTAATACCAAGTAGACATTGAGAATTAAAATCAGCTGGGCTAATGTATGCGCTGCTGACAGCTGAATAAAATTCACCAATAAATGCCCCTAAAATGGAATTCATCGATTAGTTGATATAAAGATTTAACTTCAAACTTGGTTGACCAAGAAAAATACTCAGTTGCCCAATAAAAAAGCTAGTTGCTCTGGACAGCTTGAAAACTGCTAATTCCACAAGTAGTCATTTTCTTACCAGAATTTTTAACTTGATAATCACTATCATTTTCACTGTCATCTCCACCAAAGTTTACTTGAATCAAATGTCTTGAAACAGGCTTCACTCTACGCTTTCCAGGATCCCTGTTTCCTAAATGAAGTAAAGAGATAATGTCAAATTACCACTTATCATTATTATAAAGGTATTTAATGAGCAATTCTTGTCATCTCAACAATATAATTAAGTGCTATACATGTTGATACAGTTACCATTGGTTGACATTTACCTTGGACATAACTTACTTTGTTATCCGAAATAAACATGTCCGAAAATTGTTACAGTTTTAATCACATGAAATGACAACTTATCACTTACGCATTGCCCTGTACAGAAATCCTACGTTAGAGTCGTTCTCATCAACATCACTGTTATCAGCCATGGTTAAATGACAGAGTGAAACAAAACAATAAATCAAGAAAAACTAAAAGTTTGACTTCATACAAGTTGTGGCTAAAGTTGGGTTGATGCGTTGGGTTTCATTTTTCCCTAGTTATTTCCCCTTACTGAAAGTGCTCAATATAAAAATGATCAAATCATTGAAAATAATAAAGAATGTACTCGATATAATTATCAAACCACTGGATTAATATACAAAGCACAGGGACTGATCCAGGATTTTTTTCTAGGGGGTCCCGAACTTTTTCTAGGGGGTCCAAACTTTCGAACCACAACCACATTTTATAGGCGAATCCAGGATTTCTGGTTGGCTTAAAATGAACAAAGCAGAATGGGGTTCCCATGAGCCGTAAGGGCCCCGAATGGTCCAGGGCAAAACCCTGACCAGGGGACCAGGTTACCGGCGACCTTTGTCATATTTCATGATAGAAAAAATACTTTGCTTGGGCAATTTTGGGGGGGCGTACGCCGGGTCCGCCTCCTCTTGGATCCGACAATGTATTTTGCAGAATAATGCAAACTTAAAATCAGACTTACAGTAAAGAAAAACACTAATGGACAGGTATATTTAGGGGGTTCGACCCCCCTGACCCCCCCCCCCGCTAGATTCGCCTATGAAGCACCTTATACAGAAAAGAGATGAAATCACTTCAAATGAAATGTTTAATTAAGTAAAGTGGGGTTATTTAGTAGCGTCATAATTTCGTCAATCAAAAGTGTTCCTCTGTGGTCTAAATACTTCTTACAATAGAAAAATCTTAAATGAGTAATTAATTATCAAGGACCTAATAGATCTACATGTATCTTAAATTTATTTTACATTTATTAACAACGTTTAAGATTATTTTAAAGCAAAATATAAATCAAAATCTCATTTTTAGAATTCACAATATTTGTTTAAATCAGAGCTAGATATAGATCTATGTCGCTGTTTATCTTGAGTAGGGCCTATGATCTTATTTTCTTCAAAAAGTGAAAATATCTAAACAAAAAAATGGCAAAGAGTTTGCTATCGTTTTCAACTTATGTACATACACTGTTTCACGTGCAAAGATGGTTTGAACATCAAAATAAATTTTGTTAATAAGCTTCTCCGCGGAGTTTTGCGCAAATTTTTCATTCTTTCCCGCCAAAAAGTATCACACTACCCCATTGATCTATAAATCAATGCTCTATCCCCCCACTGGAAACCTCTTCAAAGTAACTCAAGCTGTGCATTATCTCCCTTTGGTTGTCAGGCCCTCCATTACAACGTAGAAGTAGGTCAAATTTAGCGATTGTTTTGTGTCGATTATTTATGTGGTTGTTTCGTATTTCCTGGTTTAGAAGACGGTAATTATTACATTTTATTAATCGAAATCAAGTTTCTTTAATGTTATGTTATTTTTTAATTCATTATGCTGCCCAGAGACTGTGTTTACGGTCATTTGTTTCGTAGACCTTCATACGTGTCAAGGGCCTCATTCGATGCCAAAATATCTTATTTGACGAATGGCTTGTCCAGGTTTTCATTGACTTCCTGATTATTGCAAGTTCGAGGAAGTTTAAATATGATTGATTTAAATGTAATTGTTAGTCATTTAATCTTGTTTCCAACGTTTCTAGCGACGGTAGGTAAACGCACTGCTTCGTAGGTCAACAAGGGAAGTAATCGACATTGTGCTTCTAGGATTACCTCTCTTGGTAAAAGAGGTCCATTTAGGGGTAAATGACGCGGTTTACAGTCATTTCGTCAAACGACCGATTCGTCAAAAATAATATTTCGTACAATCATTAGGTCAATTCGTCAAACTTGTAATATATAGTGTAAAAATATGTGAAAACATAGGAATTTTCATAATTGAATTTTTATGATTAAATTAATATGATTAGTATATTATAATAATTCATTATTATTAACGTACATTAAATACATAAACTTTGATTTTATTTCTTTAATAAACAAAAAAGTATCTTTGTTACATTTTTCTTTCTATCAATAGGTCTTTATCTTATCATCTATATACCCTAATCATATTAACTACCTGAAAATGGGACCTTTGAACACTCAAATCTAGCTCAGTACTTCTCCAGTGGGGGTCAGTGTACATTCCCCTCCCCCCTTCTGAATTTTCAAACACCTGCAACAGGCCCGCTATTCCAGGGGGCATGTGCCCCCCCCCCCTGGCCCCACAGATATTGACACTCATACAAGGAAAAGAGCACAAAATCAGCACCATCAAAGCAATATTAACTCAACTGTCTGATTTATTTTACTATAAATCATTTATCTGATCTTATAAATTAGATTATGATCTAAATTGTTACATTCAAGCATCTCAAGGTACACAAAATGGGCCTTATCAAGTGTTCAAGTCATTGATCGTGCAAGTGTATGCTCTTTCTTTACAGACTCATACTCATAGATATCAATAGCTAATTACATTGTCAATATTATGAATACCTCAATGGTATATTTCAGACAGTTGAAATTACCATGGTAACTAGCTAACAAAGACTAAATTTGGTTACATTGTATTGTGTACTCTGTTATTATTGATGTGCCTGAACGTTGATACACACAATTTTGAGGGTGTCTAAATTGCAAGACTTGAGAAAATACCACACCCCAATACTTGAGGGAGATATGCCTCCTACATAAGAGGAGAAATTAACAAAAACTGACATATTGACACTAAATTCTAAGTATCCACTAGAAGTTCTAGAACCAATTTTAGAACCAGCTCTATAACTTGTTCTAGGACCAGTTCTAGGACCAATTCTAGAACCAGTTCTAGAAACAGTTCTGGAACTAGTTCCAGAACCAGTTCTAGAAAACTGGTTCTAGAACCTATTAATAATAATAATATTAATAAAGACTTTATTTATAGAGGCAACAAGCCTAAAATTTGATCTGCAGTAAATGATTCACTAATTACTCTTTAAAAGTTAATCAAAATGATTTGAAAACTGATTTTTATGATTTTCATCATTATTCATACAGCAGCTATTTTAAAATATAAGTTGATCTCTATAAATATTTCTGTATAGCTACAAGCCTACTATGATATATTAGCAACAGTGATATATCTTATTTGTTTTTTCCAGGAAATCTGCTTATAATCATACTCGGCAATAACCAAGCTGATTGATTATGAGCTTAGAAAATGCAAGCATGAAATTAAAAGTTTTAATATATGATGGACTAAGTAATATTGCTTAGATCAAGACTTGCTGAAATCTTGTTTCCTCTAACTTTAACCAAATCTAGTCTGCAATAATGGAGAGTGGACATACTGATGAGAATGTGATAAGTGATGATCATATTGAACAGAGTGATATTCTTGCTCCACATTATATTATAGTTGAGGATCCAATCTCTATACATAGTTATGCTGATCTCTCTGGAGTCTCATTGCACTCAGATTTGAGTACATCTGTCCAAGTTGTCCAGGGTATAAATACAGACAATGTTGACGTAGCTAGTAAAATCTCCACTTTGATGACCAACGAAGAGTTTGATAAGAAAATCATATCTTCAACTGATGGTAGTTGTAAATCCATGAAGTCTGATACTATATTAGCAATACCAGACCTTAGTGAGCGAAAATCTTCCATGGTTGCTAATGGTAACAATGATAAAGAAATTTCAGCATTTGATTTTGCTGCTTCAATTGATGCAATAGATGAATTAAACGCTAACAATGATGCTGTACAACATGATCTAATGTCTAACCGTGGTGTTACCAAGCATAATTATCAAGTTGAGATGGTCCAAATCTTAGGACAGGTGTCTGCTGAAAGTCAAACTGAATCAGTTACCGATACAAACGAGAGAACAAGTGAACATGATCAAGACAAAACTATGTTTTCAGAAAATCTTGGACTAATTCCAGCAGCTAAATCAGAAGAGAAGATAATTGCACTAAGAGCTAAAAAGGTTAAAAATGGAGTCACAACAAGAAAAAGTTTAGAAACAAGGCTTCCTCCAAATATTAATAAGATGCTCCCATTTCCTCAGCACCCACCAAATGATTCACCCATAACTACAATCAATTCACCGCCAATGCCAGGACACAAACATAAACCTGGGTGTTACAAATGTGGCTCATGTCATAGAACATTTGCTACTATTTGTAAACTTCATGATCACTTTCAGGATCACTGTGTAGGTGGTTCCTATCACTATGACCATTTACTAAAGACAGCATTTCCAAAATATGACACTACTTGTACTTATTCACAAACTCCTGAAAACTTTAACGATGAGATGGATACTTGTATTAAGATTGAAACCAAAGTCAAGAAAAGAAGAGTTGGGAAAAAGTTGAAATTTTCAAAGTCAGGTATGAAAAGAGGTATGCCTCCTGCTAGGAAGTTAACTTCCATCTTAGGAAAAAGAAAACGAGGGAGACCAAAGAAAATTGAAAACATTGAGAAAATATTTATTGAGGATGAATCTAAGGAAGAAATTGAAAATGAAGATCCTGTGGCAGAACAAATGGACTTTGCTTTAGAGATTGTTAATGATGAAGATGATGATAATGATGATTCTGATTTGTTTGCTAAGGAACAGTTTCTGAATGAAAGTTTAGACTTGATTTACAAGGTTGACAACAAAGACGAAAATGTCAAGGTAATGAATATCAAGGGAGAGAATAAAGCTGTAGTAGATAATGTTGAAGATCTTAAGAATGCTGATTATGTAGATGACAAGTTGAAAAACGAAAGTCCGGCACGTAAAAGAAAAATGAGTATTCCAAGAAAAATTACAAAGAAAGGTGATGAAAAAATTGTAAACAGCAGATGTAAACCAGGAAATAAGATCAAATGTGACTTCTGCACTTGTGAATTTCAATACACACGTGGCTTAATTAGACATGAACAAGAGAAGCATGCAGATGAAATGAAATTTGAATGTGATCAATGCGACCAGAAATTTATGCGACAATATAATCTGGAACGACATAAACTTTGTTCACATAATCATTCAAAGACTCGATATTCAGACGAGACTAAGAGTGTTCTTCGTTTGAAAGTTGTCAAGAAAGAGACATTGAAGAAATCGCCAGGGAAAGCTTCTGAAACTTTGTCACCTTGTCTGATTTGTGGTAACCAAGTTCCTGATTCTAAGATGGATGTACATGTACGACTTCATACAGGTAATATTGCATTTACATAAAAAGAATTGTTGAGGTATATACAAATCTCCAGTCCATATTCTTTAACTTCAAAACTTCTGTTTGTGGTTGTTGATATATCCCAGACCTTTTTTTCCTTATATAACAGGGGCCGTTTACAGGTGCCTTCCCCTCTTCTTTAAAATCATGCAGTTTTTCCCAAGTGAACCTTGGAGTTTTTGTTCCCCTATCCGTGAAATTGTGATAAAATTTCCCCAAATGTTCTATACAAAAAAGGCCCCAGGCTCCTTCCCTAACTACTGAAAAAGCCCTATATCCCAAGGCATTCTAAAACTATTTTGTTAGTTTGGCATTGATAAATTTTATGGGACTTTCAGTATTATACTACTACATACATTAAACCTGCTTATTTAAATTCTCACTACAGTTTTTCTGTGCTCAATATCTTTAGTTGAGTTTTTAAATCAGCTGAGTTAATGTATGTGCCACTGACAGTTGTATACTTCTTGTTTCCTATATGGTTAAGTGTGATTATACGAAATCAGTCCTTTAATTGTTTATATTGATGGATCAGAGCAAAACTAGTCTAACTACATATATATTATATGGATGTAGACTTGTTTTGTGCCTATCTGATTAAAACCCGATCTAAAATTTCTGCTCGCCTACTCGCTAATTTAGATCTGGCCTTTTTCAAACGAAGGTCACGTTCAGGTGACCTTTTTTCATCATAATATTCATGACGAAATTGTTATGATACGTAACTTGTTTACATCCTCTACGTCACGCAATTTGAAATGAGCCGCACAATCGCAGACTGTGAATAATACCACTGTTAAATTAGCATGCAAACCTAGGTCTAAAAATAGTAATTACGAAATCAAAATGTGATTAATAGTGTTTTCGTTTAGATGAAAGCTACGCATTGATTGGTCGACACAAAGTTCATCTCGACGTGACCTTCCATGGAGACAGTAGAGATCCTGTACGACAATTTTCTAAAGGATACATTGTATCTGTTTACGGAGATTGGTTTTGTGCTGACCCATAAATATATGTTATATTTTACTATGAAGCCTATATGACTTTGTCTAGCAGAGGTATAATGCAGCACTTGTACTCCCATGCCTTCAAGCTAGCTTTTATGGCAACATGGTAGAGTGTCAGCTTACAAGTGGAGAGGTGGGTTTGAATCTGAGTTCGGACCATGGATTTTTATCGGGTTATAGTTCGTTTTTCTCAACCGTCAAAACATGAATTTTTTCACGGTGACTTCGTGCTCTTTGTCTAACACTTGTGATATTGAGATAGTGTGCAATCATTCACTGTGAAATTATTCAAAATTTGACAGTTGAGAAAAATTGGACTATACATTTGTATTAAAATATATGTTGTCACAATTAACCATACATTTGTATACTATATTTTCATGTATGTATTTGTTTTCAGGGGAGAGACCTTTTATTTGTCATGTTTGTGGCAAAGGATTGATCAGTGATAAAAAATTAAAGCGCCATCTATTGATACATTCTAACAAACCAAGACATACTTGTGAAATCTGTGGAGAAGGATTTGCTATGAAATATAAACTTCTTACTCATATGTTTATACACACTGGTAAGTAGGAACAGTGGTCCATGGGTGTTGAATTTTTATTTAGTGTTGTGTACTTGAATATATTTATGTTGGAAGGTTTTTACTTATTTATCATTATTATTTTGAGCTATATTTTTCAACCAAAAAAATTTGGCTAATAGTTTTGCGAAACCTGGGTGTTTAGGTGGGCGTCTGGTTTGGTTAACAATTGCGTTAAAGTTTTTTATTTACCACATATTTCTGCCATTTATTGTCAGATCTTTATGAAACTTCATACAATGATAACATACCATGTGATGCACAGAATTAGAAAGTAACCACAACTGTACCTGGCTTAATTAAGGATTATTTCCTTTTGTAATTTTTGAGTTAAAGTTTTCAATATGTTTGATATCTCTGCCCTTTAGGGTCAGATCTTTAAAATCCGGCTTCAATGTGGTTTCCACATTATATTTCTTGTTAATCACTTTGTACAATGCCAATTGAATACGGTATGTTATATTGAAAATAGCCTTTTTCAAATTAAAAAGTTTAGGTTTCCCCCAATTATTATACCCCCGCTTCGAAGAAGAGGGGGGTATACTGTTTTACCCTTGTCCGTCCGTGCGTCCGTTACAAAATTTCCGTCGCAGTTTTCTCAGCAACTACATCATGCAGCAGCCTAATACTTTGCATATTGCTTCATCCCATAGTCCCATGTGGTGTAAAGCGATTTCATGCTCCTTGCTCATCTACTTCCTGTTTGTCGCATATTTTTAGATTTTGGCGGGGGTATCACTAGTGAGCATTAGCTCACAGATTTACTTGTTTTTTCAGGTCACAAACCCTACCTGTGTGCAGTATGTGGGGCTGAGTTTAATAACAGTACATCATTGTTACATCATAACAGAACCGTACATTTAGGTGATAAAAGATTTGAATGTACTGTATGTGGTGGTCGCTATGGTAAGAAATCTCAACTAGAAGAACATATGTTTAGTCACTCCGATGAAAGAACTCAAACTTGCAGGTATGATAATTTTGTTTACTATTAAATATCAGAATTTTAGCCTACTGTATGTTTTTTTAGGTAGAATGCCCATAACGCTAATTTACATTCATCAATATTATTTGTAAAACATGATTATAAATGTAAACCAACACAATAAAGTATGTATATAGAGAACAATAGACTTAATTGTAGGCCTACTGAACAAATGTTTTTTGTGGCTCCTCAATAAAATTTTGCTATCCAATTAATTACCCTTGTTAAATGAAACTTTAAAAGTGGTTGTTTAAATTCCACCCTTAAATATAATTACACAATGTATAGGCCATCATTTGTTCTATAATTTAATAATGGTTATATAAAAAAAACAACAGAAAAAATACAACAATTTTGTGTTCATACACTGCACTAGATTCAGTACGTAGCCAAAGCACCGATTTGTGCAATCAGATGAGTTGTTGATGTATAGAACGATAATATTTCAATTTTTAATAGCAAGATATGTTTAACTTTCAGGTACTGTGGTAAATCTTTCAAACATGCTAAGAGTTTACGTCGGCATGAGTTGACTCACGTGTCAGATGCTAAATTTGAGTGTGATCAATGTGATAGCAAGTTCTCTAGAAAAGACAACTTGGAACGTCATAAAATGTGTCACTTTGCAACAACATTACAGTGTTCTTTCTGTAAGAAGAAATTCAGAGATCGTCAACCTCTACTTGATCATGAACAATTTCATATAAATCAGAAGAAACATCAATGCCCGATCTGTAAGGATAAATTTCAAGATGAGAACTATTTCTATAACCACATGGAGAAAATTCATAGTATTACTAAAGCTATGTTACCGGTGGTTAATGCAATCACTACTTCGCCTGAGAAAGAACCCAAGTCACGTAAAACTTCCAGAAATAGTGGTCAGAATGCTATTGTTGAAAGATTGAAGTTAGATCAAGATGGTGATCAGCTTAGCTTGTCTGATGATAGAACTGTCGATACCTTAAATAAGTGTATGAGCGTAGCTGGCATATTGCCAACAACTTCATCCAATCAGGGACTTGGAAACATGACTCAGTCTACTACACAAGTAGGGTGTCAAACACAGCTTCTTAACCCTATATTTAATGTGGGAATGAACTCAATGGGAGTGCCCACTCAAGTAGTTTCTAATACCAATGTTAACCACAATTTTACTTCAGCAGTTACTGTTGGAACTAATATAAACACAGCACAGAGAATTTCACTTAGTTCTATCAATGTTGGAGAAAATGGAACGATCCAGTTATCACTGGATCAGCCTGAAGCAACTTTAACACTTGGTTCAGAAAGCACTATTCTTTCAGATCAGGCTAGATTAATGCTTGATGTAAGCGCTATACACAATCTTCAGGGTCAAGAATATCGTATGCCGAATATGTATTAACCAGTATGAAAGATCTAAATGAAAATATCTAATTTATTTATTTTGTGGTTAGTGTTAAGATTCCTATACTGAGTTTGTATTAACAATTTTGAAGGATCTTAATGAAACAATAATTTATTTATTTTGTGACCAGTGTTAAGGCTGACACGTTTACATGGAAAAATACTGATTTTAACCAATAAAATCAATCTGAAGCCAGTAGAATTACAACACTGGTTGTGATGTTGTTATGCACTATGGGAAATTTCTTCTTGAAGTCTATGAAATTAGTAGGTATGTGGTTGCCCAGGACAACCTTTTTTAGCTCGACTTTACGTAGTAATGTAGAGCTCTCCTACTCGCCCCAGCGTCGGCGTCCGCGTCCACCTTTCTGATTAAAGTTTTTGTGCAGTAAAATACTTTCTTCTATATCTTTGTTATTTCTTAAGATATTAACTTCAAACTTTAAATATATGTTCCTTACTATCAACCACATCTCATGTGACAAGGTATATAACTCCAAACACATTTCTTTCAGAATTATCTCCCCTTGAACTGATTAAAGTTTTTGTGCACAGATTAAATTTTTTATGCAGTAAAATACTTTCTCCTATATCTTTGTTATTTCTTAAGATATTAACTTCAAACTTTAAATATATGCTTCTTATTATCAACCACATCTCATGTGACAAGGTTCATAAATCTAAATATATTTTTTTCAGAATTATCTCCCCTTGAACTAGAGTTTTCTTTCAAAAATGTTTGTTTTTACTGCAACTGTTTTATTCCTTTAGGTATTGACTTCAAACTTTAAATGTACATTCCTTATTATCAACCAAATTTCATGTGACAAGGTGTATAACTCCAAATATATTTTTTCAGAATTATCTCCCCTTGAACTTAGAGTTTTCTTTAAAAAGTGTTTGTTTTAACTGCAACTGTTTTATTTCTATAGGTATTGACTTCAAACTTTAAATGTACATTCCTTATTATCAACCAAATTTCATGTGACAATGTGTATAACTCCAAATATATTTTTTCAGAATTATCTCCCCTTGAACTTAGAGTTTTCTTTAAAAAATGTTTGTTTTTACTGCAACTGTTTTATTTCTATAGGTATTGACTTCAAACTTTAAATATATGTTTCTTATTATCAACCACATCTCATGTGACTAGGTTTATAACTCCTTATACATATTTTTTACTCCTGTGACAAACACTAACTAAGTCGAGCATGCTGTCTCCTCTGACAGCTCTTGTTTAGTTCAGGCAACCAACAATTTCTTTTGGGCAACCAAAAGTCAGCAAATAAGATATAGTGCTTGCTCTTAAAATGATCTGTTCAGACAACCACTTTCGTATCCTAATTTCGTAGACTCAGCATGGGTGAAAGTTTTCAGTATTAATACTGATTTCAGTATTTTGAGAATACATTTCACTATCTAATTTATATGAAATCTGGTCTATTTCAGTATTTTGAAAACCTTCAACTTCCATCCATGAGTCCAGAGACTGTAAGCTGCATGAAATATTATATATGTTTTTGTTAGGGTATTTGAATCAGTTAATGAGTTATTTTGTTGCTGATACATGTGCGATAAAATTTTGTTAATTATTATTTTGATATACAGTGTATTGACCCCCATACATAAACTGTATGTAGCAAAATCATTGCCTTAAATGCTTTTGAGTATAAGCCTAATTTATTATGTTGTATACAGATATAAATGTTGTACAGCAACCATCATTAATCTCATGTGAGTCTATGTTGCCAAGGGTACTCTTTTTTAATATTGACTTACTTTACCCCAAATCTTGGGTTAATTCGCAGATATAAAGTGTTGATTTTAGAGTTTTCATACTTGTTGTTATATGCTTTTTACCCTATACAAAACTACTCATCATTGTGGCATTATTGTTAATGTATAAGTTAAATAGATAATTTAACATTGTAATAAACTTTGTTATAAAAGATTATGATTGCATCTTGAGTTTTTTCAAATCTTTAATCCTGTTGACTGCATTTTAGTCATCCGACATTTGAAGATTTTTCCTAGGTTTTTCTTTCCTGGATTCCTCGCATTCAAGTTTAGTTTATACTGATTTATATAGTTGGATTTTAAAACAAGTTCTGACAACTTAGATAATCACTTTCAAATCTGCTACCTGGTTCCCCAAAACTGAGCTAGTAGGATAAAGTTTCTTATTCAAGGAAACCATGGGGTAGATTTTGGATAGGATTTGGACCATTGTAGAGCTGACTATCAAATGGTTACCAGTGCAACGTCGTAAGCTCTCGGCAATGCCCTCTCCCAGGCTTGTTAGTATCATGACAATATCATCTTTGCCTTCTGATATCTAGGGCACTAAAAATCAGTGCAGCCACTATCGGACATAAACAGTGTATTTGTATGGAGAATATAAATTGATGAGCAAAATACAGATACTGTAGGACAGCATTATTCAGAATATTGACAGCTGTCAGAAAAGTGAATTGTACTACAAAGAAAAGGATTTAATCATAATGACCATCAATAAGTAGAAGTCTTAGTTATTGAAAACAGAAAATTATTTCTTGAACCTCAGTTAAATACATGTAATACATTTCGTTTTGCTAAAGAAAACGTTGATATGGATTTTAGAATTAGTTTAAATCCTATAAAAATGGTTAAATGGTGACAGTTAGTTTGTTTGGCTCTAATTAATGGTACTTTAATCTTGACCATCTTTTTGTCATTGTAGTGCAATCTGATTAAATCTGTTCTAATATTTTCCGCTCGCCTACTCCTAATTTAGAACTGGCTGTTTTCAAATGAGGGTCACGTTCAGGTAACCTTTTCTCATCATAATACTCATGACGAAATTGTTATGATTAGCAACTTGTTAACATTGTCTATGTCATGCAATTTGAAATGAACTGTCCAATCGCAGACTGAAAAATACCGCTGTTTAATTAGCTCTTAAACCTTGGTCTAAAAATAGAAATTACGAAATCAAAATGTTATTAATAGTGTTTCGTCTAGATGAAAGCTACACATTGATTGGTCGACATAAAGGTCATTTCGATGTGACCCTCCAATGAGAAAGTAGAGATCCTGAATGACAATGCTCTACAGGATATCTGTTTACGGAGATTGATTATAGTGGTCAGTCAACCTACTCTTTGTCAAATAAAAGGCTTAGATCTTTGGAGCTGAGCTTTAAATCAGTACTACACACATACTTTTGCAATGAACTGAAATTTTAATAACTTGGTTATGTTCAGAATGACCATATATGTCTTAAGTATAGACCAAGCATCAAACCAACAACTTGCACAGACTGAGCCAACTTGCCAAATAGTCCAAGAGTTGAGGCTATTTATCTTTAATTTCATGACATGTCTCGTTTTTCCCATTGCAAAAACTACATTTAATGTAGAACAACACAATATCAAATCCAGAATATGCCAAAACTGAAAATTAACAGCCTCAGCTCTAAAATATAACATTCTGTGAGTACTTTTCTTACATGATACCGGTAATAACTAAATAATGTTTGTTTCATAAAGCAACGTGATTGGTTAACATAGAATCATGTACCAGAATTAATAAGAGTCAATAAAAAAATAACTCAAATTATGTTTGAACCCAGATCTGTAGTGTAGATGGTAGTGAGCTGGGATTTCAAATCTTTATTGCCCAATGGGGGAATACCACCTGGGCTGTTATACCATTCCATGAAAATTTTACCATAATATCAATTTCCCTCCATTAATATGGTATATGCAGAATCTGCTGGCCGTGTGAGGATAGGCGAGTACTAGTTATAGACCAAGGTATAGGAATGCTAGGTTAGGTGTGCTGGACGCTGTATAATAATCTAAAATTATGTTGGCACATTGTTAAACCCAGCATAAAAAACCAAGGGGTCAATAAAGTATAACTCAAAGAGTTAAAGTATAAAAAACCAAGGGGTCAATAAAATATAACGCAAACCGATGTTTTTTGTTTTAACCATATTAATTTGCAAATAATGCTAATACCCAGTAAGCAATTATAACATTTCCAGTTAATAATGATACAATATAGTTGCCACAAACAAAGACATTTAACGTGAACATATAAGGTACGGAATGAATGAATAATACCATGAAGACAACATCAGTTCTAACAAAAGCCATAGAGCAATAGTTTTTGTCAATAATACAATAAACACAGGTATAAAGTCACAATTATGCTGAATTTAAATTGATGTTCAATTCATGAACAAGTGTTTTATAAAATTATAAGACATAACTGCCACACAAAGCAATTTATGCAGATGTTTGGTCGAATGCAACAGTGCTTTAAACCCATTTTATTTAATTATCAAGGAAGCATATATAGAAAACACCCATTACTTTCATATCCTTAACTTGAAGCAAAATGCCCTTTTCTCCCTTTATTTAAACCTGGTCACTATCTTTTATTTTTAAATGTGCATGTGTACCAAGAAATCAATTAAAACAGGTTAAGATTTATTGAAAAAAAGTCAAATTAGAACAATGTTGCATTCATCCAAGGACTGATTTTTTTTTATATCAGTGTTCTTGCTAGACAATATTGACTGACCCATGTAAATTTTGTTTATTAATTATTGGTCTTAAATAGATTAATTACTATGATAAGTAAGTTATGTTCACAAGTGTCAAGCAATAAGAATACACTGTACTTGCAGGCAAAACAAATTATAATAATGACAAAATGATGTGGCCAGTTTTCTAATGAAATTGCTATCTAGCACTTAATCCTCTGGTACCCTTCTTACATCAAAAGTAACAATTATGTGATATCAAATAGGGGGTACCAGGGAGCAAAGGGCAAGCTAGCGAATGTTTAGGAAACTAGCCAATGTTGTGAAATAATATGAATATTGGAATATTTGTCAAAGATTTTTGCTTGACAAGAAACATAATGAAGAAAAAATGAAGATTGCACTGTTACTGTTATGAAATGAATTGTTAGAATGAAACATAATAATAATTTAAGGGCAAACATTTGGTACAAATATAACATCAATTCAAACAAAAGCATTCCATATTTCAAACATATGCACTTAATTAACTATAATTCTATTTCATAAATAAATGCAATTGGCAAGCAGTCTAAAAATGATTTTTAATCTTTTGAATCAGTAATCAGCTGATAGTGTAAGTCTCTCTGTTAGAATTACCCATAATACGGTAGAAGTCCCTTAGTGTGTTTAACATGCCATGTGACATCATCAAAATTGGTATAAAATTAGGCAGGTCAAACAAGTGCTTAATTTTCAATTATCAACATGATTTACAAGTGCATAAACACATTCCTCCATTTGTGCACATCCTCAAAAACCTAGGGTTTTACCTGGTATTCATCAACAATAATATTTGTTGCGTATGAGTATCATGGGTTTTCAATGATGACTTTTGCACAAAAATTGATGACACCATGTCAACATGAATTCTACCTTAACACAGTAAGAGCACAATGAATGAGATTTTCCTGGAGAAAAATTGCCTGACAAACATATATAATAACATTTTATCAGCAAGCACTCTAAATATATAATATACAAAGCAGATAAGTGATGGTATGTGATCAAGCAGTGTCTTATAGTTATAACATGAAAAGAACAATAACATCAAGTTAACACAAGTTACAGCCTCAATAAAATCAGACCTGACATTTGGCATCAACCTTTAGACTTGATTTGGAACATAAGTTGACAGGGTTTTCCAGGAGAAACATTTTGCACCAATGTGAAACTAAGTTGAAAAAAATGTGTGCTCAAAATGTGGGAACAATATGATTTAATCTGTGTTGCATACTTTTCAGCAATAATATGTAAAAAAACTTTGTTCTGCATGAATGAATCCAGTACAAACAAACCTTATTCGACTGGAAAACCCCATGAATTTGAGTTCCGGTAAAACACCACTATGCTAGCAGTTATAGGAGTCTGATTTTACTAACATTGAACAAGCCACTATGTATATCAACAATATAACTGTACATAACTAATACAAAAATGTACACAGGGTTATACAAAGGAATCACAATATAGTCATATAACAAAAACACAATGCATTTCAAAGGTCAAATTTATCACAAATAATACAAATAATTAGTCTATAGTTTTTTTTACTCCATTTTGATTTAATACTATAACTTTGATTCTCAGCCTTTAGGCTAATAAATAACAAAGTATACCAGTAGTCAATTCACTGTTTTTTCACAGTAAAAAAAGTGCTGTTTTGGGGTTCTTGGTTTAAAGGTCAGGCAAATGGGTATGAAAAAATGTTAACTACTTTATTCCTTATTAATTTTGTACCTCTTCCGAAATTGTAAAGCTTGCTCCCATTGACTCAAGATAATTATATAAAATTTCAATGTCATTTTTTACACTCGGAATTAAATTGATAATGCATATAAATCTATCCCAGGTCAATATGGACCAACCATACAACTGCATGGGTAGGTTCTGAAATTCTGAATTTAATATAGACTATTTAATCAACCCTAATGACAGAACATGCAAATCAACTTAACCATTCATACAGTTCAACCTTAGACAAAAGACTACTTAAATGTAAAACAAACCTCAAAGTATAAACCACTTTCGTTAGACCAAAATAGCACAGTCTCAATCAGCCCCTCTTCATTAAAACTAAGACTTATGCCTCAGTCCCATAAAATCGTGACTTGTTACGGACCCGTACATGCAGACAGCCATAGGCCGTAGGAAGCCTTGCGTTTCAGGGTGACGATACGCACATGGTCAAAACATCACACCCGTACAGAGCCATAGCTGGAAGATATGCATGTCTAATCCATACATAGCCACTATTTTGTACACAGTTTGACTCTGAAACTGATACGTGTATCCTGGGCTCATCTCACGGACCCTGGTGAAAAGGTAATAGTCCATACAGGTACGCAAGAGTTCGTACGGGTCCTTGCGGAGTTTGATTGCACGACGCCGTACGGTGCCCTCACAGGTATTTTTATGTTTATGGGACTGTAGCTTTAAATACAATACATTTTTGGTCATTATATTGAAGTCTACCAGAATTAAAATTGTAGTGACAGACTTTCATCCAGAGGTGGAGGGAGTTCTGGGACCTAACTTAACAAAACTTCACAAATTAAAAGTTTTTTCTAAATGTTCATTTTTTTAGTAGGTATATCCAGTAAAAAAAGATCTTAAACACACTGAATCAAAGACAGCTGAGAGCATACAAGCTTTCTTGCCATTAATAATGCTGACAAACAATTTCCATAATATTCATTACATCTTAAAATTTCTATGACAAATCCTATTTTGAGTAATTTTGTGTAACCAGATCCTGGCATATACATTCCATGGGAGATTTGTTTTAAATGTTTTAAATGCACATGTACAGAATTGATGGTTTTTATATCAGAGTGGTCTTATTATATGGACAAGTTCTTCCCAATTAGGAATTTCTGTCTTTAAAAATGTCAAAGTTGCATGATTTTAAAATAACAAAAGCGGTCATAATAGCATAACTTTACTTATAAGAAAATCATTCAAGGTAGAATGTCTGTGTTCCCATTTCTATATCCAACTTTACTTAAATTGATTAATTAACTGTATGATATTGGACTTTAAATTCAGGGCTGATATGGCGTTTACTACATCATTATAACCAAATACTAGGCCATTATGGAACAACATGGCCTTTATGAAATACCTTGACCATTATGACATTCAGGTATTTTGATTGGTTACGAATCTCATAATAGCCGAATTTGCTCATAAAGGCTGTGTTTCCTTAGAAAAAATGCCGCCATTTTGAATGTTGGAACAATCTGAGCGTTTTTGATAGTTAAGGGTTTTCATAAATTTCACAAATTGAATAGTTAATTAATAAAACTGTCAATAATTAAGTGTTTTCATAATGACCTTGTTATTTGGATGAAGTAAGTCATATTAGTCTTTGACCTGCAGACTCAGGCTAATATGACCGTCTTAAGCCAAATAACAAGGCCAGTATAAAAACACTAAAAACACTGTAGTATAGGCATATAACATCATTTATCAATGAAGTGCACTTTTTACAATACATGGAAAATGTGACTAGATACAATGTACACAGTTATACAAAAAACATGTTTTTGAGACAGTATAGTTTAAATATTAAGTTAATATTAGAATATATACATGGAAATAAATCAAATACATCCGAGGTACATATAGGTATACATATCACAAAGTGAGAGGGACATTATTGATACTTGGATACATGTGGAATTTCACTGCAACTTACAAACGGCTTAAGAGTAAATAGCAATACACTATACAACTCACAGGGGCTTGAGATTAAATAGCAATACAATATAGTTAGTGGGTACATGTGGTTTTTCACTGCAACTCACAAATGACTTAAGAGTAATTATCGATACACTATACAACTCACAGGGGCTCAAGATTTACTAGCAAAAACAATATAGTTAGTGGGTACATGTGGTTTTTCACTTCAACTCACAAATGACTTAAGAGTAATTATCGATACACTATACAACTCACAGGGGCTCAAGATTTACTAGCAAAACAATATAGTACAAAGTGATACTTAGTTTAGTGTTACATAGATAGGATTTCAAGGTCCAGTGGTGAATTATATAGGTACAGTTACAATGATACATAAAGTACAGTGAATTCACAGAAACTTGGGGAATTTTGTATGACACAGTGAAAAAACGGCTAAAAACAATGCCAAAAGAACATCATGGTTTTAGCATATGTTCCCGCAGTGAATTTTAACGTTATACAAAATTTAGTAAATTCACAGTTGACTGAGACTCATTATAAGAATATGAAAATCAATACACAATTCAAGCCCCTGTGGTGAATTACAATGCTACAAACATGTAAGTGAACAAGTATACAATAGTTCATAAAATAATCATGATTGTTACTACAATGCAATGATGATGATGATGAAGGTTTATATATGGAAACATTTCATGTAGAAAATGGAAATTATAACAGTATAACTTTGCAAAAATAAGCCTTCATGTAAGTACTCCATCAAACATCTATTTCATACAAGTAAATCAGAAAGTTTTGAAATCTGTATTATTTAACCATAACAATATACCAACAGAGAAATCACCAACTCTTAAAATGAAGCCAAAATGTTTCATTTTGCATACGAAGGAAACAATGATAATAATATTATAATTATAATGAAGCAAACTTGCAAAATGGTTATAAATTAACAAGTGTAAAATAAAAGAATGCGGTAGTGCCCTATTTGATGAAAATAAACATACACAAATTATTAATTAAACAAAGATGGCAGTTAACATACATGTACAATGCATTAAGTTTGTGAACTAAAAACTCATATAAATTTAAAAAAAAGTTAATTCATCCTCATTATAAAAAACAACAAAAGATCCATGGAATTGAAATCCATGCAAGAAAACTGACCCTTTTTTCAAACACTAAATTCATTGGTTGTAATACAAACACAAGTAAAAAAACTGTGTTTAAAGGAGATACTCTTTCCTTGAACACATTAACTGTAATCACTAATTTATCTTTGGTATAATACAATAGTATAAATCCTAAATCAACAAAATCCTAGAAGTAAAATATGATGGTTTTTATTTTGTTGTCAATGACTCAAATCTTTGGTTTTATAAAAATAATATCATTAATATTCATATCAATAATAAACATGTACAAATAAATGGTTATCATTAGTTTCAAGAAAAATAGTATTAAAAGTGGTATTTTTCTGGGCTTTGAGATGGTTTCATATTACTTAATTTTCTGAAACTATTGTATGCACAAAAACATTTGTACAAAAACATTTTTACAAAAGTTCATGTTTTTAGAGAAAATATGAAAAATATACATGTGTTAAGAGACTTTTGGGCCCCAGTGTAGCGTAACTTACAAGTTATATACTGCATATATAAAGCTGAGAGGCTCTACCACACGTAAACTAAATAGCAAAGATATATAGAATTCACTTCACACTAGCACCGGAAGTTAAGATTTAAGGCAAACATGAAACAATGGTACAAAATGGAAGAAAACAGTATTTCACTAAATACATTTATGTTTTCAAACTATATGCTTAACAATAAACTCAATATACAAAGTGTCATAACACGCTATATACTAAACTTACATTGGGTCTTTCTAAGAGTGGAAATTACAAAAAAGTCAATAAAAAATCCTGCTACTGCATGCAGGCATGATACATTTCATACTACAGAGTCAATACATACAAACTATAGTATTCCACTCAAACTATTCATTAAGTAGGTAGTCCTACTATGTGTAACAATCTTTTACACTAACATCAGTGAGTAAACACTTATTTTAGGAGTGTGGAATTTCTTTTTGTTTTTCATTTGTCCTCGGACAAGTGATATCTTACAATCTATTTATCCAGGATCAAACTGCACTGGTCCATAAGTTCAATATTCAAAAAGACATATTGAGAACTGTGATATTAACTACAATTTATAAGTAATAATGAACAATTGACACTGTAGACAGTGCAGTTCACAGTTGAATTTGACAAAAACATTACAACATTTACATTATTTAGTATATTTACAACTAAAATATCACTTGTCTTGGGACAAGTGGGATTTATTTATTTACTTGTTCGCAGACATAAATGTACAAGTCGGACAAGTCGGGCAAAGGAATTCCACACTTCTGAATTATTTCTAGTAAAGTAAAAGAACCATTCACATAATAGTATTTCAAGTCATTATAAACATGGGTTAAAATAAGACAATGTTTGATGGAAAATGGCACAGCTTTCTTGATGTATATATGAATGAAAATGGGCAAACAAAGCAAGTATGATAAATTATTATATATCTAGTGAGATTCTGTTTAGAACATATATCAAAGGAATAAAAATCGTTTAAGAATTTTGTAGACTATGAGTTTTAAACCAAAAATATGGTCAAATGAAATGAATAAAAAATGTTAACAATATCAAATATGTAGACAAATCAATAGTGACTGCTACGTTTTATCAAAAAATCATCTGTATTATAGAGCATTGTTGATTAAATATAAGGAAACCATTTAGTCCTTTATCTCTAGAATGAACAATGCTGTGGGTATGATTATTCCTGAAGTGAGATGGATGCAAAATAGCAAAAATGGAAAGCATGAAACATTTTTGAAATATATGAAACAAAATGAAACATTTTAATAATCAAACATGTAGTTAGCAAATACTCTACCCTGTTCTCTTATATCAAATCTGGACCTCCAAGGTTAAAAACGTTCCAATGGACTTGATACTCAAAACTCAGTATCGGCACAAACTGGTTTTTTTCAATAGTACTTAAGTTTTATACATTTTATAGAAGTACAAATGCAATGTACACATATAATACTACCTAATTAATTATCAATGTAAGGTAATTTTATTTGAATGTAACTACAAAATGTACTTCATTCTTATTGTTTAACTTTGATACTAAGAGACAAAAAATACACACATGTATCAGTTATATATATCGTAGACCAAGTGTCACAAAACTTCTCATATGGAGATTTTCTTAGTTTCAATTTATGAACAGCAAGTAAGTTCCTATGAAAAACATAAACAAATCCAAAACACACTGAATCCAAGTCAACTGTGGACATACAAGAGTAGTGCCACCTATAACATTAATAAAAATGTTGACATTGAAATTGGTATTTTATTTTCACTTCAGATCAATACCATTTTGAAAAGTTAAGTGAAACCAGACCTAGTACAAAAATTCAATTACCACTCATTCACTATTGGCAATACAAATTGTTCAACATCAATGATGTCACTTGGCATCATCCAACATGTAGACATCCATGCCAAGGAGATCATGGCATTCCCTATACTAAAGGATACGGTTTGTAAATGAAACCTAGATTTGAGCATACAATGTCCATTGATATGTTAATTAACCTCAAACCATGGTAAATCTATTACCCTTATATAATAAGCATTAAAACAATCAAATATAAATCAACAATACAAAAAGCTGAACTTGCAACAAAAAAATGAATAATAATACCCGCATAATTAAATGTGATGATCAAAGCAATGGTAAACACAAATGAAAAGTGTAAAGATAACCAACAAATACTATGGACAGATCAAGTCATCTTGACAGTGAGAAAAAATAAATAAACAAACAAATACATACAAAAACATGGAATGGCAAATATACAAACCGAGAGTTGATCACAAGACCGTAATAAGTGCATTGCTTTAAATAGTGAGTTACTACAGTCTTGCGGGCAACCCACAAAACAAGTACGACAAAGCAGATCAATAATGGTATCAGATCTTTACATACTAACAACAATACTGATTCAGGCCACGACAAGAAAGTCCAAGAATTTTAAACTGACAAAAGCACATGTTAATAATCCCTCAGGGAAGATCTGGCATAGCCAATGTGTAACTGTGTTGCTTCTTTTAATTTAGTCTTTATTACAAATACATAATAATAATGTATCCTCATTGACTCTTGAATCTTTCCAATATAATAAATTATAGTGGTAGAAAAACTTGCCTTTATTTTCAATGTAAGAAAATCTCACTCAAAATATATCTTATTAACCTCAGTTCTGATATTGCGCAATAACTGTAGCATAGGAAATGAAAAGGAATGACCATTACAGAATATGAAATAAATAAAAACACACCTACATGGTACAAAAGCTATGAAGAACCTAAATTACTGGCAAATATCAACACATTAGTTATTAATAACACAAAGCTAATAAATAAAAAAAACACAAGTATTATGCAAATATACCTCAATACATGTAACTGTAAACTAATAAAAGCCATGGCTAAAATTATGATCAAATGTAAGATCTATCAAGCTCTAAGCAGACAATCTATCATCTTACCATAGCTCCAAGTCATAAGAGCATAAGTGCTAAGACCTCTGCTACATAATGAAATTAAATGGAAGGAAATTATATTATCCTATAATGTATAAATTGTGAAATAACTAATAAAACCCTGTATATACCAACATACTGTTGATTCTAAAAAACCTTTTAGGAATGTAGTATTTGATACTGATAACTTATTCAAGGAATGTTAACAATAAATGTGTTCATTAAGAATAAAAACATACAACAAAGTCAAGTTTGTCTTATCCCTAAACATAATACTGATAAAAATTATATGATTGATCTATTTGGCATTTTGCTTTTTACATATTCTTATATGGTCAATTTTTATTATCTCAAATTTGTCAGGATCGTAGAAAAACAATCAAAATAATAAACAATCGACGTAAGTGTAATCAATATAATGCGAATTAACTGTATTTTGCTTTCCTACTATGTAGACTTAGAGTCTGTTTATATATATGATAATATTGTATGTTTGATACAAAATACACAATTTTAGTTAAGGACCGAAAAATCAATGAAGTTTCACTACTGATATAGTGCGTAAAAATTGATCCCGACCTGACCTTTCACATTTACATCTAATAATTATCTACACATATCCCGACTAAGTCAGTACCATGCCTATTCTATACTAAGGCAGAGATCGTAAAATTATAGAAGTGTGTTTGTGTGTTAAGTTTTAACTCATAATCCTCATGGTGAATGTGTAATCGAGCATTAATACTAAATTCCTATTAAATGTAATGAATATTCTTGCATAAAGGTCAGGTCGGGGTCAATATTTACGCACAATACATATTTTAATAACACACTATTTTATGTTTGACATTATAGACTCTTTGTATTCAAAATTATTATGCAAAATCGATTTTGTAAAAATGATCAGCTGTCACTGAATATAAGAAATAATTGGGTATTGGTCCAAGTATGAAAAGGTTTAAACCTCATATAAATGCCACAGAAAATGTATGCTCTAATACTGAACAAACAAAAACCTCAAGATAATATATAAAATTGTGTAGGACAAAATGAAACTGAATACGAATGTTTCAATACAAACAATAATAAGGTACAATAGATATATAACTTGTACTTAATGTTTTAAAATCCATTTGATTATATTTAACAAATATTTTAAGTGAAGTCTATAGTGTAATGTACATTGTAGATACAAAAAGCTAATGAATGAATGGTGAGATATGTTGACCAATATTGTGTCACATGACAAAAGATATCTTTATACAATTATAAACAAATTCAAATCTATCAAGTAGCAACAAAACTAACAATATTTGTAGGTTTTTTTTAAAGAGAATGGCACAACAAAAATAATTAAGTTTTACAACACAAATTGCTCTTGAAACAAAATTGAAACATTAAGCATCCATAGGATGAATTCATAAGATGACAGAATCATATCCATAGTTTTCATTCATTTTGATTAAGAAACTTGGCAATCTTATTTACAATAATCAGACAGTAAACCAGTGAAACCACAGGCGGCCGGCACCGTCTCTTGAACAACACCCTTTGGGAGAAGCTAAAGTAAGTTTCTGTTAAGAGGTCTTTACTCTGCAGAGGTTAAATTCAATTAAAATTAGCCTCAATAAAATATAAAAAAAATGTTAAAGTGCAGAGGAATTTTTTCTGTAGAAGGCTGCTCTACAGACGTTATACTGTACTACATTTCAGCATAGTACCATCTTTGCCTTATATATATTGTTACAATGAATCAATGAAAGTGATGTATAAGTATAATAGTACATTCATTTGTTCTTAGGAAACATGTAAATGTATATTTCTACATTACAGTAGGAGCTAGTAAGACAAACTAAAAGCACAATTACAATTGGTACAAAGCTTAAATATTATCAAATTGTTGAAGAGAGGTATCTCCTATACAATAAACATAGCACAAGTCTTTAATGAATCATAGAGGTCAGTGGACCGAACAAATCTCTCTGAATTCAAATTCCACCATTTTGATGCACATAGCTTGAACATTCCAGCATTTGGTTATTCCAATCCATCTGAAGCAAGTAACCATGCAATGGTCCATCTTCCTCAACAATGTTATAGAACTTGAAGTATAAGGTTTTGTTTGAAGCTAACAACCTCTGTGTTTGTTCGAACTTAACAATGCTTGAAGTGCCTCAAAATGCTAGAGAGCTTGAGATATGAGAATCCCCTGTGCATGACACCTCTCACTAGTGAGGTATATATTGTGGTTGTGTATGTGTCAACATCCTATAGTTTATAGTTGTTCAGTATCTTTCTCTATCCAAGCAACAATCTTACCCTCCCAACCAGGTATTATACTTTCTTCATTTGATATCTGTAACACAACAACAACAAAATGAATCATAACTTCTATACATACAGCTAAATCTACAAAGGCTAGCTAGAAAGGATTTAAAGCTACTTGCTAAATTCAGTAAATTTAAAAAAAATACACTGGACACAAATAAGCTGAACCTGTTGTGCAGTACTTTAAATAGTTATGTACTTAAAGACTTTTTTACATTTCTCCACACTATAAACAATTTGCTAGTTTCAATATGCTCACTAAAACTGTAAAATACAGGAAAGTTCATGTATAAAGACCACTTTCATTATTACAAAATCATGTGTTTTTTGGTGATTTTTAAGTTAAAAAATGTTTAATTTGTTCAAATTAATATCATCTATATAATAAACTGTATCAACATTGAGCCCAGAATCAAAGCATTCTCAATTGCTCATAGAGTGAGGGTGCTTAAAACTCAATAATATGGGACTCGTGTCACAGCATTTTTGAAAAAGAGTTATATAAATGGTTTGGTTTCGACTTCTACAATCAAACAATTTAATCACTCACAAATAAATGAATACATTACCTCTTCTTTGACAGTACCAAATTCTGGATCTAGTGCTTTAAAATGATATCTATAAGGACCTTGTCTATCAAAAGCACTTTTAAAATCACGTAAGGTAATCTCACCAAGCCTGAAATAAAGATATATGCCATGATTTTCCAAAAGTTAGATTTGATCAAAAGACAGTACATTGCGCTTATAAAATCAAAATTTTTAGTATACTAATTTATTTTGGCTCAATTGTGAAACAAGTTCTTACAACTTAGATTCATCCTTTTAGAGTCCGATTCCTGGTCTCCCAGTACTGAGGATAAAATTTCTTGCTTAAGGAAATAATAGGGTAGGTTTTGGATGGAATTCAAACCAATGCGGAGCTGGCTATCCAATGATTACCAGTCCAACGACATAACTGTTTGACCACGCCCACTAAAAATCCTGACAAAAATGGTAAATGTTCAGATTAATGTATACATGTAACAACAATGTACCTCAATGTATTATTTTTGTTATGATGGTTGGTTGGTGCTTTAGAAAACTCTTTTAAAAATATTTATGTCAAATAAATCAACCTATCCAATGTCCCTGAAGAGGTGTAGATCTCTAGATCTAAGCTTTTTACCATTACACAAAGCAAATCTTTGCCCTTTATGTACAGTTGTAGGAGGGAGAATGGCCTCAAAAACTACAGATATCGGAACGTGCAAGTTGTCACACGGTACGGACGGTACACGCACGTTATACGAACACGGATTGCACGTTTCACGATACACGAACACGTTAGATAGCTTGATTTGCGGTAAAATACACGATTCCGAGTCTCGATACACGTTTAACACGATTGTTCGAAATCCTCGGCTTTTTTCGCCCAGAGAAAAACGTTCAAACGACGACACGTTAAACGATTAATGCGTCTCAAATGTAGATTGAAAACAAAAAATATTCTTCTGTTTCGTCGTACATATGTAACTAAACAATATATGTTTTGTTAAATTTATTGAAAATCGAGTTTACCTGCTCAATTTCTTAAAAACAAAATGTTACAAGTTGGTTTAAATCGAATTTAAATTCACGCACACGATTGTCAACTTCGAAATCACACGATAGATTAAGAAATAAAAATTTAAATATGTTACATTGGTTCATTACACAGTTAAGCGTAATTGTAAAATATAATATATAATTGTATCAATAAATTTATTGAATATCGACATTTTAAGTAGAAATTAAGGTACACGATAGGCGGGCAGTCAATACACGATAGACAAAAAAGAACACGATTGATAATATTTTGTATAAAAATTAAATTAGTACACGGTGTACAACAAAAATACAAACTGTATAATAAAGAATATTATTACTGTCAAAATAATTTAATGTCATTCTTAGTAAGTTTGTTTTAATCGAATTAAAAACCACGCAAAGCCGATCAACTCACACGATTGATAAAAATACACGATTTAAGTTTTTTTCCTTTGTTTTCTTCAAGTCATTCATTGAGAAAAGATGTCATAATTGTATGTGTAAATGTTTCAAACGTTAAACACAGTCTTAGCTTGATTGTAAAAATATAAGCAAGTCATATAGTATAGATTATTTTATTGAATATCGACATTTTTAGTAGAAATTAAGGTACACGATAGGCGAGCAGTCATTACACGATAGACAAAGAAGAACACGATTGATATTTTTTTATCAAACAAATTATGTAAGTACTTTATGTATAACAAAAATACAAACTGCAGAATAAAGAATAACATTACTGTCAAAAATTGTTTATGTCATTCTTTGTAAGTTGGCTTTATTCAGATTTAAAACCACACACACGATAGCCGGCGAAACCCACGCGATAGAAAAAGAAATACACGTTTCAAGTTTTTTCTCTGTTTTATAATCAAGCCATTCATGGTGAAAAATACTTTGAATTAGTATATGTTTTCAAAACACAGTCTACGAGTGATTAAAAAAATATAAGCATGTCATATTGTATAATGATCGCCTTTTTAGTAGTATGTATACTAGATATAAACGTTTACATGCAGTGCTTGCGTGAAGACGCGGTATTAAGACAGTACACACACCTCGTGTTAACTTAATATTTTATGCCGACTACAAAATCGATATTTAAATAACAAGTTTTACATATAAATACGCGAATATGAGTGAATAATACGAACAAACTGTAAAAACTAAATTATTTAATTTACTTTAAGAATTAAAACAATGATGACTTTTTTAATCAAATAGAGTCGTGATAAACGAGTTCTTGACCAAGTGAGATGTCAATTATAACAGTTTGTTTACTAAACGCTTTAGCCACTGACAAACAAAGAAAATGTTTGATGATTAAGATAAATGAAAGCATGTGTTTACATTTTAAATATAATAATATTATAACGATTATTTTAATTTAGTAACAACATTTCGGTTGGGCCGTAATTTAATTGACCGTAGATTGGTCCGGTATGAGCCGCAGTTTATCGACGTACGGCATTTTAAACAGGAATTTCCGGTTTGAACATAGTCAACATTTATTCTAAACTCAACTTAATGAATCGCGGTTTTTCTTTTTGTTTACGGATGATGATTTGTCGACAATGCATAAGTATTTAATACATATATACGTATGGATTTGTCAATATCTCGGGCACACGATACACGATAATAAAACGCAAAATCACAATATCTCGGACCGATTTTTACCGTGTATTAACACGATGAGGGGTCTACACGTTACACGATTGAAATACACGGTGAATTATACACGCACACGGTATGAATGATACACGCACGATACACGCACGATACACGCACGATACACGCAAATTTCGGAAACTTGCACGATCCGAGATCTGTAAATCATATGAAACCAGGCTGTACATATAAAATTTTCAATGTAACAAAACATGACTGTTTTACCACAAATAAAAACCAATAAATTCGATATCTATGTGTAATCAATAAAGTCATAATGAAGATGACTTGACAAATAAGTAAACAAAATTAGATAAATATATATAAAACAGTATCTAACTATCTTACCTTCTATTAATTGTTAGCATGGAAGGTGTGGTAGAACTATCAGTAAAATATAATACTTTTGTACAATTCTGATTGCCTGCAGGTGGACTGTCTAATTTTCTTGGATTAAAACCTAAAATAGTGAGTTAATACCAAAACATGTCATAAATAGGTAGAAGTTATATGATAAATAGTCATTAAGATATTAAATATCTTTACAAAGTTTGCAAAATTTAAAAATAAATAAAGTTTTAGTTGCAATAGTAAAATATTAAAAATACTTATAAGTGGTTATACTAGACAACTGAACACTACTTATCTTGATCCAATTTTGAAAAGGCGAAAAAAACTAAATCTAGACTGAGGCTCATAAAATTTAGTCACAAAAATGTATTGATTTCCCTGATTTCAAATATTCTAATCTAAAGATATAATTCATTACTGTCATGATGTCAATAAAGCTAAAAATGCAGTAACTATTGAGATATGAACAAATCATTAGCCAGCCTGGGTATATAAGATAAGTAACCTTCACTAGCTCAATAAATTTTCACTAGTCTCTGACTTCAGGATATTTTCACTAGCTCAAATCAATTTTAAATAGCCTCTGACTTCAGGATATTTTCACTAGCTCAAATCAATTTTCACTAGTCTCTGAATTCAGGATATTTTCACTAGCTCTAATCAATTTTCACTAGTCCCTGACTTCAGGATATTTTCACTAGCTCAAATCAATTTTCACTAGTCTCTGAATTCAGGATATTTTCACTAGCTCAAATCAATTTTCTCTAGTCTCTGAATTCAGGATATTTTCACTAGCTCAATCAATTTTCACTAGTCCCTGAATTCAGAATATTTTCACTAGCTCAAATCAATTTTCACTAGTCCCTGACTTCAGGATATTTTCACTAGCTCAAATCAATTTTCACTAGTCCCTGACTTCAGGATATTTTCACTAGCTCAAATCAATTTTCACTAGTGCCTGACTACAGGATATTTTCACTTGCTCAATCAATTTTCACTAGTCCCTGACTTCAGGATATTTTCACTAGCTCAATCAATTTTCACTAGTCCCTGACTTCAGGATATTTTCACTAGCTCAAATCAATTTTCACTAGTCCCCGACTTCAGGCTATTTTCACTAGCTCAATCAATTTTCACTAGTCTCTGACTTCAGGATATTTTCACTAGCTCAAATCAATTTTCACTAGTCTCTGACTTCAGGATATTTTCACTAGCTCAAATCAATTTTCACTAGTCTCTGACTTCAGGATATTTTCACTAGCTCAAATCAATTTTCACTAGTCTCTGAATTCAGGATATTTTCACAAGCTCAAATCAATTTTCACTAGTCTCTGACTTCAGGATATTTTCACTAGCTCAAATCAATTTTCACTAGTGCCTGACTTCAGGATATTGTGTTAAGGCTATGGCAGATTCTATAGCAAATATATTATCTGTCAGCCAACTACATGTATAACAGTATTTAAAATCAAACAATGTTACTCAAACATGCAGTAAACTAACATTGTGAAACCAATGTGACAATGTGACTAACACAACACACTATAAATTGTGATACAGTGGACATTATACCAAACAATAGTCTAACAAAATATATGAAATACTTTCATTTCATTATAAACCATGTACACATACAATCTCATACCCTAGCAAGTGGTTGACAACTGCCCAACTTGATACATGAAAAGACCAAACACTACAAAGGTATAAGCTCCGGGATCTGAACCACTGTCCCTGGATTTGTTGTTAGACTTGCTAGTGACTGAATTTTGTGAAACCATTGCCAATATTAGTATTACAATATTATTTTTTTTGTACAAATCTATATCTGACAAATTATGAATAGATAAATATAATCAGTTTAAACTAGGTTAATTTTCATTTTATCAATTAACACTGACATGAGATATGAAATAAATTTTTCAAATAATTACTGAGAAAGTAACATACCTGACCTAATCACTACATGTGAATATTAGTTTGTTTTTTTCTAAATCTTATTTAATAATTTTTGCACAAGCCTCTTAGCAAACCATTATAAAAATTAAGTTTCTTATAAAGATTCAATTTTTCGAAATATAGGTCCTTTAAAGAGAATATTTTCAAATTAAAGAGCAAACAGTGATCTTTTTACATCTAAAATTTGGTTTGAAAATAGCAGGAAACAAATTTCAGAAAAAACTCAATGAACACAGGACATGTTTATTAATACTTGGTTCAAATTAAGCATTTGGGACACAAAAAATCATCAAAAATTGCATAATTTTATAGTAAAATTTTACTATAGCCTACATAGAACAAACACTATATTATGACGTCAGATATAGATATATACAGATAATAAAGTGAAAGGTACAAGGTATACAAACCGTGATAATCACACTCACTTGATTGCTTACTACCTGGTATAGCTGTGATAGGTGATCGTCTAACATCACCTGTACCATCAAAGTTTAACTTTCTAGATACAGTACTATCATAAACTCCCTGTGAATACAACATAACATCTTTTATCTATATTTTTTTCATCATCTTGACCACATGGGTCAATGACCTTCCAGTTTAAAGTTAAATAAACTTGTAATCTTTACTGTAGCTTGGCCACAAAATATAGTATAGCATATTTTTTAATAAGCTATAAATAGACTACTTATATCATTAGCATCTGATAATGAATAATTAAAAAACAGGACAGACAACACAACTCTTTTACGATATTGCATAATTAAAGGGCCATAACTCTGACATTGTAAGTTACATTGGTCTGGATTCTGGCCAAGTTAGTGAACACTTTGCATTTAGGACAATAAAATGAAGAGAACATGTAATATTTCAATAAGGTAGTTGAAACAGTTTCTACTACAGACATGCAGTGCCTAATCCACACTACTGCCTGCCATCATAAAGTAAACTGGCAAAATGTGCTACACATCATTAAATAAACTGATAGACACTTGGCTGAGGATGTTGGTTTAGAATTTCACACTGTATCTTTTAACATGTTAGTATAAACACACTGTACTAACCATGTGACCAGTATTTGAAGATGTCTGATTAGTATTTGGTATTTTTTCAATTAGTGTTGATATTCCCTGTTCTATTGTATCTAAGGTATGTTGTTGTGGGTCTGTATTTAAGAAATATTGTCTCAGACTGGTTACTGATTCTTTTAAAACACCTAACTCATCTGCACCAGTCTACAAAGATAAAAAAAGTTACATAAATCATACATACATCTACACTTGGACCAAAGCCTAGCAATACTTCCAAGTTTCATTTCAACAATTAAGTTTCATTTTATTTGGTTGAATTTAATACCGTAGCAACATATTGTAAAGTCATATTACTGAAGTCAGTTAACCTACTCACCATTCCTGGAGCTAAATCTCTGAATTTAGCTGTTAACCAGTTTCTGATGCATACTTCCTTCAGTGACTGACAACTGCCCTATATGATTTAGAATCAGTGGTAGGAGGGAGAATAGCCATAAAAATTATATCATGACCAAACTCCAAAAAGTATGCCAGCCCAGAAATCGAACCAACAACCCTGCAATCAGAGGACTTATGTGCTACTAACTGAGCTAATCGGGTGACACGTTATCATTCAATCATTGATTTAAATTAGAATCTAGAATAAAGGTCATGTAATTCAACAAAACTTAAAAGTTTCAAGTAAGTGGCAAGTTACAGGAAAAGTGTCAATCAAGCATGCTATTTGAATATATGATACTGTGTTGTGAGCAGGAGTATCATGCAAAAGCAGTGCCCTCCAAATGACTATGGACAAAATCCTGCTTTACGGATAAACCAATTAACACTAATCAATGAAACAAAGTTACCTGAACAAATTCCCCAAATCAACATTAATCTTTTCTTTTTCTTTTTTTTTAACGTCGCATTCAACACATATATAGGTCATATACAAGACGGTCAGCTCTTCCTACTATAGGTTTCCTGGACACTTATCTATCACCAGAACTAACTTACCCTACCACGAGGCCGACAACTCATGTATAGGATATGACCTGCTGGGACCGGGTTTCGAACCCACGATCTCTGGATTCGAAGTCAGACATGCTAACCACTACGCCATGGCCGCGGCTAACAATCAGTTTATTGATATATGATTCAAACAATTATCCAAGAAAAAGCTTTAATTTTTAATTATAGATTTAATTATACTTGATTTACTTGCAGTATGCATTTATCCTACAACATTTCATTTGTCCAAGATCTTTGAGGGCACTGTATAGATACACAGAAAATGCAAAACAATACATTTATTTAATGGAATTTTTCCTATGTCCTTGTTGAGACAAAGTTCAATGTTGTGCAAATCAGACTTTAAAGTTAGTAATCAATGACATCTCATTAATGCAAAAAAAGCATTTATTCTAAAATCTCTGAATGTTAACACAAACTATGACAATGTCATAAACCATCATTAATAATTTTATTCTTCTGCATCAACACAATTAGGGACTTTAGTCAGTTATTTTTCCCTGATAAAATCTGAAGCAATCAATTGGTAAGTAGGTCCTTACAGTTGGAATCCTCAGATTTTATCATTGAAGTCCTATGTAAGAATAACTAAATATTTCATCTAATATCTTTCTTGTTAATGAAGATATTAACAGAAGTGATGAAATTTAGATAGTTCATTACCCTAAAACACTTAGCTTGAATTTCAAACAATTTAAATTATTTTTAGAAAAAGTCATGTAAGATTAATTTTTGCAAATTGACATTGAAAAGTAATGGTAAAACCCGAGTAATCCATCTAATTGGACCTACCAATTTGAAGAGTATACAAGGAGAAATAACTGACTAAAGTCCCTTATTACCAGCACGAGGACCCTTTGCCTTGGTAAACATGGGCATCCATGAAAAACAAGGTCGGAGTTTTCAAAGGCTGAGCTAAAAACATACAACCTCATTAATACTGATCCTTTAAACAGGGTTTTATGGAGATCAGATGTCAGGCGATCTAGCCGCATGCTGCTCACCCCAATTTGTTGGATGCCCAAAGAAGAAAAATAAAACTAGGATTTGATTATTTCATTGATTGAATAAAATACAATGTAGATAAAGTCTTACAGGTTGTGGACGTATCTGATCAGTTTTAGTATGTAATATTCTACCAGCCAATCTTGCCATCTGTTTATCTTGTGTAGCTACCCTAGCTTTTAATGTTGCCTATAGAATACAACATATATATTTATATGTATCATTAATGTCATAACAAATGACAAGTTTAACAAATTATATTGTATGCAAATGAGAAAAATGAATCAGAGGATGTTACAATGTCACGAAATACATATGTCATGCTGTTCAAGGGACATAACTCTGAAGTTCCAAGTAGTGGATGATGAGCCGACCAAGTGTGGTGAAGAACAGGAAGATAATTGTTAGACTAAGGAACAGACGTACTTTGTACCATACACATACACTGCCCTCCAAAAGTTTCTTCACAGGATAATTAATGAAATTGTCACAATTTTTAAGTTCAAATTTTAAAAATTATTGTACTATTGTTTACTTTATTCATTATTCGTGTAATAGAAATGGAATTTTTATTGGTATATTTTAGTTTTTGAGTTGCAGCTAAAGTTATTTATCAGCCTCCGAATCTATGGTCAATGTATCTCAATGAACCATTAACAAGTTTGAGATATTTTTGTGATTTCACATCCATAAGAGAAATGCATTGATAAGAAAAAGCACAATTGCAAATTATTTTACAATATACTGCTGTTACAACTTTTGAAACTCCGTGTAGTACAATGTAAACTGTGTGAAGAAACTTTTGGAGGGCAGTGTATATTATATCATGTAATTGTGGTCATCAGAACTCCATGGGTGTTCATATATAACAAACTAATTTTGTGAAGATACATAACAAAGATAGGTGAATAGAATATAGACAAAACCAGATATCAATCATTCTACAATTTTAACATATTTGAAACCATGACAACAACAGCGATGAATGCTGTACTTACCCCTGTTTCATCAACAACTTTAAATCTATCATTTAATTCTTTAATTTGTAATTTTAATGATTTTGTAGCACTTTCTTTCTCATTTATTTGCATCTGTAACTCTTGCTGTAAATGATCTATTCTCATATCTCGTCTTGTTATATCTTTCTGTAATCACATAAAAAGTTGAAGTGCAGTTTAAAGTCTGCTTCCATATACATGTTCAGCTGACTTAACAATTTTGTACAATAACCTTTGATGATTGAAATCAACTTCAAGCAGGTGACACAGTACCTTTTTACACCTGGATGAAGTAAAACAACTGTAGGTAAATTTCTTGCTCAAGAAAATTAGCAGTTCCTCAAGCAGGATTTAAACCTAGGATCACTAAGTCTTGATCCTAAAGCACACATCCTACCACAGGACAACTGCTTTCACAGCTAGAAAATTTAGTACAGTTTAAAAAAAAACATGTTACAAACCCCAATTATGTGTATTTCATATACAGTAAAGTTTTGCTATAAACACCTTGGTTATTGCAAAATCATGACTTTTGTGTTTTTTGACAAATTTTTGGTCCCAAAGGCTTAAACGGAGAAGAAAAAGGTCCTTTTATGAAGACCATTCTGGTATTAAAACCTTTGCTGTTGAAAGTCTTATAGTGAAACTTTACAGTATAGAAGTTCAAGTTTTAGCAAGGTTATTATTTAAAGGTGAAATCTGTGTAGGAGCAGCTTTAACCACAATCTATGAACTACATGATATAATATTAAACTTACTCTAAGATCGGATATAGCTTTATCTTTGTCAATTAATTGTCTGGATACATTCACCTGAAATATATTATATATATATTCATCAGTCATAGCAGATTAAGTTTAAATGTGGTATAAAGCCTGCTTCCATATACATGTTCAGCCAATTTTACAATATGACATTGTATACAGTATAAGGCTTGATCATTGAAGTCTTCTTCAGGCAGGCGATGCCTCATGGCTACCATTTACACCTGGGTGGAGTGTAGGTAAAATTCTTGCTCAGAGAAATTTGCAATGTCCTTAGTGGGGTTCAAACCAGGGACCTCTTGATCCCTAAGCTCATGTCCTACCACTGGACCACTGCTCCTATTTAACACACTAGCCCGAAGCCTAAGACTAGTAAAACAAGAGCTGTCCGTAAGACAGCGCGCTCGTCTTTTTTCAGTTCTTAGGAATCCATGTTATGAGGTAAATGAAGTTTAAAAAAGATCCAAGTTTCCAAGTTTGAGTTGAATATCTTTGATAGTATTGAAGTTAGTAAAAACTTTAACCTTGGTTTTGGATGTTTTCTAAGTAAAAAAGGGGCAAAACTCCTGAAACAGAGGAGCCAGGGTTATGGGCCTTGATGGTAAGGTGAAAGTAGAGATGATGAATACATATTCCAAGTTTGAGTTGAATATGTTTGATAGTATTGAAGTTATTTAAATTTGTAAAAAAGTTAACCTTGATTTTGGATGTTTTCTAAGTAACAAAGGGGCAAAACTCCTATAACAGTGGAGCCAGGGTTATGGGCTCTTGGTAGTAAGATGAAAGTTGTGATGATAATTAAGTATTCCAAGTTTGAGTTAAATATCTATGATAGTATTGAAGTTATTTAAATTTGTAAAAACTTTGACCTTGATTTGCAACGCCAATGCCGACGCTCGGGTGACAGTAAAAGCTCTCATTTTCTTCAAAAAGTCGAACTAAAAATTGATTGGGGCAAGTGAAAATATTGATTGATGGACATTTGCACCACAAACATCTAAAATACCCTGAACTGACAACAAATTTCTACATACTCAGTCAACAGTTCACTGGTTAATTTCAAAGACTGAGATATTACCTGTTCTGAATCATTTTTCTGTTTCTGGAAATCTCTTTGTAATAATTCATTTTTTAATTGTGATATTGTAGTTTCTTGGTCATTGATTCTTTGTTGTAGACCAGCCTGAAACATTAATAGTTTTTAAAATATAAATGTTTTAGCTTCCACATTCCTTCAGAGAAAGTTTCAACAACACTTCACAAAAAATATCAATACAGTCAAATCAATTTTTAGGTTCAATTGCATAAAAAAGTCAATTTGTCTTAAATGAAACATGAATATGAAAAAAGTTTAAAATAACTAGAAATTCTTTATATGAGATATTAATCATTATGTAACTAAGAATGTGATTGAGTATGTACTAAATGGAGACAAAACGTTTGAGCCAAACCGTCTCACTAAGTAACATCATTTAAATTAATTTCCTAAATATGTGGATGTGTGATTTTTTACCTATTTACAGAAAACAAATCAACCTTCAATTCTTGTCATAAATTGTTTTCTACCATGATCAACACTCACATTAAGTAATAAGATTACACAGTTTGCTACAACTGAATAGTCTTCAATAAATTAAAATAGAAAATAACATCCCAATAGAAATCAACATCCCAAGAAGATTTTATGAAAATATGAGTTCTCGTATACTGTGATAAGTGTAAGTAAATTGATATTTTTACAGTAAAAGATCCATTGTAAAGAGTATCAAAACCAATAGTTTTAATAGCTGAAGGGTCCTAATATAGGAAACTTGAGACTTAAAATTTTCAAAAATAACATGATTCTGTAAAACCCCAGTTGGTTTATTTAGAAGAACATGTATTATGCACATAATCACAGACTAACCTTAACACCTTGAATTTGCATTAAATCTATTTTATTTTTTGACATTTCTTCTCTCAATCCAGCACATACTTCTTTTGACTGTTGTAATTGACTACGTAATATCACCTGAAGAACAAAATTATACAATAAATACAATAACAGATGACTATTTATCAACAGTTTTACTATTGTCAAACAGTATTAAGAAAGCGCTAAAATAATTTCCATATGAAATCATTACAAGTTTGTTTACACCCGTCTCTTATAAGACGTAATCAGATATTGTTTTTTCAACATTTACACAATTTACAAAGTGCGTGCTATTTTAGTTCTAAATTTAGATCTCATAAAATTCGGAACATGTATTAAGTGCCAGTTCAATACTTTTGACTGAACAAAGAAGTTCAATTTTACATAATGATCAGATATTTATCATATTATCAAGGTTATATCAAAACAAGCAACAAGAATGGAATTAATATTTTAAAAGGTACATACACTTGCTATCAAGTTTTGCCATGTATACCATGGTTAATGAGCAGTTTACAAATTGATTAAAATTAATTTCTGGTTAATTTGCTCCTGTTGAATAGTTTCCAATAATCATACAATAGTATAACTTAAGTATTCAAAGCCAAATAATGTAAATATGACATTGAGACACAAAAGGCACTGGCACATAAACTTAAGTGCATACATGCGATAAAAAGATAATGAAAATATCTTCTCTTTTGTTGCTGTAAGATAGCATATACAATATGACAATACCATTGAAATAAAGATAAAATATACATGAGTGCAAGTTCAACATTTTCAAAATCCTTAAATTCTAGATCTCAATCATTTTAACAGCTTTTACATATAAAATAATTTCATCAGCTTTTGAATAGAATAGAACTGTCATTGGTAAAAATTGTAAACTTCAGGATCAGTTACTAAAACGTTTGCTAATTAAGAAGCATCACTTACAATTTGTTCCTCTGGTGTGGTACCTTCTACAACTATATTACTAGATGACTCCTCACCATCCGGGGGTTGACCACTTAATAACTGTAAAACAACGTGAAACTTTTACAATTACAGAACAAAATGAATTCTGCACACCAATTTTTAACTAGAACTGCCACCAGTGGCGAAAATACCCCCGCAACAGCAACATTTCAAGATAAAAGCAAGTCAACATTGTGGAAGACCAAATGGGTAAATGTTGTAAGAAGCATAAAAACCATAAAAAGAATAGGATGCAAATATCAAATTGGAAATAAACATCAAATTACAGTGTAATTCACTATAGATTTATGAAAAAGCAAAATGAACAGAGTTGTCATATTTCAGATGATTTTTTACATGAAATGAACACCATTTGGTCATTATGAATGTAAAGTGGAACAACAGACAAAGAGTGATCACATTTAAACTCATCATGAGTATGTTGTAACCAGATGAGCAAAATGTAGAATGTGTTTGTAATTTTTTATAAATAAGTAAAAAATAAGGCAATTGTAAAAATGGTAGTCAGCAATGTACACAATATAAATCAAACAATTAGTATTTACAATATCTTGTATCAAGAATTTCACAAATACCCCATAAGAAAGCTTAAATTACCGATCATTATTTTCACAGTAGTAAAGTTAAAATAATATCTAAAA
The DNA here is from genome assembly GCA_025267735.1 of Mactra quadrangularis. NCBI lineage: Eukaryota > Metazoa > Mollusca > Bivalvia > Venerida > Mactridae > Mactra > Mactra quadrangularis. The sequence continues at coordinate 18,044,280 of CM046299.1, forward strand.
TCTCATGTAGCTATAACGTAATAAGATGTTTTCTTCTCAACATTACAGAAAAAATCAAGATGGCTATTAGTTGGTCCATTGAAATACATAAAAAAAAATAAATACATATAAAAATTTCATCAACAAGAATTTGTCAGCACAATTTTATCAAAATAAGGTGAGAAAAAAAGATGTTTGCTGTACAAGATATTAGAAAATTCAACATGGCTGCCAGTCAGCCATTTTGAATTCCACTTAAGAAAATGCCAAGCACATCAACTTAAACAATTGTTTACTTTCTCAAAGTCTGTACAAAAATTATCAAATCATTTGCTTTTTAAAAAGAAAAACTCAGAATGGCTGCCAATCAGCCATTATGAATTTGATAAAATATCAATACATCAAAATAAAAAAAAGTTCAAAAATAAGAATTTGATAAAAATAGCAGTACATAATAGACTTCAGCAACTCAAAATGGCAAACAATGTGGAATAATGCTATATCTAATAAGTTACATGACATAAAGCCATAAACCCTTGATTCATCTTCGTCAATAATATTTGCTAATCAATGAGATAAATAGTTACTACGAGATGTAGAATAAATTGGTCATACCAATTAAACACATTCATACCTTCTCAAAAGAGAGGAAGCACCTAAATGTATACCCTGTGACGAGCATTTCTATGTCAAACACATTCTCCTTGACTGTCAGGATCTTAAAGACATCCGTGACAAACATTTTAAAGTAATATGACCTTTTTGCATTAATAAGCCATAAAATCCAATTAATCAATCAATAAATCAATCAGACTTCAGCAAGAAGAAATTGGTAATGAAATAAGCTTACTATACAGTTATTTAAACAAAGTCAAAATGGCCGCCAGTCTGCCATAATGAATTTGTATCCAGAGTAAATCCATGTACGAGTCAACTACATCAATAAAGACTTTGGAGCAAAATTTGGCTAAAATTGAGTAAAAAAACCACATACATGTACTATACAGTAATTTAAATAAAAATTCAAGATGGCTGCCAGTCAGCCATATTGAATATAAATTGATGAAGAATAGTCATACTGATCAACTGTATTAGTGAGACCTTGTATGCAATTTCTTTTCAAAATATGTATGGTAATAAGTCAATATAAGACTGTATTAATTTTGAAAAAAGGATGACAGCCAGTCCGCCATTTTGAATTGGAATTGAGTTAGTGTATGTACACATCAACTGTGAACGCCTGTGCAAAATTCTATCTAAATTAGTTAAGAAAAAATCTATTGAGAAATAAGCATTCAGTAATTAAACTAAATTAAAAAGAATTCAAGATGGCCGCAAGTCGGCCATTTTGAATTGGAATTGATATAACATGCATATAAACATCAACTGTAAACGCCTGTGCAAATTCTATAAAATAAGATAAGAAAAAAATCTATTGAGAAAAAAAGCAAACTATACAGTTATCTAATTAGATTTAAAATATATAACAAAATTAAATATTTTAAACAAGTGAGATATGTTTCCATAGTTACATGAGTTTTGTATACACCATTAAATCAAGGTATATAACAGCTTCTACTCAAATACATTAAGAAATAAACATACTACAAATGTATTAATTTTTTGGGACAGACCACATATCCAACCAACCAACCAACCAACCAACCAACCAACCAACCAACCAACCAACCAACCAACCAACCAACCAACCAACCAACCAACCAACCAACCAACCAACCAACCAACCAACCAACCAACCAACCAACCAACCAACCAACCAACCAACCAACCAACCAACCAACCAACCAACCAACCAACCAACCAACCAACCAACCAACCAACCAACCAACCAACCAACCAACCAACCAACCAACCAACCAACCAACCAACCAACCAACCAACCAACCAACCAACCAACCAACCAACCAACCAACCAACCAACCAACCAACCAACCAACCAACCAACCAACCAACCAACCAACCAACCAACCAACCAACCAACCAACCAACCAACCAACCAACCAACCAACCAACCAACCAACCAACCAACCAACCAACCAACCAACCAACCAACCAACCAACCAACCAACCAACCAACCAACCAACCAACCAACCAACCAACCAACCAACCAACCAACCAACCAACCAACCAACCAACCAACCAACCAACCAACCAACCAACCAACCAACCAACCAACCAACCAACCAACCAACCAACCAACCAACCAACCAACCAACCAACCAACCAACCAACCAACCAACCAACCAACCAACCAACCAACCAACCAACCAACCAACCAACCAACCAACCAACCAACCAACCAACCAACCAACCAACCAACCAACCAACCAACCAACCAACCAACCAACCAACCAACCAACCAACCAACCAACCAACCAACCAACCAACCAACCAACCAACCAACCAACCAACCAACCAACCAACCAACCAACCAACCAACCAACCAACCAACCAACCAACCAACCAACCAACCAACCAACCAACCAACCACCAGGGTGATTCCAGTATACCCCCGAAAACTTCGTTTGCGGGGGTATAACTAGATGAATAGAACCTTATGCAGGAAATGCAATACGACCCTTTACGAAGAATCAAACCATCAATACTATAATAGAAGTTCATTACATGTATACTAAACCATAACATCATAGTAACAAGAAAGGTAACCAGTATATGAAATTAGGATATGAAAGTAGTTGTCCAAACAGACCATTTATGCAGCAAGCACTATATCTTACTGTAGATTTTTGGTTACTCAAAATAAATTTCTAGTTGCCCAGGGCTCCTCATTGAAGGTCAACTTAATGTCCCTGATGATCAATGTTTGGGTTTGGACATCTAGTTACTGCTCAAAACATTTGCTTCAGGCAAGTATAAAATACATGGCTGGTTTTCTAACTGTCTAACCCTACTAGAAAATTAATGTCAAGCACTGTTGCACAAATTAAACAGTGGTTTTCCCAGACAACTGGACCTCCATTAATTTCGAAGACTGGATGACAATCGTAACTTACTAGATCTTGTAATTGAGACAAATCTTTTTTTATCACAGACATAGCATCAGCCAGTTTAATATATTCTGACATTAAATCATCATATTGTGTTCTTTTAACAACATCACTGTTTGTACTACCTCTACCGGGAGTAAATACACTGTCGTCTAATTCTGTACCACTGTCTTTATCTAAAATATCATAGAAAAAGATTACTGCTGTGTTTATCAAAATTAAACATAGAAGTAAAATAATATATCTCATGCTACATGGTGAAAAGTGATGTTATTTGGTGAAAATTTACAATGAAAATATAGAGTCTAACATTTTTATTGTAGTAAATATAACATCAAAAAGATGTCATTTAAAACAATGAATTTAGACGAAAAATGTAACATTTTATTTGTGTAAAATCTCTAATGTGACATCATTCAGTTAAAATCAAAATAATTAAAAAAGAATTCACACATCAGCATGTTTTTTTTGTGTAATTCTTTTATTTGTTTTCACATGTATAGTACCTCAATTATTGTATAACATAAATATTAGATTAATTTAAGGATCCCAGCTGCCCTTGGGTCTATATACCATCCTCGGTCCGACTGACCAGTCCTTAAACTTTGTAACAGCTCTTAAGGCTATTTCTCATCTGGTAGCAATTATTCTATAAATCAGGAAACAACTACTAGTCAGAAAAATGGCAGGGCATATACAGCGTTGATATTTTGAAAAAACTATATCATCATAATTAGGAGAAAAAAGGATGGTTGGGAGATAAAGGACAGGGTGAATAGACCTGCTATACTGCTTAAAAATAATCACTATATTTAGTAAACAATATAAACTTACAAGTAATATAATCAGCTGATCTACTTTTAGATACAGATGATGAAGTTTGATTAGATTTAGGTGTACAAATGGAAGACATTGTAGGAGTTTTAGGACTATGTACAGAACTAGATGTAGGACTGCTTCCAGCACTCGCACCATCAACATCTCCTCGTTCTCTACCTGGTATTATACGAGGATGGTCAGCATGAAAACTAGTATCAGAATCACTGTATTGATCTGAACTACTCTCATGATAGTAACTCCTCCTGAAATATAGAAAGTACAACATTTTTACAGCCACTGTCTTAAAATATTACTAAAGTTAAACACTAGCTCGATTTCCAAATTGGGAAAATGATGGTCTACCCTGAACATATGAAATTAGTAATTTTCACTGGTCAATTTACTAGTCATTACTTTAAATTTATCTGAGCAATTTCTCGATATATTATGTTTACAGAGTAAAGGGCAAAATTAGCGAATAGCCCACTAGTCCACATTTTTTTCTAGCTCAAATCAAATTTGAGTATGATATATAACAATGACATTGTAATAGCTATAAAAAGTTATTTTAGATATACATGTACATGTATATGACTGCTACTATTTATGTTATTAGTTAAACAAATTAATAACTAAAACATCTACACAACCCATTTAATTCTATAGTCAATTGTGATTCAATGAGGAACAATTGAAATAAATCGTAATTGGAACTAAATTTTCAAATCAAAATGGATTAATTGCATCAGTATTAAAGTACCAAAATGTTAGTTATTATAATGTATGACAAACCTCTGATGATGATACTCTCTTCCTTTTCTTCTAAAACTACTTCCAGCTTTAGCTACATGTCTTCTAGCAGCAGTCAGAGCTGCTGAGGCACCCTGAATATATTATATAATAATATATATAGACTATTATAAATCAAATTAAGTAAAGTAAAATAATTGCATTTTAAAGCCTAACTTTCATGCTAATGCATGTCCATCGACTTAGAAATGAATGAACAAAAAACTTGAAACTTTCATGCCCAGACAAGTACATGTTTGAATAGGCAATGGTAAGTAAATCTTAAAACATCAATCAAAATTCAGTCCTCTCTCACAGCTCCAAGACTCAAAATAAACAAACACACAAAAACATTAAAACTTAATGCCCAGGCAAGTAACCTGAAATAACATTAGACGTTTTAAGAAGGCTGAAAAAGTTTGATATTTTACCATCATTGGCAACCACAGTACTTTCTTCCATTACACTCCATATGTACCATCGGCAATTTGACTGGCAAAATCTTGTTTTCATGAATATGCATGAGGCAAGGGAGACCAATCTTCTTTCAATGAAATCCCATGTTACAATTAAACACTCTTCAATAACAATGATGTCATACTGGGATTTTGTTACTTGAAATAGAAACCAACGCACATGTTTATTTTCAAAAAATGGTGGTGTAATTTCATTGGCTAGTTTTCTGCAGTGGTTTCCTTGCGAAACCAATGAAACCACCTCAATAATTATTCATGATTACGAGATTTTCCTAACCAAATGGCCCACTTAACATAACGCAGCATAAAGGAGTAATGTATTGTGGGATAACCCACCAAGATATTTGACATACCTGAGCTATAGCACTGACATTAGGACTACTTGTAGCATCCGAGGATCTGGAACCATAGCTACCAGATGAGGAATGTTTAACACTGTCTGGTTTATAATGAGCAGCTAATGCTAGCATCAATCTCATTATAGATTTAGAATTACCATCAACAATATCTGTAAATATATAAGTAAAAAATAGGTATAAATAAAATATACTGTAAACTTCCCCAGGAATACATATTATCAACAGTCTTATGACCTATTTTAGTAATTTTTTTTATAATTCAGGGCTTGAACTAGACTTTCAGACTCAAGGGTCAATGACCCTTCAGTCAAAATTTTCAGGGGTCAAAATCAAATTTTCAGGGGTCAAAATCAAATTTTCAGGGGTCAAACTATACTTCATGTTTTCGTCAATAGATTTTAATGTCGTTGTTTTACGGTTACCTTTATGCAATAACTTCAATTACTAAGATTTCAGGGTTCTCACTTAGCTGACTAGGATTTCACAAGTAGGAGTCTAAGACTCTCTTACTGAGAAAAGTAGTCCCATAGCTAAATATTGGAGTCCCATATTTTCTGCCCAAGATTTTATATAACAACATTTACGTTATAGTTTCTGTCATATTGGCAAACAGATCCATGTATAAAATCACATGCAGTATGGCAATGCCTTTGTTGTAACTTAAATTTTGTTTTACATGTCGTCAAGCTGACAAACTGTCAAACTCACAGAATGACTCAGATTTTCAACCCAAAAACTCAAAATAGTAGAAATTTTGAATGTAAACAAATTTATTTATTTAACTTACATTTGCAGTCTAAACTAATTTATACTCCCGGAATGTTTGGTTAATGAGTTAAAATATGTGTTAAATGTTTTACACAAAATTCACAGAATATAGTGATTTTGTATCAAATTGTAAACAGAAAATATCTATTTTTCATTTTAGTTGAACAGTTCTTCTGATGAACATAACCAGTAAGCAAACATGCTTACTGGTTTATGTTCATCAGAGATTAAAATGCATTAAGGGCTATTTTGGAAAATATGTTATCAATGTCCTTAATTTTGACCCTTCTTTGTTTAAATATTTTCTTTAAAAATAAGTTCTGCTTTCCATTAGCAATTGGTGTTTTTTATTGTTTTTTAGAGTCTAATACACGATTTTAGCTGATAGATTACATGACGAATATTTTATAATTTTCACAAATTCAATCTATGTTTATTCTTGAAATCGAAAAATTAGGGAATTTTCCCCTTACTTATAGCTAAATTAAAAAGATCTAACATTCGAAATAATAACATCAATAATCAACTAATGCAATTTTAACGATGTTTTACTTCATTGGCGATAGTGTCGGTCGCGAAAATGTATGACAGTACGAAATAAAAAAATTTATTCGTTGTAAAATGATGATAAAATAATTTGTTTTACGATTATTTTGACGTGGAATTTAACGATTATTATTATCATTTGATCAGAGATTGTTATTGTCGTCAACTGTAATTGTTTGGGTTTTTTAAAAAAAATTGCAAACTGATAATTACGTCTATTTAAACATGCTCATAATTAAATACAATTATCAATTTAACGGCAAGCATCCAAAAAGCCTAATCTACTTTAATCAATGCAATATCACAGTTTGTCACGTGTTTGTTTAATTGCAACCATTTGATTACATAAACAATCTTATCGGGCCGACATGTAGCATTATTGATTTTTTTGAGTGGACGTTGATTGGTCTTCATTGGCGACAATATACACAGGGGCCATCGATTAACAAAGGAGTTACTAATTGTCGGCTTTTGAAGCATGTATACTAACTGCAACTCCCACGTAGCGCGCATCGCTGATTGGTCGATTACATCAAATAGGCGAACGTAACATACGCTCAACGATTCAACTATGACTCTTGAAGGCAAAATATACGCGGGTCAAATTGACGCACGGGCGATTTTGAATGAGGGTCAAAAAGGGGTATTTTGGAATTTTCGTGCGTCAAAACCCGAGGTCTCGGGTCTAATTCAAGCCCTGATTATTTTTATTTTTTTAAACGTCATATTCAACATCATATTTAGGTTACATATACGACGGCCAGCTCTTCCTACTATAGGTTTCCTGGACACTTTTCTATCACCAGTACTAACTTACCCTACCACGAGGCTGACAACTCATGCATATGGTATGACCTACTGCGACCGGGTTCAAACCCCCGATCTCCGGATTCAAAGTCAGACATGCTAACCACTATGCATACAAAAGATTAATTTCTTTAAGATTGCATACTTGACAACTAACAGTATTACCTTTGGCCAATATACGATGCATTCTAATTTTCTTTGACGACATGAAATGAAGTATTTTCTCTACATTTTCTTTCATTTCTGAATATGTAGATGGTACTTCATGTACTCCAGGAATCCTTTCACCAGCTGAAGAAAAAATACAAACAGAATTACACTAGACTACATATATATCACAACAGCTTGAACAAAAAATTAAATTGTACATGTACTTAAAAAAGTTCTCATTTAAATTTATTAAATTGAAATTTATATAACTCTCAGTGGCATATACATTAACCCTGCTAATTTAAATACTCACAACAGTACTTTTGTACCCATGATTGATAGAATAGATTTCTGTAGTATTGAGTTTATCAAACAATTATCAAGTATTTAAACCAGGGGATTATTGTATGTGCTGAACAGTTGAATAAACTTCATCAAAACAAGTACCAATTAAATTGTTACACTGTTTATATACATAAATATGTTTATAAAGATTTACAGGATTCAATCTACTTAGTTTTTCAGCAATTAAGTGTAATCAATTCAGCACTGGAAGAATCGGCGAAAACAATTGTCATTATGAGCTTCAAATCAAATGTGTAATGAACAAAATGTTCAATAATGAATTATTTGATGCAAAATGCCCAAACAGTTATCAACCCAAAATAATACAAACTATAATGCCAATGACACTCTAGTAGTTTTTAAGTAACTTTCATTCTAAACAATTGTCTCTCTCAAAAAAAAACATCATCAATTTCAACTAAGAATTTGTAACATAAATGCTGGGTAGCAAATAAGCCTAGAATGTACCATAAAAATAATGGCATAATCTTTCTCAGTCAAACTATTATATAAAAAGTCCAAATTGAAAACAGGAAGTAAACTCACAAAGATTTGCCATGAAATGTTGCATGCCAATATTCCAGGGGCATAGCAAGGGCTTTTTAATGTGTACGCAGAATTCTAGGGGATCAAGGGCATGCCCCCCGAATTCATTTTCTGTAGATCATCTCATGAGTGTTTTAGCAGCTATTCAATAAGAGTTTGTATAATTCATTCCAGGCACTAATATAGAAAGACAACATTCGTACAACTTATCATTCATTTCCAATCAGCTTTCAAAGAATTATAGTCTGGAGTCAAGACATACAACAAATTTAAACTGCAAACTCGACTCCCAAAAGGCATGTCCCATTGAAACATAACTTGACATAAGGTTAGTAAAATAATGAGCAGTTTTGATTTACACACCCTAGCCCCCCTAGGCCTAATTTTTTATTGCATTTTTGGCGTTTGTATTTTTACGATTTTCTGGATCAATGTATACACAGCTGCGTACTCTGTGTAATGCGCTTGTATTCATATATACTCATTTGCATTTAAAATAGCTTTTGTAGTGATGCAGTGAAAGAGGTTTTCCTTATGCTAGCAAAATTTCTATGACTTGAGAAACCATAGATTTACTTATAAGTACCTCAGGTAAGATATACTTACATATAACATTTATAAGATCTATAAATGCTACACCATCTCTAGTATCATTACGTAAATCTTCAACTAGTCTAGCTCCAGGCTTCTTTTTTAATTGTGAATTAATCCATTTCATATATGCATCTAATTGATTCTGAAATATAATTTTTTTACATAAATCCTCCATGGAATAAAAGCATTTCACCGAATATATTTCACATAAGGTAATTGTAAATTAATTTATTAAGTCTCATTGCAACTGCTTAAACAAAACTTGATTAATTGCATCAGTGGCCAATAAATTAACCCCACTGAATTAAGTAAACACAACAGTACTTATGAACTCATGATGAATTAAAAAGATATTTATATCTGTTTTTTGATAATTTTATGGACAATGATTATTGAACAAATATTTAGTATTTAAATCAGTGGAGTTAATGTTTATGCAATTGGCATTTAAATAAAAAAAAATATTCTTTTCTTTTTTAACAAAATATGTACAATGCCATATGTAAAGTAGAAAACAGGCACTTATAGACTTAATAACAATAACCAACTTCATTTAGCACAGTTGGTAGCCAACCTTGATTACAAATCTAGAGTACCAAAGGGGGTATGGGTTTAAATCCCATCTGGGGAGGTTATACTCTTGCATGAAAATTTGACATTAATGTCAATTTTCCTCCATATTTAAGGTATATGAAGGAGTTTCCGGCCTTGTGGAAGGGTAGGTAGGCGAGTACTGGTTATAGACAAGGGTCAAGGAAAGGTAGGTCAGGTGTGCTGAACCAGAGACATAGATAACATGATATCTAATTCCCTGACTGAACTGCAACACCATAAAAATTTGTGATGGCACATTTTTAAACCCAGTATAAATAAATAAGAATATCATATCTATCATAACTTAAGTATATCACATATTTAAACAAGCAATTCTCACTTAAAACTTCTAAAACACATAACCACAGACTGAGGAATGAATACTGAATATTTTGTCCCATCCCAGACTTGGGCATGCCCGCCCATCCCAAATATAGTGACATAAATTTGTTTGTAATAAAACAAACAATAACATTGAAAACAATACAAATAACATCTTGATATAAAATAAACATACATTCCAATCAACAAGAGTGCCACCAGAGTGACCGGAACTATCAGTGTCCGGTGACTTAGCTGGTGACATCGCCATCCTGAATCTAGTCAGCGAATAAACATAAACACTGATCTATTCCTTATCATTATTCCTTCAGGATGTTCCACGAATGTTCATTTCAATCAAGTTTGATCACTTCCATCACCAAAATACAGTTCACATGTTGGTGACAGTATTAACTACTTCATTTATCATGACAGTCATTTGAAAATGTTGAAAAATCCACTCAAAAAAGTCAATTGTTAAGAAAATATTTTGCTAATTAGCTTTGTCCTGAAAACCACTTGTTGCAAAACCATGTAGTTGACATTAGTAACCGCTTAAAAAACGCTCGTGCTGACTTTAACTCGGAAACTAACAGAACATTTGAACAATAATAATCAAGAATAAATAAAAATGGAACATATGAACGAGTCAACACATGACCCGTGAAATTAGGGCAACAAAATCTGTGTACGAATGTCAATTTGACATCCGTTCCAATAATGGACGCTCACGCTTATTCATAATGATTGGGATGACAACAAACCGTTGTAAGCAAAAATACCCGCCTTACGCAATAAACCCCGCCTTAATTGATATGACTCCGCCTTGTAAGTCCCATGGTGCATTTGTATACAATTCGTGCGAATTAGACAAGTAAATGTCAAATTTTGTGACTATTTTGAGCAATTAAACATTTAAAACATATATTTAAAGCATCTATATGTGTGCAATGAATTTTTTTTATTAAACAATAACGATATTAGATTGGTTTATCAAGAGCACTACTGCAACACATATAAATCATGTATAAAAGTCCACGTGAATAATACGTTTCAGAAACAACCATATGTCTAATCGAGAAAGCTTACTTGTATTTTAATGTCGAACAAAATAATTATAACCCAGTAAATACTCAGTAAATATATATAACCTGTATGTGGCTATGACCGAATTAATGATAAAATATAGTTACATGTATCATAAATTGTTCATTTGCTGTTTTTAAATATAAAATGTACTACTATTATTAAAGAAGGTTGAATTTACCCTCGATGCATGTTCGTTTACAATCGTATGCTACGCTCAGTTGATTTCGTAAAATATTATATTTATTATTTAATTAGAATAAATTTAATTATATACTAAAATATACTCCAATCATGTTAAGTTTAAAGTTTAACACGACAACTTTATGATTATGTAAGCCTAAGGTCTGAGTATTTCTTAAGCACGTTAATACAAAACATCATCATACTCTGAGAACTTAATAACACCAGAGACATAACTGACACGTTTCCTTGATCTCCACTGCCCCGCATTTTTACTACATATATACAAATTTTCACAAACTCATTTACTTGTAATATTGTACAATCTGCAAAAAAATTGGGTCCCAGTAAGAAACAATTTAAACTCAGTAGTTTAAAAATTTGACCAAATAACCCTCGAGGTGAAACAGTAAACAGGGTACCGATATATGCGGTTTGGTAATCTGACCACAAGACCCTGTGATGTTTTCACCAAAATGGTATTAGTAAACAAATCTTTAGCTACTCTCTAAACAAGACCATCAAGGAATTCAAAGAGCGAGGTAATAAAAACCAAACCACCTGTCGTAATGATAATGTATAGTTGAAAATTAGAGACCACATTCCAAGGGTACCAATTACGAATAACTTAACACGCGACTGTCCAATTACATGATGTGTGAGGCTATTTATAGGTCAGTCATCAGAGCAGATAGTATTATATTCATATCACGAAATCAATACGAGGCAGGTTTACAATGAACTTTGAGCGAAATTTGATGTTGTCGACAAAACCAAAATATTTTGTTAACAACTAAACATATAAAAATGACTGCACTACAGATCGGCTTGGAATTCCTTGAAATATCGACACATCCCGATTCATGCTCTTACCTTCGTGAATATTCTAAAAATCATTTATTCGAGTATAGTTTGTATTATTGACAATGTAATAATTATATGCCTTATTCGTAACGATAGGACGAAGTTCATGCATATTTTAAAACATATTTTTTTGCATTCACAAAGGTAAAATTCCCTAAGTGCATTTCGCTGTTTGAAATACATGTATACAGTGTATGTGTTGGAGATCATAATGCTTACAAAACATGCTATTTCTCTTTGATTGAACAATGAGTTGAACATTTTTTTCATACATTAATTAACTGATTTGTTTTGTATGGATTAAACTCATTAAACAATACTTCATCGCGAATTATTTCAGAAGCATTTGACGAGAGTGAGTAATAATCGCTCATTAATATAAAATAGGGTCAATTTTAATTTGTGGTTAATAGCCTGTAATTAGTCTAGTTTAACAATCCCTCGTTAAAAGTTTATGTGAATAATGTGTCAGTATTTTGGAATCATTCCAGAATTCATTCCAGTGGTCATAAAGTACTACTATACTTTCGAAACAGGGGATATTCTGTTATCTAATTACAACATTGTCACAGGAGATTCTATATTGTACTTTGAAACATATCCCTCCTTCTTTTAATATTTTTTATATTCATTATAAGAAGTGGAACTATTTTTTTTAAAAAAACGATCCTGTGAAACTATGTACATAATAAAGTATGGAACTTTCGCAATATATACATGAACGATTAGTTCTTTTCTATCCATGAGGTCAAATGGAAATTTTGAGCTGTTATGAATGTTTAGCTGATATTTTGTCTTTAATACGAACAACTTGTTGAAAATGAATTAAATAATTGCAAGGTGCCTTACCTCAATTCTACCGGAAGTCTTACTAGGTCGTCTTCCGGTTTTGACAGAAGGTGGAGATAGGGATCGATCTGATCCTTTAGCTGAACTTCTCGAGCTTGCAACCCCTGACCTTGGTAACAAAGGTGATGCATGTCTTGACGATGAGGTACTGCTGGGCCCACTTTGTGATTTCTTTATGTTGAGCTCGACTCCCAGCATAACACGTGGTGAGAGTCGAGTAGGGGGTTTCCCAGTGATCAATGTCGTCTGCATTGGTTTATCTGGCAGGACATTTTTATTGTTTAAATTATTTAAAATGAATGACATTTTTTTCTCACTTAGTCAGCTTGTTCCACATGATTGTATTAATATGTTTATTAATCCAGATTATCACTCTGTGGTACAATGACTCACAAAAGAAAAATAATTCGTCACTTCTATTTGACACAGAATTTACGAATATAAAATCCATGATATATCCATACTATTCTAGAACGAAACCGTCACTTCGATTTGATGTAGGCTTTACAAGTTTATAATTCCCAGTATCCGATCTTCTAGAAAAAAATTGCTAAATCCACTATACTTCCGTCACTACCATGCAGAAATAAAAGCGGTAATCATTAAAATACATATATGTTCAAAGTTACGCATATTTCTTATTGTAATACAACTGTACATACATATTTGTCAAGTTGAATTGCAAAGAAATTGCTTTGTTTAGCTGAATTCATTAATGAAAGTTTTTATTTAAGTTTAATGGTCCGCATCAGTGAGCACTATTCACTACCTGATTGTATAAAATAAACAAGAGGAGGTTAATTATTTTACCTAATTAACAAATCATGTAAAAAGATCGAATGAAAAGTTTCACAGTTTTAATCAATTGTAATCAAAGCGTGTGTCCATGCATTTTAAGAAGTACAATTACTCATACCCTCATTCATGTATGTGTTTCACTTTTGTTCTTAATACTATACTGGTTACTCACAGTGAACTACATACATGTTACCCTATGAGTTGATTATTTCCCACAGTTTAAGTGAATATATTAAACATTTTAACATAATATAAACTTTAATTTTATCCCTTAGATAATACTTTAAATAACCCAAATATCTTAACTATTGCAACTATTTAACAAAACTGGTATTTCGCATTAAACCAAGTTGGTATTTAAACGTTATATTTTGTTATCTCTTTTAGCCTTTGTAACAATGTTAATCTTATTATTAAACAAAAACATTATACATAAAAGGTGTTTGCCCTGACCTTTCATAGATTACAAAGACTACTTCAAATGATTAAGTCTCCAATTTTTTGCTTATAATTTGTACAAATCATGGACGTATAAATATTGTCCTGAACAAATTCAGTGTAAATAAAGTTTTATTGGAACACAGACATTTAATCAAACTTGTAAAATTGTTTCACATTAATCACCCTATTACACAAATAATCCATTAATTATTTTCATATTTTATTGTAAAATTATGTAATTTATAGACGAATACAGGTAATATCCGGTAATTAGGACACTTTTTGTCTAATTAAGCGTTTTTTCAAGTTTGTGTTTTTAATTCAAATTGTCTTGATATACGCGAATGTCGTACAGTTACAAATATTTTCTACAAATTTCTTGCCCTAAGTTTTTGAGCGAAACAAGCCTATAAATACATGCAGATTTTCATTATTTATATCATGTATTAGATTTTAGACCCCAGCTGGTTTGATAATTATGACAAGATATTAAGTTATTTTTTATATCTTTAGACGACGAATAAACATCATTTTCACCTGAGCATTTAAATAGCTAAAACTTATCAATTGAATAGTTTGAAAGAAACTTTGCACAAACATGTGAATTTCGTAATTTTATACAACCATTATGGGTGATTAACAAAAACTATTGATATAATAACTTGTAATACTGCATTTATTTTGCATCGCATCAGCACAAAAACGCGGAATAGCAATAATTGAGAATTAGAATAACGTCATGGAATGGTTGTCATGACGTCATTTATTTTCTTGTATTACAACATATTATATAACATCACATCATATCATACATGATCTTACTCAATATTGTTAATATTATATATATCAATAAGAACTATCAATATTAACCAACTTTGCAAGGTATTAACTATTTAGTACGCCTGTTACACAATACAACTACATTTCTCGTTTCCGCCGTCTATTGATCCAAACACATTCAGCATGGATGAAAGTTCAGAATTATATTGAACTCTTCAAATTCCTCTCAATTAATTCCATGACTTCCTCAGTTTATTAACATGTAGGAAACCTTTCAAGTCATCTTAAAACGATGAACGCTAGAACCTATTCTGAGAATGTTCATCTGTACATTTAACGAGGTATACGAGCTATGGCTATACATTAATCCCACTGATTTAAATACTCACGACTAAATTTTTATACACACGTTCGAGTTAAATCAGCGAGGTTATATAATATATGCGCCACTGACAGTTAAATAAAATTTAACAATACTAAAGATATTTTAAAAGTGAAAAATTAAAATTAAAGAATTAATTTACCACTCCAAATTAGTGTCACATAGATTTCAACCTAAACCCTCGATCAAAATAGTATAAGAAATATGAATTTGTCGAGGTATATCAGAACACTGTTTTAAAATTCCAAGCATAATTGTTTTTTCATTCCGAGCACAGTTCATCCCACATGTTTAAATATCCATCGGAATATTTTATACTATTCATACATTCAAACGTTTTCTAACACACGACTTGTTACGCATTCCTCTACAAAAAAACTTTTTCTATAAGATCAGCTATTAACTTTGCCTGAACAAAAACAGTCATTCAAAACACATAAAAAAGAGAAAAAAAATTTAACGTATAACAATAGAAATTGTTTTGCAAGTTTTTGTTTTCTTCATCGCGTTTATTTTTATCTCGAGTAACTCTAGACCTTAACTATCAATGAACAAAGACATGTTGCCAAAATCTCCTACAGTCAAACATGAATGAATACAGACATTAACTTTGGTAGTTTCATGTACACTGTCTCCGTTCAAGGACTATCAACTCTTTAGATCAACCGAGTCTTGTCTCCAGGACCCACAGGGCTATTCACCACCGGACGAGAAAAATACCCAAGTTGTTTTTGAAGTACTATTGTATACATGCACACAACTTGCCCGTAGAACATTTATCTACTTTCACTTCACGCTTAATTTATTCACGGTTCATAGACGAAACAAAATCTCCCGCGTGCATTTATTATTTACCTGTTGTACTTAATGGGTTTGAAAAATATCTCCCGCCGATTTGAAGTAAACTCGCACATCCTTCGACCATTGACTATCCGTATAGCTCCACAGTCGCAAAAATCTCAGCGGAAATTTTAACTTTAGTTTAAATTTTAATTAATTAAAATCCCTTAAAGATGTAATTATTCCAGAACACATCCGTCGCTAAAACTTAATTGGAAATGTTAACATCACGAAAATCACTAAATATTATAATTATTCCAAAACTCCTCAGTTTCTAAAACTTAGGTGAAATTTTAACTTCACGAAAATCACTTATAGTTATTATTTCTTCAAAACTCCACAGTCGCAAAATATGTCGTCCACAAAAATCACTCCCTATAAACAAATTGACTGAATTATGCACATATATTTATACGTCTCATTTAGGGATTTTCATCCATGTGTATAATGGAAATAGTTGTCCCTAATGTTAACTTTGTTTATCACTAATTCCATAGCAACAGCTTAAAAATTCTAAGATTATTATTCCGCACAGTTTAAGCTCATGTCATTAATAGTCGTCAGTGCGTGTTATCACCGCGATGATGGACATTTTAATGACCCCTTGGCCAGCTTGACCCCTCCCCACGTGACCTCTCACAGCTGCTGACCGTGTATAATGAAAGGGAACTTTTTAATGAATTCATCAGACGAGATATTGTGGGAAACGCTGTGTTTCGTCAGATAAATTAAAGTCAACATACATAACTTGACTTAAGGTAATTCATCAATGCTGTGTATATGTATACAAATTTATACCACAAATACAGAGAATGTTTAATCAGGCAGTAAAGATTTACTTGTGGTCAAAGTATTAATTTAGTGATTATTTCATACATGGCTACTGTAGGTAAACATCTCGACTGCCTCTGATGTAATTATACGTCTGGTTACATATTGTACAAAGGTATTAAAACTATCCACGCAATACCGATGTCATGATAATGGCTTATATCAATCGGAGCACCTCGGCGATTCATTAGTAGTTAATGGCTGAAGAGTTCCGAATGGGCTAATGTTGTATCATTCGGAACACCTCGCCCATTCCTAGTCCTTGAGGGTTTAACGCCGTGTCAACACAATTTAGATTATTTATCGGCGACCAGTGCGTCTAGCCTAGATTTCCTGGACCCTTGTCTATAACCACTATTCACCTACCTTTCCACATAGTCGACCATTCTTAGTAAATGGCCGAGGAGTTCCGAAGGATATAGTATAAGATCGTATAACATCGGTTATTTCCGAGTGTTTTCGTAAACCACGAATCACAATACAGGAGCTAGTCTTATTGTTACTATATAAGGTTCCGGTGCTATAACCTTACATTAGTGTAATATAACGATCTCTTGTTATTTAGATCAGCGGTCTTTTGTTTGAATAGTCTTATATGGATTTAAAGTTGATCCCCTGTCAGCTTCTCATTATCTATACAGTCGATATCATTTGAGATTAAATAATAGCTTATCCCTCTGACTTATAGGTAGCTTAAGCCATAACTGCAGACAACTTGTCCATACTTCAACCAAGATTTTTTTATACTTTTTTGCTTGCCAAGTCAGATGCTCAACTGATTAAACAAATCTGGCAAACGATTGTAACACACAAATAATTAAAACATATAATACATGAAGTACATAAATAACGTGTCACCGCTGTCGGTTCAAACCTTTCATTGAGCTGGCTGAAACTTTCCTCAGCAACATAATACATAATTATATATAAATATATACATTCCCGTTCCCAGAGCCTAGTATGATTCTCGAGAATCTTGATAACCTCGGGGTACGAGAATGTATAATATACTCCATAGGCCAGTGTATTGCACCAAAGGCGACCTAAGTCGAATACGTTTTAGACCATTATATACATACAGTCTACGGTAGGTCGGGTCTGTGCTGACCGCATCATTTATTTATTGTGAATCAATTTTACAACTCGAAATTTATTTTGGTAACAGACTATTTTCATCGCCTGTGAATGGAATGCTCGAAATTCATTTACTTTTTTATACATTCGCTACGTCAAGAGGTACATCTTTATTCTTGTTATAAAATCTAGCTCATCCATCAATGCCATGATTATATATTGACTAACGATAATGATATGTTGTTCTGTGTGATTTTTATGTTAAATTTCACAAAAAACATGTTCATGTCGACTAAACATTGTTCTGACTAGATAGATTATTCAGTTTTTACACCATTGAAATAATACCTTCATGAATAATGCGTAACACTATTATATAAAGATAATATCTAGTCATTCTAAAAACTTTATTCATTTCATTGTGACAATAATGAATATATAATTCTTTTAGAACGAAAATAACAAACAACAAAATATATCTATAGTAAATAATTCAACACTGATATTCTTTTACAATCCAGCAGAGACAATGTAGCATATGCGATTCCAGCGGGGGGGGGGGTTCAGGGGGGTCCGGACCTCCTGAAATTTCCAAAATGTATCGTTACGGAACGTTTTGGAACGTTTAGGGTAATTGAACAGGCTACTGTAGTCTATTTTACCTCCAGGAATATCGACAAGAAGATTATAAGTGAAAATCAAAATTTGCTATGTTAAAAAGAACTTGGAGCCTACCTCACCAAACCTTTCTTCATACAGTCGCCCTAATTGTTTTGGCCTCATATATCCAGGGGTGACAGAGAAACAAGCCTGGACGCTCAATAAAACCGAACCCTATTTAAACTGCAGCAAAACCACTATGGCAGAAAAATTATGATGTAGCTTTAAGTACTCTGATATATATTTTCTCTATGTTATTTATTTGAAACCAAAATCATCTAAATATCCCAAAATGTACAAACAATAATAAGTCAACAAAACCAGTCAGTCTTTTTATCAAGAATGATATATGTAAGCCTTTATAAAGAGAGTGCTATGTTGTACCATTCTCGTTCCCAGAGTTTATCAAGATTTTCGATTGAGAATCTTGATAACCTCTGGGTACGAGAATGATGTTGTACATAATAGTACCACATCTTTCAGATTACATACATCAAAATGAATGTTAATGTATGTAGACACGCTTAATGGTAAACATAGGTACTGTTATCTTAGTCACGGTTAATAATAATAGAACATTAAATTTAAAAGCATTGTTGGCAATTTGCTACGTAGATACCCATTGCGTTCACCCTATGATATATTATGATGACTGCAGCAAGCTTATAATTGTTTTATATTGAACTTTATTCAATTTGAAACTTAAAAATCCCAGTTTATTTTAGCGTTATCCCATCCAATATGAACACCATTTCGTTTGTTTTCTTTTTTCAACCAATCATATAGTTTACTAAAGTATCTCATTATAGAACCGGTACTTATTTCTCTACTTCCGGTAAGACGTTCCATCGCTTCCGGCCATGGTTTAGACATACCCAGTTTTAGCATATCCCTGAAAAAACAAAATGGAATTATTATAAAATGGAATATAATAATCAAATTTTGACAGTAAGTATGTTTTCCCACGACTGCTACTTTAAAGATCACAATAACAGCACGCTAAAACCAAATTTATTGAAATTCGACATATTGCCAGTGGACATCGACACTCTTAATGGACGACAACGACACAATGGAGTAGTCGTTCACATATTTCAATTATAAAGGGATAATTAAGTTTATAAGAATAAACCAACGGGTAAATAAAAGCTACAAGTACTTCATACACGGTATCAGATGGAAAAAGAAAATTGAATTTGTCTCAATTTTCTCAAAATTTGACAGAAATCGCGATATACAATCGTAAATGTCACATTCTAAAAATATGATATCTTCACTATGCAATAAAAGTTTACAGAAATCATTAAGGTACAATAATGTTTGCAGTACTATCTGGACCCCTGGTCAGTGGTTCATTCATTTTTAAACAATTTCAGCCTCTTTTATCTTGGCCTGTCAGAAACTTATCACAATCAATTTACAGGCTGATACTGACCACGTCTAGTTTCACCCAGACACAAACAAACGTCTATTATTATAACTGTTTTTGTTGGGTTTAACGCCGTAGCAACTCATTGTATAAGTCATATCACCTTGTTCATTCAACCTACTCACCGTTTTTGAAAATGATAAATCTCTTGATTTAACTGTTAACCAGTTATTAAGCGCAGACATCCGTCAGTGACTGACAAATGCCCATCGTTGGTTATCTCACAATACATTATTCTACTATGCTGCGTTATGTACGGTGGGTCATTTGGTTAGAAAAATCTCGTAGTCATGAATAAATAATGATGCAGTTTCATTGGTTCCGCAAGGAAACCACTGCGGAAAACCAGCCAATGGAATTACGTTTTATATCTAAGGGTTGGTTTACCATTCAAAAATTCAAAATTTTCTAAAGTGGGTGATGTATGACGTTGATTTATGACGTCATTGTTAATTGTAACATTCGATTTCATTGGAAGATTAGTCTCCCCTGCCTCATGCATATTCATGAAAACGAAATTTTGCCAGTCAATTTACCCACGGTACGTATGGAGTGTAGCGGAAGAATTTACTGTGGTTGCCGACGATAACAAATGCCATACAGGATATAGATCAGTGGTAGGAAGGAGAGTGGCCGTAGAAATTATTTCATGACTTAACTCCACAAAAGTATGCTTCACACGAAAATTGAACCCCTCGGTCCCTCGAAAATCATTAAGAAATCTCTCAGTATAAGTTGAACGCTGTACACTCTGAATATGTTCAAAGACCCATACCAATGTATCCTAGTTCAGCATTTTCTCATAACATTGTTATAATATAGAGGACATTCGGCAATGTTGATGTAAGACCGTTTATTAGTGAATGAGCTCAGAAAAGATAACTTCAAAAGTGGCCAAATGTAAAAATGTAATTTTCGGGGCTTAAAAGTCGAAATGAGCGCGATTTTGTTCTAATATCAACCAGTGGGTTGGCCGATTATCAAAGTTTTTTACGACGTGAAATGATGACTGTTATACGCTCTTAGTTTTACGCCGTATATTTTAATCGAGTAATGCCACATTTCATCATAAAACATGACCAAAGATATACTTATTTTAATTTAATTATGATCCATTTCATTAACGCTACACAGCCAATGCCAAGATTTAACTTGTCGTTCTTTTAGATATTTATTCCCTAAAAGTTAAGCTTTTTTTCGTCCATAGTTCCTGAGTATCAAACAAAGTATGTTCTTCGTTTAGCTTATTCTGAGTTCTGAGAAAAGTGAAGAACTTACTTCTCAAATTACTCATGACAGAACATGTTTATATCAACATCCTGACGTATGACATCTATAGTTTGAAGTTTGTATAGATAAAACACTGATAAGCACACTGGCTTCTTGTTTAATTATATCAAGTTGTTAGTACTACTTGCCAGCAATGATTATGTCTCGTATTGTACCGACATAGCTTGGTATAGTATTTTTATACAAATACTGGACAGAAAAATACATTTCAAGGTTTATTTTTGTTGTTGTTGTTTAACGCCGAAGCAACACATTGTATAGGTCATATTGCAGCAGTCAGGTACCCTAGTCGCTTTTCATGGAAAGGTCAAAGCTCTGGATTTTGATTTTATTCAGTTTCAAGCTGCATACTTCTGTCAGCGGCTAAAAACAGACCTATATCATTTTGCCCTGCCCGGGATTCGAACATACGACCACTCGATCAGTAGACTTGTGCGCTGCCTACAGAGCTAACAGGATTTTTATATCAACTTTGGACAGAAAAATTATATTTGAAACTTTAAAAACTTCACAGTTGTTAAGTTAGTTTTTTTTTACTTAAGTTTCTGTTCTGTTCTGTCCAGTTTGTGAATGTAAATGATATTGAAATAAGATGAACGATAATATAAGGGTAAAGCAAGGACCCTATGTAAACTGTGTACATAGGTTCCATGGCATCGTCGGTTATCCCTCGCTACACTACTCCGCTATGCTGCGTTATGTATTGTCCGTTTTTCTCAACTGTCAAAGCTTGAATAATTTCACGGTGACTGAATGCATTGTTTTTGTACTGGCGGCCTAATTGTTATTAAAAATATCTTGACTAAAACATATCATACGGCATAAGCAGCTTTACTCGACCATAATACACACTTTCGGAAACTCATGGATGTATTACGACAAAATTTTAACAAACGCATTCACCGTGAAATTATTCATGTTTTGACAGTTGAGAAAAAACGAACAATACGTATAGAGTGTAAGGGAAGAAATTACTGTGGTTGCCGACGATGGGTCCAAGGGTAAAGATACTTACATAAGTTTTTGTCCAGCTTCTTTAGATTGATAGAAATCACAAGTATGTAACTGTCCAGTATGACCACTGGCGTCACACATGGCTTCATAGAATTGAAACTGTACAATAAAACTAATGAAATAACTGAAAAATAACAAAATAATGCATTTACTGTATTAACATTATCTGTAATTTTGTATACCTATATAAAGAAATCCATATCTGTGTTCTATTCAGCATTTTATCACGATGGTTAAAAACTCATTAAATTTTATTTTTTTGCAGATAAAATCTTCATTGTTTTCAGTTTTTCACTTTTCCTACATTCTGGGGGCAAAAGTCAGTAGTCATACTTTAATACAATGTATAAGACGCCAAACATTTGTAATGTTACACTTTTGTTGTGTCTTGCAGGTGCTGCACTTCATCAAGTAATTACCTTATGACCTCAGGTAGTGAACAGATTGCATGAAAGTTGCTAGTGTGAACTAATCATCTAATAAATTGAACAGAAAACAGCACGACTTTTCAAGGGAGATAATTATAGTTACTTTTATTGTTCAACATAGTAACAGATGGTTGAAAGTTATTTCCCATTGTTTGCTGCAAGTGGAAACATACCACGGTACGCAAGTAGAGAATCGCCGTGATATTCCGAATGCAATAGTTAAGTACATTCGGAACAACCTCGGCGATCATCTACGGATATATTCTGCGTAGAAGATCGCCGAGGTAGTTCCGAATGAGTTTAGAAATGAGCAAATCAACTAGCAAGTCTAACATCTATGTTTACGTTATAACTATTATCATATTCAAGCTAACAACATTTCCATACTGCTCATGTCAATATGATTATGGGAATAAATAATTAAGAAAATAAATGCTTTGAATTTAATATTAATACGAAACTGTGATATAATCCACTGTAATTTTCTAATCAGTAACCTTGTCGTTAATAAATTTTCATCAAATATCTAAAACCATTGATTTTTATTTGTTAAAAATTATAATACTTGCGTATGCATGTGCATGCATGTTTACGATAAAATGATCATTTATGTTATTATAGTTGTACTTTACAGTCTCTATAATTTTGTAATGCTCTTCGAAAATAGAGGAAATAAAAGTAAATATATGTACACGTTGCTTGTATTTAAAGAATATAATTATAAGTCAGTATATTTACCATATATAAGGTGAATTTGATGGAATGTGGAATTTTGCACCTGGATCAAAGTCATTCTCACTTCTAGTTACTGGGGCAACAATACCCTGATATTGTAATCTGAAAAATAAACTTGATGATACATTTTTATGCATGTACGAGAATATATATAGAATACGATGAATATGATAAATATAACATGGCGATTGATCACTTAACAAGACGCAGCTCAGCAGATATAGGGGGTATGGTACGTTTTTTTAGTATTTACAAATATGAACTTATCTGGTTTGTCCAATAAAAAGTATATTTTCATTTTATGAAGATTGCCGACTAAATATGATAGCTCATTAACTTCAGCAGTAAAAAAATGATCCGACTTGATCAATTTCGACTTGCATACCATACTAAAGTAAATGTACGTAGAAAAAGATAAAAGAGTATTGTTACCTTAGGTCCCACCAACGTTGGTTATAATTTTCTTCCTTGATGTCACCACGAAATACACCCCAGCGCCATTTGTCTATCATATAACCAAATGGTATAAAGGCTATCTTGAATAAGGCACGTTGTAACAGAAAGTTAATTTCACCTGAAATTTGTAAAAAAATGCGGTTAAATTTACTGTTAATAGACTTATGAACGATTAACATTTCTTCAAGAAGACCAAAATTAAATAAGCAATAAATAAATGCCGGTATGTACTTCGATTTGAGAACAACTAGAACGCAACATTTGGCTAAACAGTTAGATTTCCCGTTTGATGATTTAGCTATTTCGTTTATGTTTACAATACGTGAAAAATATTAATGAAATATAACATGCAATATTTGAATATAACATGAAAAGCAATGCATAATAGAATACATTAATTAATGGATGGCAACACGCCTATGGTACATTGATTGAAACAACGTAGTCCATAAGTGTATATTTATTAAAGGGAGACACATTGCCTTTATAATGTATTGGTTAGGGAGATGTTACTTCCCTTTATAATTCATTGATTCAGGAGAGGTTACTCCGCTTTAGAATACATTGATCAAAGGGAGATAATTAACCACAAGAGAACATTAACCAAAGGGGGATAACTCACCTTTATCATTTTCTAACATTTTCAATATACGATTATAAGACGAAGACTTTTTAGTGTTTTCTCCCTTGATATTGTTAGTATCTATAAGACCAACAGTCTCCAGATGTTTCTTGGACAACACAGACAAACTAATGGTGTCACCTACAGCTTCGTGGAACGCCGAGTTAGCTCCATTTCTAAATGTAGTTGGTTGGTCTTGGTAAGCCATGAAATATTCTATATGACCCATCTCATGATGTATGGTTTCAAAATACTCTGCGTTAATTTCTGTACACATCTTTATCCTAGAAGATGAAAAATATTGTTACACTTGTTGCATATGAATATTATAATGATTATATATATTGAATGTTTGTATCAATGTGTTTGTGTTAGTATGTTTGAAGGCCATATTGCAAATAAGTTTTGTTAAACTTAATTATGTTACCTTCATAAAATGAAGATGTTATTTTTTCATTATCATGTTCGCTGGCAATTTCTCTTTAAGGAACTTCTATTATACCCTTTCAATATTTTTTATACTATTTGACTAGTCTATCTTCAAACGAAATGTAATTGTTTTACTAACATTGCGATATAAAGATAACAATAACAACAAAATATACCATGCCAAAGTTCGAACTCACAGGTGACTGTTTATAATGCAGTAACATAGCAACAGTCCTATTATACAAAACAACTTAACTTAATACTGACGATGTAATCGACCTTCCAAATTGTTTTATTTATTTTATTGGAGTTAACGCCGTGTCAACACAATTTTAGGCCATTTTACGGCGTCCAGCGCACCTAACCTAGTTTTCCTGGACCATTGTATATAACCAGTACTTACCTACCCTTCCACAAGGCCGGAAACTTCTCCAAATTATCTAATCAATGGATGAAAATCGACATTTTTGTCAAATTTTCATGGAAGGGTATAACCTCCCCGGTTGGGATTCGAACCCGCACCCCTCGGACACGAGTATCCAAATCCCGGCGCGCTGCCAACTGCGCTATCGACCCGGGTTTTCCAAATTGAAAACATTATACGCAGATACCCGTGTTCGAACGATGAACCACTGTGAGCACACGCAAGGTATATAGCCTTTAAACCTCCGGACAACTAAGCCATTTATAGATTAATAGATAGTTCATAATTCAATAACTACTAAAAACGTAAAATAAAACAATACCTGAAATCCTTCTCTGGCTTTTTAGAATAGAAATCGAAAGCAGCTGCGTGGCATACGACATCTAGGTTTTCAGGACGTACTTTCATAGATCGAGATTTGAACGTGTCAGACATTGGAAAGAGGCCAATAGACGTGTAGAAATCTTCAGCCATATTAAACATATGATCTACTGTGTAACCCTGAGCTACCATTTCGTCATCAATATTTGGTTCATCGACATTTTTATATGGTTTTACAAGATCGTAAATATTACCCCAATCTTGAGCCCACATGTTACCTGGGTAATGAAAAATAGCATTCCATATTGTTTGTGAATGTAAATATAGACGGGTGCCCGCAAGAGTGTAGTTACTCCCTCTTAAATGCAATGCACTTACTACAGTCTTGCGGGCAACCCTCGATATAGAGGTTCATTAGTAGACATGGATAGCAAAGATTCGGGACAACTCAATCCGAAGAAAACTCAACCCGAGACAAAATCAACCTAAGACAACTCAGCCCGAAGGTAGGGACAACTCAACCCGAGGAAAACTCAACCCGAGACAACTCAACCCGTAGGTAGGGGCATATCAACCTGCAAAACATCCCCAAAAAATGGATACTGCAAGTAACTCACAAATGGAGCTTTGCAATGGAATTTAGGAGTTGTTATTATTAAATACGAACGATTTTCATTGGGGGAAAGTCCGACTGGCCACTTACTAAGGTGACACTTGATAGAAGGTGAATGTAATAATGCAATTTACTGTCCAGTATACTATATTATAACATATGTAAATTTCAATTACGAAATTTTTTAACATACTGTACCAGTGATATGTGCGGGAATTCCACCTTGTTCAAATATATCCTTGTACTCAGGGTATACATCAGCTAATTTTGTTCTTATGTAAGCATGTAACTCTTCATATAGTGGAAGTATTTCTTGCCAAAGTTGTTCAGCCATTTCTTCTAAATTATCAGTTTCGTCAAACTGTGAATTTATCCAGGCTGTGGCATAATTATCAAAACCTGGAAAAATCGGATACAATAAATGAAAATGTAGCCGAACTCTTTTCTTCATTTGTTTGTTTTGCTTTTGATTTACGCATTCAACAGTCAGAGTTATTTGTGGAAGACTAAATGTTCATGTATTCATCCAATCATATCTTCAGGGATGCAGACAATTTAAACTCCCAACCTCAGCAACTGTTAACTTTCTTGCATGAAGACTCATTTAAGCTCGAACCTACGACCTTTTTCGGCAAAGATTTGTAGTGTTTTGAAGTCAGCTACTTCAACCACTTAAAAGGGAGGCACGTTTTTTTTTCATTTTATAATAGCTTTCTATTGTAAAGCAAATTCAAAACGCTTTTCATGTACACATATCATCCTTCCATGTAAAGGTTATGATAATAATAAACTGTACATTTATATAACCTGACAAAACGATTTTCAGATTATTATAATATAATTACATTTGTATCATGAAGCAGATGTGACAATCACGAATATACGAGTTTTATAAAGATCTATGAATAATATGAATAAAATTATGAAATAGATATAATATAAATTTATAGATAAATATTTGAGTTTGTTAAACAAACATGTAACATTCGGTTCCGATAAACGCTCAGGGTATTAATATTAATGTTGTGTCATAACAACACTGTTTTACTTGAATTTTATACGTTTTATCTTAACTTCTATTAGTTTATATGCAGCGACGGCCTCGCCCAACTATTTTACTTGACACATTTCTTAACAAGTACTCGCTAATCCTTCCACAAAGACCCAACAACGTCACCATCAACGGAGGAACCACAATATTAAATATTCATGAAAGAGTAAAACCTTCTGTGACCAGAAATTGAACCTGGACTTCGCATTTGAAATCCTGCTCTCTGCACACCAGCAACAGGAGTCGTACCACGTACATGTAGCTTATAAGGTCAGTATTAAATATTGCAAAGTTGTATCACGATTTATTTCAAAGTAAAACTGTTAAGACATAATTCTGCATTAAAAACAAGGCCAACGCTGTCGGGTGTTGATGAGAGAACAAAATCATAAGTTCTGGAAGAATAGCATCATTTCACAGCGAAAATACAAAAGTTAGCTTATTAATCTATAATTACGGACGAACTACACGGCACGACATGACCCCGTACCGTACCAGCTGGCACAGTATGTAATAGCTATAAATGATCGCCACTATAACCATCTCTCAGTTATTGTCTTAATCAAATAGTTCGAATCCCAAGGCTAGTGAAAATTGATTTGTTTTACATGTAGTTTACATGAATTACTTATTTTATATAGTCGGACTGGTTGATTATTTTGAACTTCATTATATATAGTCAATGTACTAAAAAATCGGGCTAGTTTTCGAAAAAAATTAATGCTATGTCTGATCACTTACCATTGTCAATGGCTCCTTGGTTTAAAAGTTTAACCAAGGTAGTATAGTCTTGTTTCATGTAGGGTCCTGTGGCATTCCGCCATTCATCCCAGGCACCAAGCAACACGCCCCCATCACGTGATTCTGCCATGACCTTGACAAGTTCTGGTTCCAGATGATATCCAAATACAGTGGCTGAACTGTAAGTGTTCTGTAGCTTAGATTGGACCTTAATGAGGGCTCTGAAATTAGGTTTATATTTTTTACGTTTAAAATGCATAACCATAACTCATAAGCGATCGCTATGCTTGCAGTAGATATCCGCTTTTAATGCCACTTTAGATATTGCAAAATCATGCACTTTTTGGCGATATTTAGTACCAATATTTCATTTGAGTAGAAAAGCTTCCCCTATATTAGGGCTATTGCGCTATGAGGCCATCAGTTTGATTACACTGATATTATAACTTAACTGTGGGGTATGTTTACCTTTTTCCGCTTTAAATGCATTAACTTAAATATTAAACCACACGACAAACTAACAACTTTTTTGACACAATAGGACTCCGGTCTTTACAACATTATATATACAATGTAGTATACACTTATTACTACAATGGCCGAAAAATTACATTACAAGTTCCTACTGCTTTTTTGTTACTTTAGACACGGGGAATATCAAGCCATCGGATGGCCAATAACTTGTTTCATATTACACAATTAAAGTAGTGTTATTCCACTACCAATGGTGCATACATTAACCCCGCTGATTCAAATACTCACTGCAGTTCATCTGTACTCACGATCGATCAAATATATAGTCGTGTTTATGTGCGGAGATTATCGATCAAATATATAGTCGTGTTTATGTGCGGAGATTATCGATCAAATATATAGTCGTGTTTATGTGCGGAGATTATCGATCAAATATATAGTCGTGTTTATGTGCGGGGTTTATCGATCAAATATATAGCCGTGTTTATGTGCGGGGTTTATCGATCAAATATATAGTCGTGTTTATGTGCGGGGTTTATCGATCAAATATATAGTCGTGTTTATGTGCGGGGTTTATCGATCAAATATATAGCCGTTTTTATGTGCGGGGTTTATCGATCAAATATATAGCCGTGTTTATGTGCGGGTTTATCGATCAAATATATAGCCGTGTTTATGTGCGGGGTTTATCGATCAAATATATAGCCGTTTTTATGTGCGGGGTTTATCAAACAAATATCGAGTATTTAATCAACCGGGTTAATGTAAGCGCCTCTGACAGTTGAATAATATGTAACAATACAAAATCTAATAACTTACTCTGCGTCACTTTTCTCCTTTGGTGATGTATTGAAGGCCATCAGACGTAGCTGTCTCTTGATATCATAACTTAAAGTCTCGTATTGAGAATGTTCACAATATAGTTTGGCATTTTTAGCTAGATCCGTCACCCATTTAGACATTCTGACAGACGCATCTGTGAGCTGTAAGACGTTGAGTATGATAGGTAATTTTATGTACATTTCATTTACAACGAAACGTGGGCAACCGGCACGGTTTCTCTGGCAGCAGTTTCCTTTTGGCAGTACAGATATGTCATGTGGTAGAAATACATTTGTATAGCTTATAAAGCATATGAACATTATTTAGATCTTATGTTACGGCATGAAAATAAATGCCCTAACTAATTAATCAATCTAAAACTGTGTTATGTTATAACTCATCCCATACGTTCATAAGTTCAACATTGAAACAATTATTACCATAACCACAAACATTCTGCCTGTTTGTTTATTTCAATTTTGTTGTTGCGTTTAACGTTGTATAGGTCATATCACGGCGGTTAATCAACCTACTCACTGTTCCTGAAAAGGCTAAATCTCTGGATTTAACTGTTAACCATTTTTAGGCGCATACTTCCGTCAGTGACTTACAACTGCCCTACATGATAAAGAATCAGTGGCAGAAGGGAGAATATCCTAAAAATATTTCATGACTAAACTCCACAAAAGTATGCCCCACTTTGAAATCGAACCAACGACTACCGGGCCTGTATTATCAAGCGTCTTACGACCAATTTAAGTAGTAAATCATTCTATGTTGTATTGTTAAATTATCGTTAGATGTTTAATAATATGGTGCCACCGATCATTAGACTTGAAAGAAAATACAAAAAACTTACCACTGCCTCGTTGGCATCAGTCATGTTAGTTTCATAGTCCCATTGAGCATTGGCTAATTTAGCTGACCACCTACGGTAGCAATCATCCCAGTTAACTAAGTCAGCTTTTACCAAGTCCTCAATGTTAGCATTATTGTCTATCTTTAATTCATCGTGTATAAGTAAGTCACATGTCTGAAATATTGTCTCTTCTGCAACAGTTGGCTTACCTAATCCTGAAAGTCGTAAATAATGATCAATGAATCCTTCGACAATCGAGGATTCCTCTCCCACACGATAAACAGTATACACTTAGTTTCATAACTTTAGCATCAATTGCGACGATTAGCGGTGCTACAGTGCCTTTGCCACGTACTTTTATAATTATTGAGAGGTCAAACTGTAATAACTAACATGCCGTCGTGAAAATTTTATATATACAATATTCTAAGACTTTGTATATAAATTAGTATTTTTGATTCGAAACCGCGCCGGCCGCCTTTGAGTCTAAAAGTTTTCTCGCCGAGGTTGTTCCGAATGGTTTTCTTAATGTTTATTTTCATTCCCCATCTATCCGTATAAAGTACCCACCATAAGTTTGGAGACATAAGTAATTTTCTACAATTCTTGAATGTTGATAATTATTTTTGTAGAATCATTATTTTTAACCGTGAGGATATTTTAGTATGGTTGGTGATAAAATGAGAACAAATTTTCATGAATGCAGTACATTTATAAAATTCAGCATAAAGCCTTCAAAACAAAGTTCAATGTAATTCTTTCATTTTTCATATTTTTATGCTAATTTTGCAGTCTCAGTTATAAGTATAATGATAACCAAAAAATAAAGCAAAACTAAACAGCATATCAAAATAAACCGTTTTCAAATTTTAGATAATTGCTATGTAGTAGGCCTACAAAGTGAAAATGTCTCCAAACTTTTGATGGGTACTGTACATGTACATTATATTTCATATTACATATAACATGTAAATCACATATATAATTATCCTATTTGTAGAATAGAATGATGTCTGACCTTTGAATATAGCAATTATTTGATCATAAAGCTGCTCTTCGTCGTATGCTGTGTTAGTGGTTACATGAATATGCATGTAATATATTAAAAGTCCAGAATTAATGGATTTTTTATGAAATGAAGCTGATAAGTGACTAGGGGATTTTTCAACATTAACATTAGTTCAGTATTATACCGTAACTTCAAAACAACACTAGTATCACAATTTTTTATTTTACATGATGGCTCGAGCTAAGGATTGCGTTAGCAAATATTTATTAATCTTACAGTCCAGTTTGAAATATCTTAAGTTAATTCTTTAATTTGCGTTTAAAGGTACTCATTCACAGATTTCAACTTGAACATCAACTTTTTCTGAAACTATAAAAATTGTTTGGAATCATTTTTGAAGCAAACAATTAGTGATTTGATAATGGAAGTTTTAGTGCAAATTGACATACAATTACAAATGATAGTGTTTCATGTAATAAAAATCTACCCCGTATGTCACGGTATATATAGACAATCTTAGTGCAATTTCGTGACTTTAATGTATATTTCTTGCAATCTATAGGTCAGTTTGTCCTAAAATATCAAGAATTATTTTTTGACTCAATTACAGACATTGACATGGCATTTTGAAAAGAAAGATTATCTTAACTGAACTAGTGCCTTTAAGAAAAATAGTTTCATGAAGTAATAAAGAGTTAGGATAACAACGTCGCCATTGTAAAGTAAATAAGACTTAATGCTGGATGTTTTGATACGGTATGTTCCTCTTTAGTTCAAATCCCAACAAAACACAATCCTTTAAATTTGCTTCTGTATCGTAAGACTTTATATTTCATGCTAAGCATTGTAGGATACCAGAACGCGGAATCTAAAAGCGATAAAGTGGTTAGAGTAAGATGTCAATATTGGTTCCACAGACCAGCTTTCAGGAAATTTATAGACAAATGAAATAGCAAAACATGAAAATGAATCATCCATTCATTCTAATCACAATATGATTATGTTAAAATCTAATTTCTCACATAGTTTACCTTTAGTATATACTAATTGACCTGGGGCTGATGAAAAAGAAACATGTTTTGATAATCACATTGCAACCAACCGATTTAATGTATTCAAATACTATTCAAGTTACATTCTTTGCCCCAGATCAATTTGTAGAAGCTATAAGACGAATTTCCGTCAAAAATATAAACCTTTATAAAATAAATATATTTTATTACCAGCTAATCCTTGTTTAAATTCCTGATCTTCGATGAATTCAAGTTCTTCTATGTATTTTTGTAGATCATTCAGTTCTTTAACAACTGTACGTACGTGTTTTGAGTCCACTTGTTGACATTTTAATCCCAATGATATAACTATCACATAGATCAACGTCTTCAGTGTGACCCTATCCACGGTCAACATTCTTCTTTTTTCTGAAAGTCAAAGATCATCGATGTTGTTTTTTTTAGGAAAGGTGCATATTAATGTCATTATACCTTCGCTAACAGGTATAAGTACTCAGTAATGTTTGTAATTGTAGTTCTATTTGATTTTAACCAGGTGGGGGTTATTTATCATTTTCTTTTAACATTTTGTGCTAAATAAACGTAGAGAAAGTATAAAACCTTAGTTCGCGCCATTTGTGTTGATGAATGACGTCATTTGACGTCAGGGAAACATACACGAGCCGGCGAATGTCGTTAGACAGAGTCACTGGCACCAGAGGACAGAGCTGAATGTAACCAGCACCAGATCGACCCGCCGTTGTATAATGGACAGTATATCAGGATTATATCATTAAACATAATTATGCTTTTATCACTGATAAAGGGGAATAAGAGAACTTCATATTTATCGTGACGTACAGACATTATTACGTCAATCGATAATCAATTACTAATTTGATATTTTTATTACTTTTTCCAAAAAGCGCTTTAAACTACAACGGTCCTTCATAATTCTATAGTAAAAAGTTTACTACGGTTTGAGCGATAGATGGTCAAGAAAGTTCGGTATGAAATTTACCATATTTAAAGTTTTAAACATAGTTTAGTAGAGGCAATATGAAGATATTTATTAGACATTGTGATAAGTAAATTCAGTGGTTTTAAATATCTTTTATCCGTCATTGTTTGCATTTCTGATGTCAATTGAATAGACTGTATATAGGCTATATATTAAATAGGTAAATAATACAATGATATTATAACATACATATTTTTAAATCAATTATACAAGTTAATAACAAACTAAATCGTTTTTGTCTTTGTAAGTAATATGAAATGGTATGTAACATTAATACTAACCATTTTCATCCGATGATTATAAATTTCACGCGCGTAAGGGACGGCACGGCTCTGCGCAGAAGATTGATGAAATTATAGTTTGTGCTAATTGCATGCCCGGAGATAGATTACATGTAAAACAGTACATGCTTTAGTAGTGCATACATTAATCTCGCTGAGTTAAATACTCGCGATCAATAAACACGCTATCCGTATCAATAAACGTGGATTACCAAACACATAATATAGCTCTATAAGATTATATATCTAAGTATTTAAATCAGCGGGGTTAATGTATTGACAGTTGATGAAAAACTAGTTAATTTGAGAAAGCCCATGAACTTCTTCTAATCGTGATTACAGATAATTTAAATCAGCAGGGTTAATGTATGCGCCACTAACACTTGATTAACATTTAACATGATTCTATTAAAGTGTAATTGTCACAAACTGAATCGAAACATGTTTGTGAATCAAAAAGTTCAGTTTATCAAGCGAGATCAAGTGACTTGCTAATGAGGCGAAAGTTGTCGCATATAGAACTATCTATTTCATCGGACACTTGAAATACTGAAATAATGATCATCGCATCAAATATTAGACAGTTACTGTACAGTTTTGGGGAATAAATGTATGTTCTGTTCTGTAAAAATGAAATTTCTGTGATTGTTAAAACTAAGCACTGGAATATGCAAATTCATACTGTAACTGCTCAGGACATCGTCGAAAAGTTTAAACCCACGGTACTCATTCGTTGTGATAATATCATTGACGAATAATACCCCGGGTAACCGAAGATGGCTCAGAACAGTCACTATTGTATTCATTTGGATGGCGAGTAGGTGAGTATAACTTAAACCCTGTTATGAACTGTCGGTTGTCTTGTTCTCAAAACGAGTCATACAAAGTAATATTTAAAATACAGATTTATCATCATTTTAGTACTCAACCACTAAGCCGAATATAAAAATGTCAAATTTCAAATTAGACAAAATTACTTACAATTTATTTAACCCTCTGCCATCCTCTTTATATATCCATGTATATCAAAATGTCAAACGCTACATTTAATTAAGCGAAATGTTCATATATATCTGTAACAAACTGCACACCCTGTGTATAAAATGAATCTACAATATCAGAAATATAGATATAAACAGAATTAATACAAACTTTCGCTAGCTCCCAGTCATTTATATATTATGTCGAACCATATGTCACTTATTTGTATGTATACAACGTATTTATATATATAATAGTAAATTTTCTATATCCTATACACGTAGAGTGTTTTCATTTATTTCTATATTTTATCTATACACTTCAATTTATTTTACAGATATTTTTGTGGGTTTATTCAAGCAAATCATTTTAGCTAAATTTAGTATAATTTATACATGAATACATTTACATAAGGAATGTACACAGCTTTACATCCGGGTATATAGATTTAGACTTAAATTTGGATAAATATCGTGACTGCAGTTGATCGAAATTTAACTACAGTGCCCTCTAAAAGTTATTGGACAAATCCTTGGAACGAGTTTCCTATGAATATCGCTAGCTAGCGCTTTGTGCCCTGGTACCCGTCTTACTTCAAAAGGAATACGTATGTGATATGAAATTAAGGGTACCAGAGGACAAATTCGCTTGATAACGAAATGCTTAGGAAACTCGCCTCTAGTTTTGGGAAACATATATTCACATTACCCAAGCAAAGATGGAAAAGAGTCATCTGAGCAAATTCCTTAGTCAGCATTATTTGTTGATCAACTCATAAATTTAACTATACACTAGATGGGAGCCCGTGCAAGCACGGTCTTTAGGTAATGACAGTTCTCGAAACTGTTCCTCGAAACAGGCATGTTTAAAAGCCATATGAAACTTGATCATAAGAGATTGCAAAATATTTGTAGGAAGTTTGAAATTGATAATTGTGTAGTATCGGAGATATGATTTTGCAAGTATAAGTTTAATCTGGATTTGTCAAGTTCTAAAAGGACTGAACACTGTGAAAATGTAACATGGAGTTATGAAACTTGGTCACCCGAGCTTGTATTTTCATTTCAAAAGTGAATTCTCGATATTTAATTCCTTTCAACATGAAACCTGAAATAATTACATGAATAATATTGATCTGTCTAACAACTGTGTCCAATCATTACAGACCGTTGGGTCAGCGTATAGAAAACATCAGCAAGCTTCTCAGGGCTCACTGGTACATATTGAGCTTGCTTGTGAAAAAATGGACCGAGAATATGTTCTCCCATATTACACCGCTTCGTAGCTCCCTTTGAAGCGGTCAGCGTACCTTCGGTAAATAGCGTGACCAGACACGTATAAATTTTTACCTATGTCTCTGATAGCTCTCAAGTGATACTTTGTGGTGCAGTAATTTATATAAGAATCTAATTATTGTAACTAACAATTTGTCACCGTTCTTGTGAATTGCGCAGACAGATCGCAGTATCTCTCGAAATTAAATGTGAAGTACGTGAAGTGTTTTATTCTGCATAATGTAAAATATAAGAATTGGGTGAGTATGCCGTTTATGGGTATTATTTCGAAAACAAAGAACGCATGTTTGGTGAATATTCAAAAAATGGCAAGAAGGTTGCACGTATTCTGGGTGATTCCCCATGATAATACAGCAGTTACAGTCATGTGACAAAGGCATTACATTCGATTCAGTAAAGATCAGAAGTATTTTACTTCACGTCGAGAATCAAACTCGATTTTCCGGTTTGACGTGTCTATTTTTAGTTTTATCTAGAACTATTTTTAGACACAAAAAAACCCACTATTTTTGTTGATTTTTGGCAGTTTTTGCAAATATCAAGAGGCTTTGTAAAGAAAGAATTGTCAACTTGATATGCCGGTATATAGGTGCTCCAGCGACAAACAAAAGATTTATTCAAAGCTGCACAGTTTCTTCCACAAAACAGGAAACTCGCAAATTTAATAGTATAGATGTATTACGTTAAACTTTCAGCGACGCATACGTTAACCCCACTGATTTTAATACTCGTTATTTGCTAGAATTCCCAGCTCATAAGTATGGATATCTATTTCCATCGATAGCAAGTACAGAAGTACTCTAGTGAGTATTTAAATCATCGGGGTTAAAGTATGGGCTGCTGATAGTTGAATAAAATTCACCAGTACAAAATTTGTACATTTTTCATATTGCACCGAGAGCAAGACATTTGGCGTCTAATAATTTGTGTTTTTGTTCCTTTTCCTCAAATTGTCTAAACATGAATAATTTCACGGTAACTTCGTTTGTTAAAATGTTCGTCATTTTACAATTGTAATAAGGCGATGGCGTGTTTTAAGATCGGATAGAATAGTCGAATTATTTAACAGTATTGATGCCTGCCTGCTGAGTTTACATTACCTTTGCATTTATACAAGAACATTTTCATTCACCATGAAAATATTCAAAGTTTGACAATTGATAAAAACGTACTTCGTGTATATCACCCTGAAATATCATCCTCTAAGAACATTCGGAACTTCTCGGCCATTAGCTTTGAATAATCTTGGACATATTTAGACGTAATATGTTGGAACTACGTTTGCGCCACATGCCCAAAGGAAATGCTTTAACAGGTGTTGAATTAGGGGCGCGATTCGTCTGTAGTTCACCTCGCGTATGAAACAAAACCCAATATTCTTAGGGGACCCTCATAAGATTATTCGTTCAATTAATGTTTGAGATGTTCCGAATGCCTCATTGTGAAGAATGCCAGTGCTGCGTGAATTTTGCAATTTTGATTTATGCATGTATATTGCTACGAGAAACTCTTCTCGTCTTCTCTATACTCCATAATAAAAACAAACAACATATTAGCTTTAACCAGACGTGTTATATAGAATAGTAGAAATTTTTGACGTGTTTTCACCGCAAAAGCAACCGGTAGAATGAATATAAAATCCTAACTATTACCCGCGAAAACTAACATATTCACGCTTTCCTCGTGCTCATACAATTACATTTCACTGTACTGAATATGTAACGCGGAAGACAATTATTTTACGCTATTCTACGTAACGCGTAAAATATTAATAAACTTGTTGTGGCCCGTATCAAAAATGAAGATCCAAGTAATAATAGGGCTATAGCAAGAATCATTTCTGTGTCTTCGGAACGGATAATTATTGTTCTTGGATTATCTCGGATAAGAATTGGTAAATTTTATTCAACTGTCAATGGCGCATAAATTAATTCCGCTGATTTAAATACAATGTTATCGATCGTGAAGTCAAACTTACTGTATTGAAGATTCATATCAGCGGGGTAAATGTATGCGCCACCTACAAATGAATAAAGTTAACCAATATA
The DNA here is from genome assembly GCA_025267735.1 of Mactra quadrangularis. NCBI lineage: Eukaryota > Metazoa > Mollusca > Bivalvia > Venerida > Mactridae > Mactra > Mactra quadrangularis. Next base: position 18,082,526 of record CM046299.1, read on the forward strand.
ATAATTCATGCCACTACCTTCCCATAGCTCTGATATTTGATTTAGAAGAGCCTTAATCAGATACGTCCTCTTTCATAATAGTCAATGCTACCTAAAAGTCGTTCAGTACAACCGCATGAGCAACACCCACTGGGAGGGGCTAATGTGTGTTGCTATTAAGAGGTTGTTGCTCTGCAGAGGTTAAATTTAATTAAAATTATGTCCAATGGAAATATCAAAAGCCGTTGTTGGGCAGATGATTTGCTCTGTAGTGGGCCGCCCTGCAGATTTTTAATTGTAATAGTCTAATATTTGTTCGAAATTTCGCTATTATGGTATCACAAAACATGTTCCTCGAACTCGTTCCTTTAATAAAGATTCCCATGCTCTGGACTTAGGCTAAGCAAGATATCCAGTGGCACTAGGGGTATGGACTATGGAAACAGCATGACTTGATAATGAATGATTTGTTTTTGTTGGGTTTAACGAAGTAGCAACACATTTGTACAGGTCATATAACGGCGGTCAGTCTACCTACTCAGTCCTGGAAAGGCTAAATCTCTAAATTTAGCTGTTAACCAAGTACTAAGCACATACTTTCGTCAGTGACTGACAACTGCCCTACATAATTTAGAATCATTGGTAGGAGGGAAAATGGCCGTAGAAATAAAATCATGACCAAGCTCCACGAAAGTATGCCCCGCCCGGGAATAGAGCCCACGACCCCTCGATCAGTACTCTTGCGTGCTACCGACTGAGCTAGCCGGGCGGCTTGATTATGAATGAAGGTCTGTATCGGGACAATATTGGAGTATGATATGAAAACAAAACAAGTGATCAGAAAGCAAACCATATAAGAGCAATTTATGCCTAGATATGCTTTAAGACCATGTAGTTAAAGTTTAATAGGCAATACAACATTACAACTATGAAAGTACATGTATATACAATAGGTAAAAAGTATACCATGCCCTTTATACATTCTTGGACAAATGAAATTTAGAGAAAATCTTATCATGCAGACCGTCAGTAATTTTACTGTCACTAAAGCCTACTAATTTGATAAAGTTTTAATCATATTTGGTAAACTAATCAATGCTGATTTTAGAATTTGCTCAGATGAATTTTTGTTTTCTTAAAAGCATGATTTTGTCCAAGAACTTCTGGGAGACACTTCCAATCTTCACGACAAACTTTCATCAGCAGAGGTCATTCGGTCTAGCAAAATGGAATTTGTTACTGGACCGAATGAAAGTTTACTAGTCCAAACTTTTATTGTCAAAATGTGCAGTCCATTTTAATGCTTTAGCAATCTAATATATTTTAAAATTAATAAGACTCTCAGCAATCCAACTGCTTAAAAAGTGTTTCGGTCGTAGATAAATCTCATATCAAACTTGCTCTATCCTATACATGTAGGGCACGTGCGCCCCGTGTTAAAATTGACACACAAAATTACAAAACTTCCAATCAGTTACAAAGCACGGGCTACCCGTGCAGAAATTGACACACGGAATTGTCAAGTTTTTCAATCAGTTACAACGCACGGAAGTCCCGTGCAGGAATTGACACACGGAATTGATAATTTTTTCAATCAGTTACAACGCACGAGAGCCCCGTGCAATAATTGACACATGATATTAACAAGCGACCTCTTTAACTGGATATGTATAGTAATAAAAATGCAAAAAACTGAAAGGTACATTCGTCCAATGCCCACTACTTTACAAAATCTTTGTCTTTTGTCATGTTTTGTCCCCTTTATTATCCTAATCTTTTCAATACCGGTTGTGTCTACCTCTTCTATGTCTCCGGATATAAACCCCATTGAACATGTGTGGGATGAATTAGGGCGTAGCGTTGGGGCAAGGCATCAACAGCACTATCTTAATCAACATGCTGCAGCATTAGTACAATAGTAGGAAAACAGGATGCGTTGCCCGATGACATCGTCTTATGTAACGTTCGATCAATGAGCAGTCGTATGGCTACCCTTAGTGATGGCTGTAAAAAGGTGGACAGATGGACTACTCACATCCTAAAAATCTCTGGACCAGTGGTGAGTTCGGTGGACTCGGTCCACGGTCCTCCGGCTAAATTCGAAGAATGCTTTGAATGCTTCTTTGCCTCTTGTTTTTCTGTAAGTCATCTTATAGCCGTATTGAACTTTAATGTGAGTATCTATTGTACATGTAAATGGACCTGAAATTATAAACAGCATACGTAAAGTATACTTTTAAAATAGGCGTAATTTCAAACCCCTGAAGTTTCCATTCAATTCAAGTTTTAACGATATACATAAATTGTTTTGAAGTCTTTATAATTAATTTAGCCTGTGGACTACTAGGCGAAACCTAGTTGGCGCCAACTTTTGTGGACATACATTTGTATATTTTACAAATTGGCAGTTTATTTGTTTCCATTACATTTATAAATATAATATATTATTTTATATTTTAGGTAAATGAATAAATCTGCTTTAAATCATAATTATTAAAGACAATATTGTACTATATCTGAAGTCATGTCGCTTGACTCATTCACGTTTTGACCTTTTAGTATTGTCATTTGTCTGGTTCCCAGTCGTACTTTGACGGGTAAAAGTATGCAGGCTAAGCAGAATAATGGCGGTTCTCGATGTATTGTACAAGGTATTGGATAATTCTGTTTGCAAATGAACATTTCTCAATATTTAGGCTTTAATCAAAGAAACTTAGTACAAAAATTACAGTGAATACATTATACACATGTATTTAGTTGTTTGGTTACATTTATGCTAAATAAAGTATCCAAACTTCTAACGAGAAATAATCAGCGATCTAATCATGTCTACTTTGCAAACATGGTTTTGGTTAATCGTTCGATAAATCTAAGTGCACAGAGCAAAAACGAGTTCGAATGACCTATATACAACGTAGTACCAAAATCTGACCAATTGATCGTCGTCAGAAAATATCCATGCAAAATAAAAAGAAAATAAAGGAAAATTTTGTTACCTGTGGGCTCCGCCATTATTGCGCTTTGCTTGACTCATTTACGATAGTAGTATGGGGCAGGTAATCCAGTCTATGGTTTCGTATGAAGATATTACCCAAGATCTGTTGTTTGGAAGATGATGTCGGCTTTCCATAGATGGTAAAAATAAACCTAACCACTCCAAACTGAAAAAATAAAACAAAAAAACACGAGAAGAGAAATGAATTCAATAAAGATTTTGTTGGTCTAAAACCGTATCAACACATTGTATAGGTCATATTACTGTGGTCAGTCCACCTAATCACTGTTCCTGGCAAGGCTATATATCTGGATATAGCTGTTAACCAGTAACTAGGCGCATACTTCCATCAGTGACTGACAACTGCCCTACATGATTTAGAATCAATTATAAAATATACAAAGGAGTATAACATAAATTAATGCTGAAAAAATAGAAGGGACATAGGAGCACAGGAACTTGGCATTCTGTACCGTAGTTCGAAAACATTATGAGGAGATATTTTTCAAACTACGATACAGGATGTCAAGCTCCTGTGATACGACTAATGTTGGTATGAAAAATATGGCACACGGACAAGCATTCCTGTCGGAATAAGACTCGTAAATGGGTGGGTGGGATCTGGGTGGTCTGTCTGTACCGATGTAAAAGATTTGATAATACTTGTACATATACTACAACAAAGTGTCAAAGGCTGGAAGACTAAACACAGACCACTATTTTATTTTATAGCTTCTCTAGTAAATTCATGGAATCATGAATTCAACTTGGAATTATGAAAGAATAATGTAAGTGATTTTTGATATTGCAAAGAAAGTATTTGATGAGAGTTTTTTTGTAGTACTATTTACTGCCTACATGCGGACGCCATGAATGCCAACAAGTAAAGTTAAATCTGTATTTATCAACTAAACGTATCAATATTCCAACATAACGTGGATTGTTATTGTGACCAGCCTGTTGCCCCCTTTTACAGTGCATAAATTAACGTAACCATGAGTCTATGTGTTTACATTATAAATATAGATGTAATCACATTTACTTAAGTTTCATGTACAATTTGCTAATTTGGCCATTAATTTTTTAATACTATAACAAGTCGCAATACCTTTCCACTTATATGTAAATCAACATAAGTAATTATCAAGCACCCTACCAAAGTTCAAACAAACAAAAATAAACATACATTTACATTATATAACAAACTATATATTTTCTCACGAATATCTCATTTGTGCTTAAAAATCAAAATTTAAAAATCGCCAAAATGCTCATGAAATGAATTTTACTTGAAATATCTTAAAAATGATTTATCAATAAAAATAAAAACAGAACGAAAAAATACAAAAATTATGAATTCTGCTTAAACAAAAAAAAAATGGCGAAAGTAATGTATGCATTATGTTATTATTTTTAATATATCAAAACATTATATGAAAAATAAAAATAAAATTAATAATGAATGTTTTTTATTATCATGATATAAAAAGTTACATTGGTTGAAAAAAAAACCACAAATCTGCAGGTAAGTCAAAATAGTAGGAACGTTAATTTTTTTCTAAGAATTTAACAAGCATTAACATATTAATGCCTTTAAAAATGACTGCCAAATGTTATTCTACCATTATCCATGACAAATTGAAAGTATGGAAAGCCGCGTTTTTGTTAATATGTAACAAAGCTTATACATACATGTAAATAGCACCATAGCAAGACCTAGTACCATTATCGACCATTTTTTTCACAAAAATATGTCACTTAGTTACAAATAATTATATCGGTCAACGAACCTCATTAAAGTTAAGGTTCCGTCACTACATAGATTGCAGTGCACAATTGGTAATAAAATCCGATCTAGCTATCCTCCCATAAAATGGGCCCTTCACTAGATTGCTCGGATTTCACATTCCGATCTAGCTATCCTCCCATAAATGGGCCCTTCACTAGATTGCTCGGAGTTGTGCATTCCGATCTAGCTATCCTCCCAATAAACTGGGCCCTTCACTAGATTGCTCGGAGTTGTGCGTTCCGATCTAGCTATCCTCCCAGAAAACTGGGCCCTTCACTAGATTGCTCGGAGTAATGTATTCCGATCTAGCTATCCTCCCAGAAAACTGGGCCCTTCACTAGATTGCTCGGAATTTATTGCTTGTTGATTTTAATTTACTATTAGATTAAGCATAAAACGACCATGACCTTTTATAGATCCCTTTTCAAATATATGACTATAGCCTTGGTACATCATTATCAAGCATCAACAGTGCTAATTACATGCATGTATTGCTTAATAACATATCATTGTAATTTAAAAGTTATATTCAATAATCTTTATTTCACGCTTAAAAATTATAAATAAATGACAAAAATATTGCCCACGTATAAATACTTTGTTGTTAGATACATATTAGTGTAGGTATGACTATTTTTCTATAGTTTTAATACTATATGGTACCACCAAGCCAAATTTGGTCTACCAAAATTTGTGTTCGTCAAATTAGGGACTTTAGTCAGTTATCTTTCCCTGATAAAATCTGAAGCAATCCAGTTGGTAAGTAGGTCCATACAGTTGGAATCCTTGGATTTTATCATTGAATTCCTATGTAAGGATAACAAAATATTTCATCTAATATCTTTCTTGTTAATGAAGATATTAACAGAAGTGATGAAACTTAGATAGTTCTTTACCTTAAAAATACTTAGCTTTAATTTCAAACAAATTAAATGATTTACAAAAAATGTATTAAAGATTTATTTTGGCAAATTGACATTGAAAAGTAAGGATAAAATCCGAGTAATCCAACTAATTGGACCTACCTATTTGTAGAGCATAAAAGGGGAAATAACTGACTAAAGTCCCTTATTCTGACGCAGTGTCACCGTAAAAGGGGCACAACAAATACATACAAATTACAATAGTGATAGCTTGGGTCTAATGAATGAATAATAATTTTATCTGTATTTAAAAAAACGCGTTCCTTTCACAAAGTCATTTACTATGGAACTAACATTATATAAATATAAACAATATTAACTCAACATGTATTAGTGAATCAAGTAAAATTGTTTGAAATTTAGAAACTATGCATAATAAAAACGTAAAAATCAACTACATGTATCATGTTTAGTTATACAAAATAAACTTCTAATAGTATCCAGAACAACAATAAAGAATATTTGAAAAAATGTCAAATGTTTTCTGAACTGATCGGTCAAGTGATTTTGTCTTGGTATGGTAGAAATAGAAGAAATACAAAAGAAGCAAACCAACAACTCATTATGTAAGACTATAAAATTGATGGAAGAACATATCATGAGGAAATAAATAAAGTGTGTCAGAAGACTTATGATACGAAAAAAACCTACACGAGGAAATGGGCGAAGTAAAACCAGACACTTTGAATGTGTAAACTTGACAAGTATTAGCATTTCCAAAAATGCTTGAAATCGCCTCTTAGCCGTGTATTCTCCTAAGAGTAAAAACATTCAAGCAATATGCGTCAGCGTATAAAACCGTCCCAAGTCTATTTATAGCTTACAAGAATCAGCGTGCCCTGGTAAAGATATGTAAAAACATTGAGTCTATTTATAGAATACCAGGAATAAGCGCCCTGATAACGATATGTAAAATCGTTTATTTAGATTTTCCTCGCAGTAGGGAAGATAGGTCTGCAATTTATAAACAAACGCGAGATTTAAAAAGAAAAAAATAACATTTTACAATTAGCTATGCATATTTTCTGGTGTTATATTGCAACTTTCTTGAAACTGGTACGAGTTCATATTTGATAATGGTATTTTCTGGAAATAAACAGGTAACCCGACAAAACATGGCGTCGACGAGTCCATACACGCACCCCTATTTTGACTGTTCGACGTCCATTTATCATCATGTGACCTCAAATGCATCGTTTTTATTGGCTTAAGGCAACCGGTGTCGACACAAAAATACTCAAATCTTGATAATTGTCATTATCGCCGCCTAGGCGGCGATAATAAATCAATGAAACATACATGTCCTTAACACTACAGATGACTAGATCTGTACAGAAAACATTGGCAATATCAAATTAGTTTCCATTTGAACATGTCTTTAGATTTGTATAGATATACTAATGCATTTTTAAACGTGTGAGCAATTTAAGTGAATAACTTAATAAAACATCAATAAAAATTCAAACAGGCTGACAATAAATAAAGAATAATAAAATTTAAAAAATCCACAGTAATGCATGTGACTGTCAGTATAAAACTTAACAAAAGATTTTAATTGTGACCAGCCTAGTAACCCTTTCTACAGTGCATATTATACACATAGCCATTAGTCTATGTGTTTACATTATGAATATAGATGTAATCACATTTACTTAAGTTTCATTTATAATTTGCATATATAGCCATTAATATCTTAATACTAATAACAAGTCGCAATACCTTTCCACTTATATGTAAAACAACATAAGTAATTATACTAGCACCCTACAAAATTCTCACAAATTGACAAAACGATTTATACATTATATAACATAATTTGTATTTTCTCATAAATGTCTTATTTATGCTTAAAAATCAAAAATAAAATCACCAAAATGCTCATGAAATGAATTTTTTATGAAATATCATAAAAATAATTTATCAATAAAAATAAACACAGAATGAAAAAAATACAATAGTTATGAATTTTGATTAAACAAAAAAATGGTGAAAGTAATGTATGCATTATGTTTTTTTAATGTATCAAAACATTATATGAAAAATAGAAATAAATAATGAATGATTTTTATTATGATATGAAAAATTACATTGGTTAAAAAATAAAAATCTGCAGGTAAGTTAAAAAATAGAAGGAACGTTAAAAAATTAATTCTAAGAATTTAACAAGCATTAACATAGTGCCTTTAAAAAATGACTGCCAAATGTTATCCTATCATTATCAATGACAAATTGAAAGTATGGAAAGCCGCGTTTTTGTTAATATGTAACAAAGCTTATACATATATGTAAATAACACCATAGCAAGACCTAGTATCATTATCGACTATTTTTTCAAAAAAATGTATCTTAGTAATAAATAATTATATCGGTCAACGAACCTCATTAAAGTTAAGGTTCTGCCACTACATAGATTGCAGTGCACAATTGGTAATAAAATCCGATCTAGCTATCCTCCCATAAAATGGGCCCTTCACTAGATTGCTCAGATTTCACATTCCGATCTAGCTATCCTCCCAGAAAACTGGGCCCTTCACTAGATTGCTCAGATTTCACATTCTGATCTAGCTATCCTCCCTATAAATAGGCCATTCACTAGATTGCTCGGATTTCATATTCCGATCTAGCTATCCTTCCATAAATGGGCCCTTCACTAGATTGCTCGGAGTTGTGCATTCCGATCTAGCTATCCTCCCAGAAAACTGGGCCCTTCACTAGATTGCTCGGAGTTATGCATCCCGATCTAGCTATCCTCCCATAAATGGGCCCTTCACTAGATTGCTCGGAGTTGTGCATTCCGATCTAGCTATCCTCCCAGAAAACTGGGCCCTTCACTAGATTGCTCGGAGTTGTGCGTTCCGATCTAGCTATCCTCCCATACATAGGCCCTTCACTAGATTGCTCGGATTTATGCATTCCGATCTAGCTATTCTCCCAGCAAACTGGACCCTTCACTAGATTGCTCGGAATTCATTGCTTGTGGATTTTAATTTACTATTAGATTAAGCATAAAACGATTATGACCTTTTATAGATCCCTTTTCAAATATATGACTATAGCCTAGATACATCATTATCAAGCATCATCAGTGCTAATTACGTGCATGTATTGCTTAATAACATATCATTGTAATTTAAAAGTTATATTCAATAATCTTTATTTCACGCTTGAAAATGATATGTAATGGCAAAAATGTTGCCCACGTATAAATACTTTGTTGTTAGATACATATAAGTGTAGGATAAGTGTAGGTATGACTATTATTCTATGGTTTTAATTCTGTAGTATTACCAAGCCAGAGCTGGTTCCTTAAAACTTGTGTTCGTCAAATTCTGAGGCTTCGTCACTGTAAAAAGGCACGACAAATAGGCCTGGTTCATATATATTTATAAGAATATTATTAATATCTTTATTCAAATATTATTACTTACATTACTTCACATCAATATAAACAATATTAACGCAATGTTTATTAGAGAATTACTGAATTATGTAAAATTATTTGAAATTTAAAAACTACGTATAACAAAAAAGTAAAAACAATAGAATTGACAACCACTATAAAGAATATTAAAAAAATGTGATTTAAAGTTATGATATTCAATAAATTGAAGCTTTTTAGAATTCTATTGTATAGTATTCAATAAAAATACATAATTAGTTCATTCATATCAAAATCTCAATATTTAGTTTGTTGTCAAATGTTTCTGAAAATGCAAAGTGGGAGATGAAAGAGATTTTGTAAATTTTTGTTATTAGAAGGAACCAACAAGATAGGGGACAGCTTATACCAAGTAATTAATTAAACTGTATGCGTGTAATTGTCGCCCAAAGAATACCATGCTTTGCAACCTAAATGAATAGATGAAAGAGATTTTGTAAAATTTAGTTTTTAGAAGGAACCAACAAGATAGGGGACAGCTTATACCAAGTAATTAATTAAACTGTATGCGTGTAATTGTCGCCCAAAGAATACCATGCTTTGCAACCTAAATGAATAAATGAAAGAGATTTTGTAAACTTTTGTTATAAGAAAGAACCACTAGATAGAGGACTCTTAATACCAATTAATAACTTAAACTAAAATTTAATGTATGACTTATTGTGTAATTATTGTCCGAAAAATAGATGCTTTGCTACCTAAATTCCTGTATGTTCTGTTAATAATTCCATGCTATAAATTACCAGGGAAAAATATGTTCTGTTGAGTTCTGTGCTAAGACAAAGACTTATATGTGTTGTTATGGTGAAAGCTGTTTGGCTGACTGACTACCTCAATGAACAATTTGCCAAGTTTTTAAACTACAAGAAAATGATTTAATGTCTCCCTTAAGAAATCTTACATTCATTCCAAAAATAAATCTGCCTTTAGTTAGATAAAACATGAATTCTCACAAGACAAATAATAATGACCAAACCATTCCGAACTCTGACGCTTGTGGATATGAAGCCAATGACCTTGAACTCTAACAGACTCTGAACCTCTTACGGGAAAGGAACTTTGTATGGGATATGCATGTATGGGACCGGAGATATCGGTGCAAATCTTATATTAGACAATGCGAAATAAATGACAAGATGAACTACCCAATGGACACGGAAAAGCAACGATAACATACATGTACATACAATGTAATGGTGTAGTAAGTAATTGCAAACAGTTCTGTAACTGGCGTTTGTTATAAACCACGGATAGAAGCAGGTCATGCATGTAAACAATTTTAATATGGAATGAGCCAATTATTACATAAATCTAAAAAACATTAAGTAACCAAAAAAGTGCATTGTTTATCAAATTGCATTCATAAACAAATGGCATTCTTAGAAAATGATAAAGAAATAAAAACACAAAGTCTTGCCAGATTCCTGTACTGTTGGTATTCATTCTTTCGTCTAAATGTTATTCTACATTGTAGAACCACAATACAAGCGTACAATAACATTTCACACAATAAGTAGACCGTTCATTTACACTTCCTCAAATAAGCTGAAAATAAAAGAAAAACTTAGTAAGACAAAATTTGAGAATGTTCCTTAATCTATACACATTTACAAATACAGGTGAACATGTAAGATCACAATATCTCTAAACGAATTACGGCCATTTTGTGACGACCAGTTCACCTAACCTAGTTTTCCTGAACCTTTGTCTATAACCAGAACTATAACCTGCCACTCTACAAGACGGACATCTTTTCTTATACCTTATTGATAGAGAAGAATGACATAACTGTCAAATTTTCATGGAACCATGACCTGTCCGAATAGGTTTCGAACCAGAAATCCAGTAGGAACACTTCATTTAGATAATTTCATCCCATATTTTCCAAAAGCGTTCTCGACATTGACCACCCAGTACGAAAATTTTAAACGCGCATCTTGAGGATCACCAGTCCATGAACATTGCGTTGGTATTGAAAATACTGTTACATAAATGAAACGTGATTCTCGATCAAACACGTTTGTTAATACAAATTCGTGGAAAATATGTTTTCCCAATCTGTGTAAACAGACCATGTGTAACCATGTTGTCGTATTTTAATAGAAGGCTTTAACCGGCCCGGTGGCGAGATTCGAACCAGCAACCACTTCAGGACACTATAATCGAAATCCTATGTGTAGCCTACTGTGCTGTCAAAGACTGGATACTAACTGAAAGTACCACAGCCTTAGAAATTCATCACTTTATATCAGTGATAACATTTGTCGTAGTGGTAACCCGGACTGGTGTCACGTAGAGTTCTGAATGAAGTTACTATGATGCTGATCATTTTAATTATTTCAATTGAGTTGAAGATACTCATTCTCGTTCCCAGAGTCTAGTAGGATTCTCAATGTTAGTATTGAGAATCCTTCTAGACTCTGGGAACGAGAATGAAGATACTAGATACCTAAGACTAAGGCTACATTGGGACGCTTACTGTCCAGACGTCAACAGCAAACTTCATGCTTGGAGCACAGACGACCTTCATCTCTCACTCTTATACATATGTGTTTTTTAAATGTGCCTAGCACTTATGAATAAGAGCGAGAGATGAATATGGCCTGAGGCTTTGAGGAGGTGAAATGTCTTCAACCTGTATAGTCCGTTTTTTCTCCCCTGTCAAAGCTTGAATAATTACACGGTGACTGAATGCATTGTTTTTGAACTGGCGGCTTAATTGTTATTAAAATATCTTGACATATTATACGGCATAAGCAGCTTTACTCGATCATAATACACATTTTCGGAAACTCATGGATGTATTACGACAATAATTTCAACAAACGCATTCACCGTGAAATTATTCATGTTTTAACCGTTGAGAAAAAAAACGAACAATACCATGGGTATGTATAATAACATTAATATCGCAAGAAAATATGAGCTAGAATGGTACCGATGAACAATATTTGGTTCAATTTAAAACAAATAAATATGTTTAGACAGAGATCTGTGGGTATACTACAAGAACTATTTTGTGTAACCGTTACGTGCTTCGCCTCGCGTAGGTAGTAAAATCACCAAAATCCAGTGAAGACCCCCCCACGAATCCTTCCGAGATTATTCATTCATGAAAGGTCGAGGGTGTTCCGAATGGTTAAAGGGATAAGTATTCCAATTTTCCTGGCTTTGCATTTTATTATTTTAATTGATACATTGCTTTAAAAAAATCAATTATGTCTTTTAATATTTGGGGTGTTTTATAACTTGACGATATAAAGCAAATTCAACAAACAATTAAGTTTTGATTGAAAATTTTTTTTTATTAATTACATACATTAAGTATATACAGTATATATAGAGTTAACATAAACAATGGAACCTTAAACAAGCATTCATGATCATGAAATCACATTATCAAAGTTTGTGGTTATTAACAATAGGCCCATCTTTTCTAATAATGGGTTTTATTGAATGTTACTTTTCTCTTTTAACTGAATCATTTTATCATTTTGTAAAATCATTGTTTTTATCTGTTTTAAAAAAACTGTAATAGATAACTTACCGTACATTATTTAAATCGACCAAAATCTTTGTCATCAAATATTTTACAATGTAAGGATATCAAATAGTCGGCAGAGGCGGATCTAGCGGGGGAGGCGGACCCCCCCCCCCGAAATTTCCAAAATGTACCCGTCTATAAGTGTTTTTTTTAAATATAAGAAAAATTTAATGGAGCAGCTTTTTCCTCAACATAGAACAAATGGTAATGTAGTTTTTGTTATGAATATGTTGGGTTATTCTGCAAACAGTCTATAATGTGGTTGTGGTTCGAAAGTTTAACCCCTCGTAGAAAAAAGTATGACCCCCCTAGAAAAATCCTGGATCCGCCCCTGGTCGGTATCTTGTTATCATTTTTGTATGCTTCGATTTACATCTTTGTAAACAGTCTATTATTCAATGATCTTTTAGAATTAAATACTATCAAAGACTTACCACGTGACGGTTTAGAGTTTTAAAACAGTCAATGTATTAAATAGACAATTAAAAAGGTCTATATTCATTGTCTTTATAATATTTCGTACATTTAAACTGGCATTTAATGATAGATCATAGTGTATGTATGAATTCAACCTGAAAAATAGACTATTGACTGATACTATCTTGCCGACTTTGAAGGAAAAAAACATATCAACCATTCTGCTTGTCAAATATCCTTGAGACATGATTTACATCTATTTAATAACCGGATTATGAAACCTGCTTAAAGGTGAGTTTGTATTGAAGTTAGAAATGCAATTTTTTTCTGTTTACTTCTGTAATTTTGATTTTACGTAAAGTTTTGCATTTATATGAACTATGTTTTTACATTAAAGAAATTCATTTGAGATAGTTTCGTTGTATGCATTGTGCACCTTTATTATGCATCAGTAATTATGAATGTTTTCTTATTATAGAAGTCATATAAGCAGACGATATTTCCACTGTGATACATATATTGTTAAAAAGTCAAAATAGACAAATATTCAATTGAACTAAAACTCAAATTTGAAACACACATTTTTCACATTTCATTTCTATTTAAGACGAATACATACTGGGATAAACGTATAATTTTTTTTCAACAAAACTTCGTTCTATGCATATTTAATAAAGGTATGCATGTATGTTTTTGCTCCCCGGTCACAGGCATACTAAAACAAATTCAGCTTTATGTCGTTAGAGTGTTACTAATGCAGTTACCTACCATCTTCGCATTTCATCATGGTTAAGCGTACATTATTTTCTTGTACCGCTCAGCACGGGTACATGAACAGTTACTTGAACAATTAAAGGGAAGTGACTCTTAAGAAATTAAAAAGAAGATACTTATAACTTTTAAGGGAAATAGCTTAAACATTACCAACAGGAGAAAGCAAATCGAAAATTTTAAAGAGAATTCATTTAAACGGAATCAAAAGAAAACATCGGAAACTCAAATGGAATAACCCATAGAAAACAAATGAAAGTTACTCCACAGTTTAAGAGGGAACTAACTCGTCTTTAAGAAAAAGTAACTAGAATTATATGAAAGGGAAGTAACTATTACAAATTTAAAGGACAGTAACTCGATAATCAGATCAATAAAACTAAGGCGTTTATATTTGGTATAATTTGTGAGTAATAGCTGTATAATACATTAAATAACATTCAATACAGTAATAACACTGGCACTGGAGTCCTAATATTGGATAAGCATTCATATTTATGATTAAAAATAACATTAGTGAAGAATCATAGAAAAAAAGGTTCCTGTTTAACTATCGCTTCAGAGTCGTGCCACAGCTTATTATAATATATACATTATAAAAAGCTGTGGCAATACTCAAAAGCGATAGTTAATAAAAGACTGATTTTATCGTGTGTTTTTTTCAACAATGTTATTTTAATCATTATTATAGTCTATTTTTTCCCAACTGTCAAAGTATAAATAATTTCGCGGTGATTGATTACTCTCTATCACAATATCACGAGTGTAAGGTAAAGAGCACGAAGTCACCGTGAAATTATTCATGTTTTGACAGTTGAGAAAAAACGAACTATATGAATATTTTATTGAATGTAAGGACTCCCGTGCCAGTGATTAATAACCATGTTATTTCTTGTTTATATGTACTATAGAAGCTCATTCTATCCGTTTAGATCCTGACCGCTATGATTATCACTTCAATAAATAATTTCCGACCAATTTACAGGATTATGTATAATGGTGATAGTGTGTACATTGTGAATGTTGAATACATTTGTACTTGGTTAGAGGCTGAATACTCAACGTAGCAACAATGGAGAATTCCACCCTCGGACCAAGAAGTAACTTGAATGCTCTAGCTTGGCTTCATTGTGTCGTATTACGAGTCCAATACCATGTTAATATTACCAAACGTCATGTGTTACGCTGTGTGTGTGTGTGGTTGACTTTGCTGTTGATTTCAATGCTACTCGTATTTTGGTTTGCTTAATGTTGGCGAACAAACTAAATGTTGCTATACTGAGGAATTAGTGCTGAGTTGTATCTCATAACTGCTTTATTTGTTGATGCCTCAGTGATTATGGGCGAGTTCCCAGCGCTTTGCCTTCTGGTACCCTTAATTTGATATCGCATGCGTATTATGTTTGATGTAAGAAGGGTTTCAGGGAACAAAATGCTAGCTAGCGATAGGCTTAGGAAACTCGCCCCATTGCGAAATGAGTCAAACATTTTAACCTAAAATGAACATGCTTATTAACATGATTACACAAACGCTGTTCGATGAACAAGAAACTCGTATGATAAATCTGAAGAAACTCCAACCTAAAATCCTCCGCTCGCGTATAGTAACTTAGTGGTCTACAGGCAATCTGTTTACAAAGTTTGTTCGTATATTGCTATCATTTCGTTCATGCTACATTTTGTAATTAATATGTCTTAAAAATGACTTTAATAAGTGTACCTCAGTACTCGAGCATATCTTATCAGTATATAATATGTTTGATTTTCTTGTCATTATATCACCCTAGAAATAAATAGGTTTGTCTATCTACCCTAGATTACCCGGGCTATCAGGATGGTTTAATACACGTTATTGATTCTTAAATACTTTGCTATAACTTTGTACATGTATTTTTATCTATACAAGCCAACTAGTACAATAAAGTTCCACTATTAAGCCCACTTTTGTTATTTCAAAATCATGCGATTTTGGACAATTATTAAGACCCAAAATGCTTAATATGTGAACAAAAGGGTCTCTATAATAAGACCGTTTAGCTATTAAGACTGTTGCTTTTGTTGGTCGTAATAGCGTAACTTTACTGTATTTGTCATTTGTACACGTAAATTTGCAGTTTGTGTTCATTTATCATCCATGTATACAGTACCAACCTTAACTGAAGACAAAAATACACCATTTACTGCAATTCTTAAATTTTAATGATTAGTATTGTAGATTCATTATTTTTATTAAAATTTTATCAAAAATATACTCTCAAATTTTACTTACAAGAATAACAAAGTGGACTGAACAACATGACATCATTTTAGATAACCAATATGGGTATCAAAAATCAAAAAGTACAATAGATTGTATATTTATCTTACATTCCATAGTATCAAAAGTTTTAAGCTCAGGCATCAAATTATATACAGCATTTATTGACTATGAAAAGGCCTTTGACAAAATTAATCATTCGTTTGTATGGCATAAACTGCAACAAGAATCCGTAAGCACTAAGATGATATCAGCGCGTAAAAAGTGTCGTAAAGTATAAATGCGAAACGTCTCGATGTATACAGTCGTTCCAAGGAGTAAAACAAGAAGATGCTAGTTCTGCGCTACTATTCATGCTCTATGTAAATGATATAGTACAAAATATAAATACAGATATACAAGGATTATTTTCTATAAATGAACTAAAGTTGTTCTTGATTCTATTTGCTGACGATCAAGCTCTATTCGCGCCAAGTGCTGCTGCATTACAAAGCATGCTAACCGACCTTGAACTTTACTGTAATAAATGGCAACTTAAAATCAATACGAATAAAACCAAAATTTTAATATTTGAAAAAAGCACGAGACACACAAATTATTATTTCTATCTGTATGGTATAAAACTTGATTTAGTAACATCATTTAAATATCTAGGAGTATATTTCTTTAAAAATGGAAATTGGAATAGAAGTCAACAGAAAATAGCTGAACATTCTTCTCGTGCAATGCACAGACTTTTCTCAATTTTCCATCAATACGAATTTAAAATAGTAGACAAATTAAAACTATTTGATATTCTTGTATTATCTGTTTTGCACTATTCTGCCGAAATTTGGGCTTATAATAAAGGTACAAACATCGAATTAGTGCATACAAAGTTTCTTCGAAAACTTCTCTGCGTAAACAAATCTACTAATTTAGCTGCTTCATACGGTGAATTAGGTAGACTACCTTTAATGGTAATACGAAAAATTAAAATGTTAAAATATTGGATAAAGTTATTGCGTTCCGATAACCAATGTCTTACTAAACAGGTATACACATTTCTTAAAAACGATGCAGACAACGGTATCATTTACAATGGCCAAAACTGGGCATATCAAGTAAAAACATTACTTAATGATCTTGGGCTCACATATTTATGGATAAACCAGGACACCAATGAAATCACCCTATCAATGCTAAAACAAAGAATATATGATACTTGCTACCAATCGTGGTATGCAGAATTAAACAACTCACAAAGACTGTCCACGTACTCAATTTTTAAACATACATTCCAACTAAAGCCATATTTAGATTTTATTCATGAACGAAAGTACAGAATAGCTTTATCAAAATTTCGAGTATCTTCACATTCACTTTACATTGAAAAAGGTAGACACTTAAACATACCACGTGACAGTCGTATCTGTACTTGTTGTAACATGAAAATGATAGAAAACGAATATCATTTCCTACTTGCTTGCCCTGCATACAGTGATATTAGAATTAAATATTTAAAATCTTACTACAGAAGATGGCCAACAATTAATAAATTTGAAAAAATAATGTCATCAAATAATAAAAAAGAAATAATCAACCTGTCGAAATATGTGTATTTTGCAAGTACCCTTCGTCTATCACTGCTACATTAATTTAACCTTGTAAAAATCCTGTCCTTGCTGTTTTTTCCTCCTGACATGAAAACAAAAATTTAGTATATGCATTGTCTTACCTCATACTTCACTTCCAGCTCTTATATATTTATTCTGTCTTTGTTAGTCCCATTAATAAATTAATGTTTTCTTATATTTAGTATATAGTAAAATATTATTGATCATTTTATTCGATAATTGATTCTTGATGTGTAACTCATTTGAATTTATTTTTCTGTTTCATATGTACTCATTTGAATTTATTTTTCTGTTTCATATGTACTCATTTGAATTTATTTTTCTGTACTCATTTGAATTTATGCATGTTTGAATTTATGCATGTTTGTTTTGTTCTTTGTAAATATATAATTGTCTATGTATGTTCATGGCCAGAAGCCTAATGAATAGGCTTAATGTTTAATAAACGTATTGTATTGTATTGTATTGTAATATATTTAAGTACAGTTTGAGATAAAATGAAAACAAATTTCATGAATGGAACACAATTTATGAGATTCAGCCTCTGACATCCTAACGCCTACAAAACCAAGTTTATTTTAATTATTTTCCATATTATAGCTTTTAGGTTGTTTTTGTAGTCTCAGTTATAATCATAATAACCAAAAAATAAGGCAAAACTAATTCATCCAAATAAACACCAAATTTAAGATACAAGCCATTCAGTAGGCTTACAATCTGAAAATGTCTCCAAACTTATGGTGGATACTGTGTATAGAAAGAGTAGACTCTAAGAGACGATAAAAAGTCAGTGAGCCGAAAGAGCATGTCATTTTTGTACTCCAAAGGGGAACTACTATGATGTGTATATCCTTTTACAGTGTGAATTGTCCCCCTTCCATTGAACGTGTCTGAAATATAGTTCGATTGATGGTCGCTATCAAATTTTATTCCTTATCGCCATTTGAATTCATTTTTTGCACTGAGTTTGAATTTCATATTATGGCAAAATTTAAAGAAGACAAATAATTTATTGACAAAAATCATTTACTAAATACTGAAAACTACATCGGATGAACTACAACACACATTGCATGAAAAATCCTAGGTAGGCTACATGGAAATGTTAACTTGTATCAAGAATTCATATGATCTTCTCAATTAAATTCCTAGGATAAATGCATGACGTTTTCTACAATATTTTCTATATACTTTCAGTTTCAGAATCGAAAGGTACTGCAGACATGACAGTCGATATTAATGCTGCAGATATAGCCGCCATTATTTTAGGTGTAGTTTTATTACTGGTTGTCATAATAGCTATTGTGTTATGTATACTACTAAAGAAAGGTAAGTAAAGGTCATATGTATAGTTCATGTTTTAAAATACGGAACTTACATTTTTAATTTTGGCGTTTTAATGGAAAATCTTCCACTACCAGGATCATTAAAAGTGGTTAGTTAATGCAACAACTATTTGAAAATAGTGTGTTTACAGTATAAGCTCTGCAGAGCGGTTCTCTACGTAACAAATCCTCTGCACAACAACAGCTTTTGATATTTCCTTCAGGCATGATTTTAATTGAATTTAAACTCTGCAAAACAACAACCTATTAACAGCAACACGCTTAAGCTCTTCCAGCGGGCGTTGTTCAAGAGAGCTTGTATTGTACTTGTTTTTAGGCATTTGACTATTTTAATTAGACTTAACTGTTGGGAATGCAAAAATAGTAATTTAATTTATAACTATTTACAAAAGAAACCCACTGTGTTTTATTTGGTTGCAGGATATATTGGTGAGCAAGATCAAACTAGAATTAAACCAACAATGCCAGAGTTACATACCACACCAGAAAGGTGAGTTGTCAGAACATACCAGAACAGAACATACCAGAACAGAACAGAACAGAACATACCAGAACAGAACAGAACAGAACAAAAAAAAGACACAGAAGAACAGAACATACACTTTATTTGCTCACACTAATATACATGGTACATAAGAAATACAAATATTTACAACTTAGTACAAACATTTACATAGATCACATGACATAAAATATCTATACAAATTGAGAACCAACAACAAACAGTGACATCAAAACAATATCTTGAACCAGCGACATCTGGCACGGCCTCAATCTACTTAAAAATAATGAGGGCTGAACAAAACACTATTGTAACTCCCTTTATTTTCAGATGGAGTCACAATAATGTTTTGTTCAGCCCTCGATATATTTTGAAAGAGTTCTGAGACATCGGAACGTGCTGACTGCCTTGTGGCTATGTATTAAACGCAAAAAATCTCGATTAAACCTTGTTGTAAAATTATAATGAAGTGCAGTTGATTTATTTTTCGTAAGAGTAGGTCCATAACAGATGATTTGGTTGGGTTTGATGCCGTAGCGACATATTGTATGGGTAATATCACAGAGGTCAGTCAACGTACTCACCGTTCCTGGAAAAAAGCTAAATCTCTGAATTTAGCTTACCAGTTACTAGGCGCACTTCCACAAGTGACTAACAACTGTCCTACATGGATTAGAATCATTGGTAGGAGGGAGAATGTTAGTAGATATTATTTCATGACCAAGCTCCACGAAAGTAAGCCCTGCCCGGGTATCGAACCACACTGGACAATCATCTGGGCTGTTTTAAAACATTAAAAGCGTAATTGTCATGTGAAGTAATTGTGATAAACTCTATGTATTACAGTTTAAGAGAGTTTAGTTCGGCTGCTATTGACAAAGCAAGAAGAAATAAAGGGACACATGACCCTGACAGTAAAGATCCTATAATGTAAGTTATACATTTATATTCTAAGGAAATAACTCTTCTGCGCATAGTACGAATGTTTAACTCTCGTTCACTTTCTATGTGTGAAGTAACGGTAGTGTATACACCGAACTGCTAATGGAGCGTATAGAAAATTATGTGTTCTGTCAATATTGTTCATAACTGGCTTTCAAATCCAGTGATCCTGGTTTGATTCTTTGCACGACAGGTCAATGTCTTTCTGTGAATATTCGGCTTTGATGTCAATTTCCCTTCAATAATTTTCGACTTCAATCAGTAATACTTCTGATTCTATTTAACTAATCTGTAAAGAGTGTGTTCCTTTCACTTTGACAACAGTTTGATTACAGTTTAGGAAATGAACCTACTATTACAAGAATACAAAAACAGAGACGATTAGTTGTCGGTATACAGCAATCAAAATATAAATGGTTGCTTCCCTTTGATTAAGGTTAATCCGAATCTATGTCCATTTATTACTTTTTGTTTGATTTTGTAGATACATACTTGATGATATTTATCATCCACCAAATTCAAGACCAACAGCCGAGAATTTGGCAGATTTGAATCATAATGGCATTGTACAAACAAAGATACCTAAAATCCATCATACAAAGGGAAGATCATCCAAACGGAAGAGGAAATCGTCCAAACATACCCGTACTCGAAATCGCTCTGAGTCTCCGAGCTGTACAGAGCCGTATCCAGACAATTCTGTATTTATTTCTGAGAAAGGTGGGATGAAATTCACGATGTATTATGAAACACAATCACCGTATGATGATAGACAACGAATGGCAAACACTTACTAACTTGTTTGTGCCCTATATAATGTTATTGTATAAATTGATTTTTTTCAGACTTTATATATACTGGTTGAAAACCTAAAATGTATTTCCTTGTATACTAGCTAACACCATTTTATTATTAACATGGTGCCGTAACACGTGACAAAAAACGAAAAATAACATGGCGGCTAGTCTAAACCCATATTTTCAAATATTTATCAAATTTGTCATTTTTTCATAAGAATCATGAAGTCTGATGTACGCTTTTTCGTTCCCGACGTATTTTGATATATTTTCTTTGTTAATTCATGTAGAACATCAACAAACCAACGATTGAAAATAAGAAAAAACCCTGGCAAATATTTTTATAAACAGCTAAACCTGAAACAAGCTTAAGGTGTCAAATTCAATCCAAAGCCAACCGCTAAGGTACGTTTCGTATGGAACAAACATCAAGAAAGTACCTTATCATACCTGAAAAACTTGGTTAAGACGAGGAAAAAATCCGCCATTTTGAATTATAATGATCAAGTGTTAAGCCACCCTGATTCATATCCTTGCATGAAATGCACGTTCTAGTTCATTTAATAGCCAAGCTAAGTCATCAAGTCTCGTATCCGCCAGTAAAACAATAATAGCTGTTTAGTTGGCCGGTAGTCTTTCTGACTAGTATTCAATCCAGTTTCGATTCCCGGATGTAACCTACATACCATAGTGGACTTTGGTCAAGAAATATTTTCTACGACCAGTTTCCTTCCTACATTTGAATCAAGTTGGACAGGTGTATGATACTAGCGTTCGTATGTACACGTGTATATGCTTAGTACAGGTTAACAATTTAGGTTTTTAATCTTGACAGACTGGGTCGACTGTTTGACGCATTTTTATTGAAAACAAAAAGTCTATAAACAACGTGAAGCCTAATAAGTTACATTTTTACGAACATTTTCAAGTCCCAACATGACTTGTTAATGCAATGAGCTTTGCGCGCGCACATTTGCGTAAACAACGGTGTGTTCTAAGATTTAATTCAAATTAGAGGAATCCAGCAACTAGAACCTTGTCTTGTAATATTTGTGCGCCTCAGTTTTGTAGTGATGTATTACTTTCTAATTGTATTCGTTTAATACTATACTGTAACGTTGGTTTGACCTTATGTTAGCTATGTCATTGGTATCATTAAATTCTATTAAACAGTCAGTGGCGAATACTTTAACCCCGCTGATTTAGATACTGATTTTGTTACCTCTATACACACTATCGATAAAATGATATACATATATCTGTATTTTTGTACTTGGGTTATCATTGAAATATATAGTATCTAGATCAGTAGGGTTAATGTAAGCGCCATTGACAGTTGAATAGAAGTTAATAATACATGTATTTTATTCTAAGCATTTAGATGTTATCCTTATTTATTAATATATTTATTATTTTGTTTGATATATAGAGTATGTATTTGTTGTTTGTTTGTTTGTTGGGTTTAACGCCGTAGCAACACATTGTAAAGGCCATATAGCGACGCTCAGTCAATCTACCTCATCCTCCTGGAAAGGCTAAATCTCTGGATTCAGCTGTTATCCAACTACTAAGCGCATACTTTCGTCAGTGACTGACAACTGCCCTACATAATTAAAAATATTGGTAAGGAGGAAGAATGGCCGTAGAAATAATTTCATGACCAAGCTCCACGAAAGTATGCCCCGCCCGGGAATCGAACACACAACCCCTCGATCAGTAGACTTGCGTGCTATCAACTGAGCTAGCCGGGCGGCAACGTATGTGTTTGTTCTAACTTATTATGTAAAGCAAAAATAAAATGGTAATACAGTATAACTTCTGCAGTGCGATCCTCTACATAACAAATCCTCTGCACAACAACAGGTTTTGAAATTTTCCTTATGTGTAATTTTAATTGAATTTAACTTCTGCAGGGCAACAACCTCTGAACAGCAACACATTTAAACCTTTCCCTGTGGGTGTTGTTGACGAGAGAGTGTATTTTAGTGTAAGTGAAACCTGAGTGAATACACAATCATAGTTACAAGATGGACATATCACTTTATAAAAATGCCTCTTTTTAATAAATGGGCACTTAGTCAAACTTAAGTTTAGAAAGCAAAATGATTTAATGCTTTGAAGACATTTTTCATGTCTGCTGTAAATCAAATAGCTTCATACAGTGGCTTTAAATAACCAATAAGATTAGTTACAATTTACATTTACATTTAATTCAACAGAATATTATACAAATACATTTATATATAAATATAATTAATACATGCACCATTTTAAATCAAATGCAATATTTATATACATGTATTATTTTCATACCTTAAAATTCACATTAAAAAAACTTTTCAAAATAATCAATTTCATAATGTAATCAATGAAGTCCGAAGATCATCGACATTTTTCGTGAAATGACATATTTTAATAATGAAACTAGAATTTCTTTGATATTATGGAAAACGGATATGGTCGAATGTCTGCGAGGTAAATAAATTCAACCATTGACGGCCAGCACAGTTCCGAGTAAAAACACAAACATATGTATATATACAAAATGTTCATGTATATAGCGATTTTGTCTCGAAGCTGTGCTGACCGCCAATGAATTCAACCATGCAGATGGGGTTATAAAACAGTGACACGGACCTGCATTCAAATTTTATATATCGAAGAACCGTAGTAATGTTACGTAGTAAATTTAGGATGATGTTTTATTTCTTTGTTTCAAATGGGGCATAAATTCTTTGTACCCCTTGCATAGGTTGGAATGTCTGCTGTGGATTGTATAATGGTTGTGGACTCATCTGTAATGGAGCTGGTTGGGCTTGTACTGGGTATGGTACATAACTCACTGAGATCTGCATCATGTCAGCGTGACCATATGAACCTGAAACAAATAAAACACAAATAGACCGTTATACCGTTGTTAATTGCTCACAGTTCATGAGAAAAATCACTATCATAGTAAATACCCATACGACAAACCACAGATCGTTATATAGGTCACCACAACTATTGATTTGCTTACGCAACCCATGTCTTAGAAACCGCTGCTTTTGAAGCGTATCACAAAAATGTCGCGGACTATTACATTCGACCATGCGCAGTCGCATTTAGCGCAACGATATGGTGCTATATTAATAACTACGCGGGAAAAAATAGTCCTCGTGTTATTTTTTAATTTCGCTAGAATTTTTTTTAATGTATAAACCTCAATTTATCTGCTAAGATACATGTATGTGCAAAATGTCATGTCAGAGACATAACTGAGTAAAGCAGCAACTAAATAATTAAACGCATTATTGTATGTCATGCCCTTTAAAAAGAGATGTTGTTTTGTGGTAACAATCAATTCTAAATCTTATACTTACGTGGATCACTCCATTTTGCTTTCCTGTTTCCTTTGGCATACATTATAGTTGGATATTTATCTACATTTTCATATCCGCAAACACAACGATCTCTTCCTGCTTTTGGTTTGTCTATGACTTGCAGCCAACCTTCATCGTTTCTACAATCTCCAACATGACGTGAACTAACTGTCCAATGTCGTGAATCATCATCCCTGTTTAATACATAAATATTTGTTTTACTATGATTGATAAAATCAAGGTTTTGGCTCAACAATAGTTAGCGATACGACACGGCACTTATTGGATGTTATCCGCTGCTATTGGCTTCCACATTTGGAAAAGTTTTTTGTTTGGGCATGTGACACAAAGGTAGCTCCAGAATGGCGTCTAAATATGTACGAGGTTATTGCTAGTGAATGACCGAGGAGTTCCGAATGTGGTTACCATTGGCCCAATCTCCTGTGCAGAGCCGTAACGTTCCATGCATACACTGAATATTTTGTAACCAGTGTGCAAGAGAGTGACATTTATGGGTTTAGAAAAGAGTCGCCATAGTGGTAATTGCAGAGGATTTCCGAAAGTCGTTGTATAAAGGAAAGTAAAACCAGCTCTCACATCAATTAGCATATGCAAAAGTTTTCTTCGCTGACAGTATTAGCTTCCAAAGTCAAACATAAGCTGCTGTTGCACGCAGTTTTAATGTCTATTAGGTTTTAAACATGGCGGCGACGAACTCAATGTCAACATATACGAAGTCGCAATGACAGGAAACAGTGTAGGCCCCTATTTAGTTTAGTGTTAAACATTATTTAGCACTTTTAATTCAGGCATCCAGAATGGAAAGTTGCATGACCGTACAAAAGTTGCCAAAATATATAGAAAGAAATGTTTGACTTGTTAGAGAAAGCAAAAAAAGCTAAAAACTTCCATAAATTACTGAGTGTTAAATCAAGCTCATTTTTATGAGTAATGTTGCATTTTGATTCTTTATATAGAGACACTGTACCTACATGTACCGCAAAACATTTGACAGGAATGTGGGCGTCATGGCTCTGTTTTTGTTTTTACATTAATTTGTCAAAACAAAATGATATACCGGTATGGCAGTGCATTAAATAGAAAAAACAACATGACCACACCGCAAACTATTTCAACTAATGGCCTTCATGTCATTGTCACTCTATTTATGCCAAAGAAAATATATGCATGCACTTAAAACATTGTATTCATTATTATTACACCATTCTGGGTTTCTCTTTTTGGTATCATTTTCTTTAAGCTAAAGTTGTTTTTTTCTAACCGAATTTCTCCAATAACAAAACATTTTATACGTACCCATCAAAACTGAAGTCATCACCAACAAATGGTTGACCATTGGTAGGGACATCAATATAATTGGTTCTTCTTAAATTAGCTGGATTGAAGAAACCTGTCATGTTTTGCATTGAACCTTCAAATTCAAACTCAGCAACTTCATCACCATCGTCATAGAGTTCTACACGTACCTGGAAATGTTCATAAATTACAAGATATACCCAGTATCATATCATCTAACAGGAAACTTTTTATATCTTTTGAGTCTAGATGTGTCGTCATTCATCCTGCTCACCGCCCGTGGACAAGCTTAAATAATTGGACATTAACACTAAGGATATACATTCGCTATATGTTGACAACTACCGAAATTGAATCAAAGGTAACAGGGGACATGTATTATATATAATCATCGACACTGCTGTTACAAAAATAGAATAACTTACGATCATTTTAGTCGAACGATTGTGACGAACAGAAAAAAGAGATAAATAGTAATATAAATATTCACTATAAAACAAACACAGAAGGCTCATGGCTCTTTAAACAACTCTTTATGGTGTAATATACCGTACTGAATAAAAAGATACTTAAGTGCAGTTTTAAGTATAATTCCATAATTACGTTCCACTGTGGATTTTAAAATTGTGTCTATATTTCCTTGTCATTTGTATTACCTTCTAGCAGACGATTCTTTTAGTTTCTATTTACACCTGGATGGAGTGAAACAACTGTAAGTACATTCCTTGCTCAAGGGAATCATCAGTGCCCCAAGATGGATTCGAATCCAGGACCTCCCTAAGCGCGTCAAACCGCTGAACTACTGTTTTCTTATACATGTAACCATCATGATTAGCGTTCGATGACTTACTTTTTGTATTTTACTATGATGCCACTGGTCAAGTTTCCAACTACGGAATTGAGAATCATCTTTATCACCATGACGGGCAGATTTTTCTTTACTTAAATAATCATCATGAGAATTCCATTCATCACCTTCATATATACGATATACTGGTTCCCAGTCATCTTCATTATATACTATAAATATAACATAAAGCTTATAGGACCGGGTATAAATGTATACATTATTTTATACATACATCGATTCCTAATTATATTTATAATATAAAAAATACATATTAAAACATCACGATCAGGTTCGATGACAATATGTATATGAATACATGTTTTTGTAAAAAAATATTGGTTCTAGATAACCTTCATTTGAATCTGATTCGGAATCCACCGTGCTATGAATCAAGTATGGAATACAACGGATCGTGAAATGATGTCATAAGGTTAAGCCAAACTATAATTTCGTTTTTGTTTCCAAAAATTCTGTTTTAAAATCATGTATTTATTCATTGTATTCATTACAATGCCCTCCAAAAATCCTTGAACAAAATAAGAATAAACAAATCCACGCATTGATAAAAATGAAACAAAAATTCTTCTTAACAAATTTTATATCCAGCAATGATAAGTTTTATCAACATGATTCAAACTACGTAGTACATATTAGGGGTGTAACGGTTAACCGATGTACCGGTTAATATTGCAATACGAATTCTAATGTTTTTAACCGGTTCGTTTTTCCTTGAACCGGTTTTTGTGACATATGTCACACTGTTTATTTTGAACAAAATCTTACAAATTAAATGTTTAAATAAATATTAAAATGTGTTGAATACTTTAAATAATCTCACTTTGCTTAAAAGGTTAAACATTTAGTCAAATGAGAAAGAAAACATTTTAAAAAGTCCGTTTCAAAATACGCATTTTTCTAACATATAGACCATTTTACACTAGTAATTCAAACATTTGAATAAAGATCATTTGAAAATACACCTATGAATGTTATCCTGATCTAATTAGGACGGTGCACTTGCTTAATTCGTGCTTTGAATGTCTATACCCAAAAAGACGGTACGTATTGATTTTACATATTGCAATACATTGCAATATATTACTGTACTTTTTTACCGTATTGTTACAACCCTATGACATGTATTCTACATCAATAAGGTTTAATTATAGGTTTAAATATGGTAAAAGTTCTTGTGATAAGCACGATCAGTTTTTTTTTTCAAATTTTCATTTGTCCAAGAACTTTAAAAGGGTCACTGTTTTGTCCTGTAAATCAACGATAAAATCTACTTACATTCTCCTGATTGTTGCATGCCTGGTGGTCCTCCAAGTATTATTCCTGCTATACATAGTTTTACAATACAAAACAACGAAAACAGTTTGAACAATGCTTTAGACATGATTACAGTTCTACAAACTAAATAAAACTATAAGATTTAAACAATTTTCTAAGTAAACCAATTCCAGAAATGAGACGATAAGACAATGAGCTTCAAACTGAGTGAGCTCTGCTTGGTAATTAATTAAAAATGAAGTCGTTCTTGCTTCTTATATAGTTTGCCGAGGATGATACGATCACAAACGTCATGTGGACGAGATGTCAATCAAAGACATAAAAATACGAGCACCATCATCGTCATCTTAATTACTTAATTAGTTTAGTCATTATTTCCTATGACCCATGACAACTGTATCATTGCCTAGCTATGTTATTATAAACAATACCTAAACATTCATGTCATAATCCACAGCGGCGTGTGTTGCGTTTTTACCTTTATGATTAATGGTTTTGTTTTCAAAGAAACAGAAAAAAACAGCAGATAGATCTAGTGAAATGTCAACCTGTCATAGGAAATACACTCAAGCAGCATATGCCTTCTGAATACTTAAGGGTTGATTTGAATAAGCAATACCACTGATGGAGATGTTTCCAGTGGCTTCTAATCACGATTGTGGCTTTGAGTCATCGCTCTTGAGATGCTTGTTGAATAACAAAGCTCACATGTCTAATACGTCAGTGTTGTTCGAGGAATACACGGTTATTTATGTTAAAAAGAAGAAAGTCTTATGTTAAACTGTTTATGCTGAAAAAAGCAAGACCAAGAACAATGATAAAGTTATTCATGAGTAACTGCAAGTAAGCTAATTTCACATGTAAAAAGTAGCAATACTGCAGTGTTGGTACTTAATTTTGAATAATTTGAATTTAACACCGTCTATCAACTAATAATTTTAAGCCGGATTTTTTAACGAAAACTTTCGGCTAATAGTTTAGCGAAACACGAGCGGGCGGGGGGGGGCTGTCGGGCGATCGGGCGTCCGGTGTCGTTAACAATTGCGTTAAAGTTTTTCTTTTCCATATATTTCTGCCATTTATTGTCAGATCTTTGTGAAACTTCATACAATGATAACATACCATGTGATGAACACAATTAGAAAGTAACCACAACTCTACCTGGCTTTATTATGGATTATTTCCCTTTGTAATGTTTGCGTTATTTTTTTTAAATCCGGCTTTAATGTGGTTTCCACATTACATTTCTTGTTTCAATGAAATATCTTTAAGGAGCTTACACATATACATATATAAAAATAATATCACCTAAATTTCATGGTAGGGAAATAATTGCCGCGGTTAGGGTTGTACTAGAGTCATCGGATTTGAAATCAAGTTGGTCAACTAAATTTTAACAGCAACAGGAATACAAATATCAAAATTATTACTAGTTCCCATACACATATTTATATAATTAATGTACGGGGCACGTGTAGAGTGTGATATTTGCCATGTGTCTACTTCTTGGCCTCTTAAAAACTATTGCTCCTTGTCAACTAACATCGGATCTGACATTGAATTGAAAACTGATAGTTGGGAGATTATAAGAGCATTTACCTTAACATTTAGGCATTTTAAAGAGGAGCCAAATGATGTCTCTTTCACTACTTATATAAGGAGCAGTGGTAGGATGCTAAAGACGGATCGAGAGCGCCGGGGTTCGAACACAACTCACTAGATTGAACCCAGGGCAATAGTAATTTTGTTGAACAAGAGATTTATTTGCTCATGCAGGTGTAAATATGTACTTGCGAGGGTGGTTAATTCCGTTTGGTCAATATATCAGCTGCACATTGGCGGAGTAAAATGCTCCCCAGGCAGATTGCAAGATAGATACCAGTAGGTCCGGTGATCAAGGGTAATAGTTTTTAAAGTGGGAGAACGTGTATCAGCATGAAAATTAGAGTTTATAATGCAATTACATTTTTACTCAAACTTTACATTGTATGAAATTAAACAAAGAACTTAACTTCCGCAAAAGATGATAAAATTGTTTTCCTATTTGGTTATGTACATATGATAATTATCATCAGCAATTAACGTATTTACCTCCTATTAAAATGGCATAAAAACCTTCAATATATTCATTAATTCCTCATTAAGAAGTTGATATTGAAATGTTTTGATTTATCATATTAAACAGTAGGTTCATGAAGTTGGATATCAGTTTTCATATACTTTAAGCTATTAAATATATTCAATATTCAAACCATGTTTTTTAATGACAAGGCAATCATGACGTTAAAGTATATAAATTAGAATGATTTATGTACAAGTTAAACGACACCTCGGATTTCATTGATAAAATCTAATGATTTTAACTGATAGAACATTCTTACCAATTGGATCCCCCAGACTTATCAGGGAAAGATAATTCACTAATGTCTCTCATTATCTGAAGATTCCATAAAAACAAACGAGCATGTATTGATGAGTGAAATTAATTTAAGATCGGTCTTATCCCATTATGGTTTTGGCCGAGCAAATAGATCATAGTTAGAGTCTAGAGATGACCATGTATTGTTGCTTTTCCTATAGAAAAGTCAAGATATATAATTATGCATTTTGTAGGTTTAAACTAAAAACAGGTTAAATACATGTTCAGCCGACTTAGCAATTTTGATCATTGATCAAATGATCATTGAAATCATCTTCCAGCAGGTGACCCTCACAGAACCCAATTTTCACGTGGGTAGATTGAAACCATTGTAGGTAAATGTCTTGCTCAAGCTTATTAGGAGTGCCCCTACATGTAGTTGGGTTCGTATCCGAGATCTGTCGGTCCCTAAGCGCGCTTCTTACCACTGGATCATTGCTCCTACAAGTATTCCTTACTGAAAACGAATTACTTCACTTGTAATAAATCGTCCGTCCAACTAAAATTCCCCCAATAACGGCGATTAAAAATATATGTCGTAATATTTCATATAGCATTTTTTTCTTACTTAAAAATATAATTTTATGGGCTATAAAAAAACTAAAAACAAAAATTGCGTTTGGCAATAAATTATTTTTACATCCGAATGTTAACATTTACATACAAAGTGGAGTATTAAATAATACCGTGTCATTAATTATAAGGATCTCTTGATGTCATTCGTTCGTAAAAATGATTAAGTGAAGGTAATTATAATCATTATGCACTTTCCTGATTACTAAGATATTACATTTTTACAGTCATAATTCCCTGCAGGAAAGTGTTTTACATGTTTGTATTGCAAGTCCGAGAACTTCAACTGCACTTATTATATTGACTCATTTGTTTTGTGTATTTATACGCATGACAAAACGCGGTGACATGATACTTAATATCATAAGTCTTATAAATCAAGTTTTATCTAGTTGCAAGTTTTAGCCTCTACATTGATGTAGGAAATTGCACACTCCACTTTGCAGCGATTTTATATCCCTGATCCAGATTAGTTTCACGATTGCAATAGATTCAATACATTCTGTGGCATAAATCTACAGCAATACATGTAATGCCGTCATCGAATTAAGCCGATGGAGTCCGTCGAAATCGCCGTCGGTCCAGTGTCTTTAAGATTGTTAGTGGCCCGACGGTCCACCAACTTTTTACAGCTTATAATTTCCATATTCAATAAAAGAACCGTCGTCTTATGCAATATTATTCATTTAATTTTATGATATACTACGCTAAATTGTTAATATGGACAGCATATTTTAACATATCGCCTTTCGCTTAGATTATTTTTGGTCCAGTAAAAAATTCTATTTTGCTGGACCGAATGTCCAGTGTTGACAAATGTTTGTTGTGGAGACTGCATGTATAGATCAATGTGTGGAAACATTGCTGGCTTCTTGCGAAATATATAGTACCAGTACTGGTTACAGAAATGTGTCCAAGGAATCTGGTTAAAACTGTTGAATAACCTGAGGAAAATTTGCTCAATGGAGTAGGCTAAGATAGATCTACAAAAACTTGTTGAAATTGTATATGTGTTTCCAGAAAACCAACCGCTTCAGTATGCTGGAGCTAAGCTGTAATTACTATGCTATCTGTGTCCCCCATTTGAACAACAATGCAAATATCTGTAAAAATAGTTCATTTCATTATAGCCATGTCTCATTTGGCTATTTAATCATAATTAGTCGGAGAGCTAACAATGGCTTTGATAAATTTGCGCAAATGTGCATACTATCTCCCTTGGAGCTCCTCTGTGCATAGAAAAAGGGCTATTTTTCATAGTTACAATAATAGGAAAACATTCTTATTTTATTATTTATTTGATGTAAACCTTTTTCATATTAACAATATATATTGTCAATGAAAAATAACGTACAATGATGAAATAATTTACATTTTAACTGTATTGATACACATTGTCGTCATATTGTTCATGTTGTTTTCGTATCATTATTTAAAGGTACTAGTTCACAGATTTGGTTTATTTTTCTATAATTTCAAAATACCATTCAGTGTCTGTAATTGTGTGAAAAATCCAATTCTTATTATTATAAGACAAACTGACCTATATTTTGCAAGAAATATACAATAAATGTTACAAAAATGCACTAAAGGTGTCTATACCGTGACATACGTGGTAAATATTTACTACTTGAAACACAATCATTTGTAGTTGTATGTCAATTTGCACTAAAATTGTCATCAGAACACTACTTTCCTGCTTCCAAAATATTTCCATACAGTTTTGATAGTTTTAGAAAAAGTTGATATTTAAGTTGAAATCTGTGAATGTGTACCTTTTAACTATAACTTAAAGCCAAAAAGTACATTGAACTGTACGTTAAATATCACCCACATTGCATAAAGATGTTGTTTTGATTGAATAATACTGTCTTTTGTTGTAAACAAAAACAACAAAGAAAATTTCTCATATTTAGTCATATATTAGTCTCATATTTTATCGACCAACATTTGATAGTTTATGATTAATGAATAAAGCTAGAGCGAAGTCACTTCTATCCATCCACTTACCGATGAGAACTTGAAAACTCTTGTTTATATATAGATTACGACGTTCAATTGACTAACATAGTCCGATAAAGATTCTCTAATGGTTCTTATATTATCACAGAAAATCAAAAGGATTGCCGAATATATTTTGTATACTTTGTGGTCGTTGATTACCAAACTGTGACTGATGACGGTGTTGTGGTTGCAGCTGTGGACCTTGCATTGGTGGTGGTGGTGTTGGTGAGGCTGGGGCTTGATAAGCTGTCTGACTGATTGAAACCTGCAGCATGTTAGCATGGCCGTAAGAACCTGAAAAAAATTCAAGGCATACATATATACAGTAAAAGTTCCACTATTAGGTGCTTCAGCATTGATAGTTTTAATGCCGGATTGGTCTTGCAGTAGGAATCTTTTCTTCTCATGCTTAGCTCTGAGACTTATGTAAGGTCCAAAAGTGATGATTCTGCAATTACCAAAATGGTCTTTATAGCAGAAGTTTACAATACCAACAACTCGGAGACGAAAAGAAACGGAGAGAATGAAAATTCTTGTCTACATAAGCCATATAATGCATCTGTGGTACGATAGTATTTGGTGTGTAATGGACAGTGTTCCATCGACAACAATCTTGCCAATGCAAATGTCATTATGACGACTTTGAAAGCGCTTTGTCAATCATTTATGGTATTCTTCAGTGTCAACATACACTTAGTGGCATTAGCTCATTGTCTCGAGTAGAATGTCATACGGATAGAAAAACACTAAATCAATACATATACAATTGCATCATGCATCATTTCAATCTTTTTCTTAAAGGTACTAGTTCACAGATTTGGTTTATTTTTTCTATAATTTCAAAATACCATTCAGTGTCTGTAATTGTGTCAAAAAGTAATTCTTATTATTTTAAGAC
This sequence comes from Mactra quadrangularis, assembly GCA_025267735.1. Lineage (NCBI taxonomy): Eukaryota > Metazoa > Mollusca > Bivalvia > Venerida > Mactridae > Mactra > Mactra quadrangularis. The sequence continues at coordinate 18,116,559 of CM046299.1, forward strand.
ACACTGACCTATATGTTGCAAAAATGTACAATAAAAGTCACGAAAAAATGCACTAAAGGTGTCTATACCGCGACATACGGGGTAAATATTTACTACTTGAAACACAATCATTTGTAGTTCACGTATGTCAATTTGCACTAAAATTGTCATTATCAGAACACTACCTTCCTGCTTCCAAAAATAGTTCCATACAATTTTGATAGTTTTAGAAAAAAGTGATGTTTAAATTGAAATCTGTGGATGAGTACCTTTAACCCGTTAAACATTTACCGGTAGGGGAAGTCCTGGCAGTTGGTTTCCAGGACCTTACCCGCATATTTACGGAACATCCTAACATGTTTGTCCATACTTTAAATGACCACACAGTTTTAAAGCTGAGATGTTTATCTGTGTAAATATTTCAGTTTCATTCAAAAACATTATTGGCTTCTAATTTGGTAATTATAATAAAAAAACTAAATTTTGCTTTTACGAAACAGAATATGCTTTTTATACAATAAGAAACAGTGAATCAACGTAAACAATATTTATACATACGGGGGTTGCTCCATTTTGCTTTCCTGTTTCCTTTGGCATACATAATAGTTGGATATTTGTCTACATTTTCATATCCACAGACACAACGATCTCTTCCTGATTTTGGTTTATCTACCACTTGTATCCAACCTTCATCGTTTCTACAATCTCCAACATGACGTGAACTTATTGTCCAATGTCTCGAATCGCCATCACTGTTAATTAGAATAATAAGAAGTTAACAATTGATCTAATTAGTTGATCCTTACAATATGGCAAAAAGATAACGACTCTCATACGGGTTCAGTGGGTCGAACTCCAAAATAGATTAAAACATATGAGCAAATACATGTTTTACAAGAAAATGGGTTCAAAATGGTGAAGCCATCTAAAAAACTAATAGATTTTAGTATTTATTACAAATTTCTAAAAAAACGAAAAGTATTGCTAAATGAAACGGGAGACGCGATTCTTTAACCTAACGTCATTAAAAAAAGTTAGACTAAGAAATGACAGGAACACCAGTAAAATTGATAGAAATATAAGAATATAGCCATTGAAAGAACTTTTCTAACTTTTTGTTGGCAACCGAAAACAAGAGCACCGCTAGGCGGAGCATTATATGCCCGAAAGTGTTGTTTTTAGCATTTTAGCATTTTAGCATCAAGTATTTGTAAGACATGAGACTATTTCATATGAATATCATATTATGAATAATTGTGGAAAACAAAGTAGAGAAAAAAGATACCATTGAGAATGCTTCTTTTTATTCGTGATGAGTATAACTTAAGTTATGCCCGGAAACTGAAACTGTTTTCAGTTTTAAGGTAATAGTGACCTTGACCTTTGACCTTGTGACCCAAAAATCAATAGGGGTCTTCTGTCCGATATGGACAATCATCGTATGAAGTTCGAATATTGTGGACCAAATGGAACTTAAGTTATGCTCCGGAAACTGTTTTCAGTTTTAAGGTAATAGTGACCTTGACCTTTGACCTTGTGACCCCAAAATCAATAGGGATCTTCTACCTGATATGGACAATCATCGTATGAAGTTTGAATATTGTGGACCAAATGGAACTTAAGTTATGCTCCGGAAACTGTTTTCAGTTTTAAGGTAATAGTGACCTTGACCTTTGACCTTGTAACCCCAAAATCAATAGGGGTCTCTACCCGATATGGACAATCATCGTATGAAGTTTGAATATTGTGGGCCAAATGGAACTTAAGTTATGCTCCGGAAACCAAATTGCTAACAGACGGACGGATGGACGGACAGACGGACGCCAGGGTATAACATAGTATGCCCGAAATTCTTTCGGGCATATAAAAACAGACTTCCAACATAGCAAAAAGCAAAGGTTGTGATGTTTTAGATTTTCGAACTTTGTTATAATAAGGACGCTACAATCAAATGACGAAAACAAGAACCTAAAAGGTTTTCGTCTTGGTACGTGGAGTGGTGCAATAATTGCAACTTGGGGTTTAAACCAGGCTCTAGGGTGTACCAACCTCTCACTTTTCACTTGAAGAAATCTTCAATATTTTTTTTTAAATCTTATAACTAACATACCCATCTATGCTAAATGCGTCTCCTGGAACAGTTGAACTAAGTATGTCCACATAATTTGTATGCTTCAAATTAGTTACTTTAAAGAAACTAGTAATGTTTTCCAGTTGACTGTTGAAATCAAAGTTTGCCACTTCATAACCATCATCAAACAATTGTACGCGTACCTGGAAGAGATTGTGTATTTCATACTTGTGCTTAAAGGTGGCTAGCACCGACCAGAACATTAGATTTATAATATGTATTGTGTTTGGTAGTTTTGGATCGTGCCGACTGCCGTTTTTTCTGGGTTTAACGCCGTGGCAACACAAATAAAGGCCATTTTACGTCAGTCAGTGCAGAAAAAACAAGATTTCCTGGACCATTGTCTATGACCAGTTTTCATCTTCCCCTCCTCAAGTCCCACAACTTCTCCATATACATATTTTTTGGAAGAAAATGGACCTTTTTGACGGAATCCGAATTGGATTCGAACCAGTACGCCTTCGAGAATCTAGGCAGTGTAGGCACTAATGTATTTATTCCACATCAGGACTTTTTGCATAAGCTATAGACCCATCTAAATTAGTAACTAAGTTTTAATTCATTTCATTATTAAACGTTTCATCATTGAGCATTAACCGTATGTCCATTATAATTCATAATGCAAACATCAAAATTAATGTTATACTGACGTCTCATTATCTTTGCCACATTAGTTGTATTATATAACTTTCATGTTAAATGACAATCGTGTACACTTTGTCTGACAGGAGCTATTAATCTTCTTCCTAACTCACACAAATAATGAAAGACTAATTGCCCATCTTACATTTTGATAAATTTATTAGGTTTTGACTACTCTCCTATTCAAACATTTTCATTTTATTTATTATCACGATTCCGCTATTTGTGAGAAAGCACGATTGAGCTTGAAAATGGTTAGGCTGCAATAGAATTAACATTCTCGTTCCCAGAGTCTACTAGACTCTATGATCGAGAATGTAGAATTAACTTAAATGACCAGTTTCTTTTGAACGTGTTTAAAAATAGCGGTACAAACTACTCATAGCGGTTACGTCACGCAATGCTACCGATTCAAAGTGAAAAACCGCTGCGGTGAGTTTGATTCCAATATGGTTACCACTAAACGATTGTTTGGTACGACTAACAATTTATAAATTCTATTACTTTTTTATTATCAGTACGATTTATTTCAGGGGGGTGTTTAAATATTCGAGACAGGTTTGACACTAGTGTCATTGTCCTGTTACAACAGGGTAACCATAAAGTTAAAGTGCAGTTTAAAGTCTGCTTCCATATACTCGAACATAAAAAAAACGACTTCACAAGCTTGATAACTCCTGATCATTGAAATCACCTTCAGGCAGGCGATCCCTTACAGTACCCATTTACACCTGGGCGGAGTGGAGTAATTGTAGGTCAATTTCTTGCTCAAGGAAATAAGCAGTGCCCCTAGTGGGATTCGAACCCAGGACCTCTAAGTCTTGATCCCTAAGCATGCGTCCTACCACTGAACCACTGCTCCTACATTAGTAGGAACAATGGTAAATGCCAGATCTTGCAAAAAAGTCCCGGATTCTATTCCTGTTAGAGGTAAATGTATATGTACTGCTGCTTTTCATGATTAGGACATATACATGCGATTGCTTTGCTTTTAACACTCTAGTGAGAATGAATACTTTCAAGCATGGAATAATGCCCTTGTGCCGTTTTTTCGACTTTGGTTAAATCCTTAACAAAACATGAGATAACGGTCTGACATACACCAGAAGAATCATAGATTATAATAATACTATACAATAATAACTTCTTCAATAAGGGTCTTTAGTCAGTTATCTCCCCTTGTGTACTCTTATAATAGGTAGGTCCAATTAGTTGTATTATTCGGATTTTACCTTTACTTTTTCAATAAACTTAAACTTCTTCATTTGATTAAACGCCTATTTCTATATTACATATTCAATGGCGTTGTACAAAAGATAAATCATAAAAACTTAATAAGTAAAAACCCTCCACCATAAATATATAAAATAACACAGAACAAAATAAAATTCATTACGCATGATGTTATATAGTGTGATTATGCATTTGGTTTTCATATATTAAGTTTATAAGACCTATATTAATCATAGTTCATGATTTGACTTTATTTTTACATTTGTTTTTATTAATTTGATATTTAAAGTTGTTGTCCTGAACAGTATAACATGATGCTACTGTTAACCGGACTTGTCCTGAACAGTGTAACATAACGCCACCGTTAACCAGACAATTCCCCGAAGGTGTCGAAACATCACCTCTTTTATTGTTTTTTTAACGTCGCATTCAACACATTTATAGGTCATATACACGACGGCCAGCTCCGACAACTCATGTATAGGGTATGACCTGCCGCGAGCGGGATTCGAACCCGCGATCTCCGGATTCAAAGTCAGACATGCTAACCACTACGCCACGGCCGTGGCTAACATCACCTTTAAAGGGCTAAGTATTTTTAGGGTAAAGAACTATCTAAATTTCATCACTTCTGTTAATATCTTCGTTAACACAAAGACATTAGATGAAATATTTTGTTATCCTTACATAGGACTTCAATGATAAAATCCGAAGAATCCAACTGTAAGGACCTGCTTACCAATTGGATTGATTCAGATTTTATAAGGGAAAGATAACTGCCAAAAGTCCCTTATTTTGTTTTTAGCGAGTCCTTCTAAATACATATATGCAAGTCAAATTATTGAAAGTTTTTCTGTGGACTTTAAAACTCACCATTTACTCACCTTTCTTATATTTTGATAATGCCATTGGTCCATTTTCCAACTACGGAATTGAGCATCACCTTGGTTACCATGTTTAGCAGACTTTAATGGACTTAGATAATCATCATAGGAATTCCATTCACCACCTTCATATATACGAAATATTGGTTCCCAGTCATCATTTTGTACTGTAATAGAATCAGAGGAAATACGGAACCAGTTATATGAGCATATACTAAAGTAATTTGAGTTATATCTGCACTTGATTTTATGGTACTCGGTTTTTCTATTACCTCAGTTATGCAAGTTGGTTAACCAAATTTTCCCTCAGAAAAAGGCTGTCTGACCACAATTCTACATTAGGTTACGCTTCAGTTCTATTCTGCATAAAATGACAAGCAGTTGGCTAGCCTTATATGATCTTTTACCTGCGATAATCGTCATAAGTGTAACAGACCTGCTAGCGAATCTTTCATTCAGTCATTTCAGTGCTCTGATTATTACATGTGCTCAAAAATTATTCTCGTATACATAAGTGTGGGGAATCACGGCAAAAACGACGACCAGATCAACAAATTTAGATGAAAAAGACAAGGTTATTGACATTTATACGTAACCGTATTCTATCAAACCTATTATAAAATCGTAATAAAGATTTCTGACGGTGTATATGGGTCCTTATACCCCTCGAAGCTACATATAAACCCTCGGCTGACGCCTCGGGTTATGTGTTCTCGGGGTATAAGGACCCATATACACCGTCAAAAATCTTTATAACTAATAGTATAGTCTAAGCAGCACAAAATTATCTTTTTAGCGGTAGATCTGCCAACCCCTCAACGGTTCTAAAATTTCTTCCAAAAAACTCTCTACTCGTTAAAAACCTCGAGGTAATCTAAAATTTATATCTGTTGTGGGGTCGGCAGAACTACCACTAGAAAGAGAACTTAGTGCTGCTTAGACTGCACTAGGACTGAGAAAAATCGGCTTCGTATAAATGTCATTTACCTTGTCTTTTTCTTCTATATTTATTGATTTGGTCGTCATTTTTGCCGTGTTAGGAACCATGTAGGTCACGTGGTTCCCTACACTGTACATGTACATATATGTTGTCAAAAAGGTGATGTTAAGGAAATCAAATGGTTATGACTCAAATATAAATGTTGCGGACATATTTGGTCATAGGAGAAAACAAATTGACAAAGGCATTTGTTTTTGTTCCTCATTTTACATATAGCATACCGCAATACAAATTAAAGAAGCAATTTTTAATCACAACAAGACGATGAATTGTCCGATCAATGCTATTTCACATCAATTATCACTTAAACACTAAGCAAAAGTAAATAGCTTCATTTCGACCACTCAGTCATCGCTAAATATAGTTTTATACATCATACACAATTCATAAAAACAATTTGTACATGTCGACGGTATGTCTTACTGTCTTAGCAAAGTCATTAATTAAATGTTTATATTCCGTTAAGATGAAGTTACATTAAACTTGAAAACCTGTTCTCAATGTTATAATTTCGTCGCCAACATCACTATGTTAACTTAACAATGTCACGTGATCCGCACAATGATGGTGAGTGGTAGGTTTAGTTTATCATTTATTTTTTATGATGTAAGTGTCAGAAGTTAGAGGAAGTTTGGTCAAAATGAATATCTTGCTGTCATTCGTAACTAAGATACAACATGTATAATAACCAGTAGCCTGTTCAATTATACCTAACGTTCTAAAACGTTCTGTAACGTTACATTTGGAACTCATCGGTCATTCGACCTATAGGTTGCAAGAAACATACAATTAAGGTCACAAAAATGCATTTAAATTGTCTATACCGTTATATACGGGGTAGATACTTCATAAAACACCATCATTTGTAGTTATATGTCAATTTGCACAAATAATTGTCACAATCAGAACACTACTTTCCTGTTTCCATAAATGTTTCCTTACAATTTTGATAGTTTTAGAAAAAGTTGATATTTAAGTTGAATTCTGCGAATAAGTACCTTCAATTGAATGACAATAAATAGGGCATAGAATAACCTTAACAATAAAATATACATAAATAAAAAAATGTAACCTTCACCACGTAGATGACCCCATCATAGAACTGCGTTCGGTCGTCCTCACTTTGACAATTGTATGCGTGTATTTACAGAGCCTGGTTAGTAACTGAACAATTAACTTTGGCTCATTATTTTCAATCTTCTACTATGCATATTTAAAGCAATTTAGTTGGTCTTTAACTTAGTCAGCGTGTTCCAGTCAAAGACAAAAATATTTCGGGCAATATTGTTCATCACTGACTTACGAGAGCTGAAGACCGATAGTATGTCAATAAAAAATAAGTTTAATGCATATTGAGTTTATATGTACATAGATTCAATGTTTAAACTAACCAGCTTGATAAAAAGGGTACATTCGGTATACCACGGCTTTCGTCATGAATTCATGTATTTTTCGTAGAAAATCGCCGAAAAGTAACGGTACTTACTATTTATTTGCTGTCCATCACAAGTGTCTACTAGTAGGGCATGAGACAAAAAAACAACAGAAAATAAGATTGATTGAAAATGGGCATTTTATTTGAAATGCCATAAACAAAATATATGTATATACGTACAAGCCGATATGACAGAACTAGACGGCAGTATACTTACCATTTGTTGGAGTGTTCCACATTTGAGCATTACAAAGATGTATCACAATAAATATCGTTAATAAGTTCCACATTTTTCCTGTTTTATCACTGCAGGATAATTGATTAATAATTGCGACTGAAACTTGTCGCGATTTTACTTAAAATATTTCAAGATTTAAGAATTCCCATTGGTTTTGACACTCTTACACCAAGGACTTCGACAGAGTGATTAAATCCTCCTGAATGTAAGATTAGGACTGTATTTGTCTGTCCTTCACTTTACAAATTTGAACGTAACATCACAAATAAGTTATTGTTAATTTGCATTCACATTAGAACACAATAACCCAGATTTATGTTTTAAATTCTGACAGAAATAACATTTCATTTACGTAGTTATATAATATTCATTATTTTGACACAATATAACTGAAGTGTTAATGTCTCCCAATGCACGATTTTGCCCAAGTTGATGTCAGGTGGCCACTTTCATATTTGTAGACTTTATTGTTAGCCTGTCATTTCGTTCAATACATGAAAATGATAAATTGTCGACTTAACATATTTACAATTTATGGGAAACTACGACGGATATCATATGAGTTAAGCCGTCCTGGTATGACATTTACGAACGTAGTTATTTTCGCAGCACGATAACCTTAGCTAAGTGTAACGTGCGAAAGCCTTGACGAATGCAAAAGTGCAATTCTCGGATTTTTTCGCGATATCCTCAATTCTGTTTCAGTATTTAGGCTGCAATGTTAAAACCTGAATTCACAAGTCTGCAAATAACATATTTGAAGTTATACTTTATAGTGTTTGAATTTTCAAGCTAAACGTTTTACTGGAACGCGTAAATTGGAGACTGGTCATTCCAAATGCTAAGCAAATTGGGTTTCAGGCTATACGAGTAATAGATGACATGGCCATTAAATTGTGGGACTAAAAAGGTAGAACAAATTGAAAAACATATGTACTATGGTAAAATTCATCAGTTAAACAAGTTAACATACTACACACAGTATTAGGCTTCCGATATTTTCTAGAAAAGTTTTATAGGTATTGTAGATCTATGAAAGCAGCAGATCTTCAAAAAGATGTACAGTACAGCCTCTCTTGAACAACACCTACTGGGAGATACTTGAAGAACGTTACTGTTTATAGCTCGTTGCTCGGCAGATGTTGATTTCAATTAAAAGTACGCCAAGGGAAATATCAAAATACGTTGTTGTGCAGAGGAAATATCAAACGATGTTGTTGTGCAGAGGATTTGATTTGTAGAGGGCCGCTCTGCAAAGGTTATACTGTATTTACATGAACTTTTACGTTAAATTATATTCCACATCAAAAGTTCATTCAACAACGCAAATAATTTTATAGCAAACAAAACGTAGAACTATGTTTTAGTATACAATCATTTATTAAGACAAATACACATACATTTGTATACACCATGCAGAATATAATACAAAAATTATGCATTCACATAAAGCTTAATTTATAAGACGCCACAATGTTCTTGAAAACATATAACGAAAAGTGCTTACAGTACTTAGATTAATTGACGCTGTTTCTAAAATGTCGTAAACCTCTCTTAACGGTTAATTTACAACCTTATAGAAGTTAAGCGTCTGTGTACCACTGTGCTAAATATTTTCAAATAATCACTCATATACGTCCATCAGTGATTTAACGGAGAGAGAACTTTTCAATGTATTCACATCCACCGTCTCCCAAGCGTAGAAGGTCAAGGTCATTGTTTTCTGGTACATCAGGAATCCGTTGTCAGAGAAACGACCTTTGACCTTGGTTACATCGACCCATACAAATGGAGCTATAGCGTCAGTTGTCAATGTCAAAGTAAACTCGTTTGGCTTGGATGTTGCTTGCACGTTTGAAATCTAAAATAAGATAATAGGTAACAAATGGTCAATTCAATAACGAAAATATAACGTTAAAAAACTAACTTTCCTTTGACGAATTAGTAAATTTGTACTTTATGTCACCAGTAATACCAAACAGAGGAGTGTAGCTATATTTTATTAATAAAGACTATGTGTACAGTACCAATTCAGTACGTATTTACTTGATTTGGTACAATGCTGTTCAATGAGATCGAATATTGCTTGTTTATTTATTGCAAGACAGTGCAACTCCTCTTGAACGACACACACTGAGAGAGACTAAAGTGTGTTGCTGTTCAGAGGTTGTTGCTTAACATAGTTTCAATTCAATTCAAATTACGCCTACGGAAAATATCTTAAGCTGTTGTTGTGCAGAGGATTTGTTCTGTAGAGTGCAAGCCGAGGTTATACTGTACTCTGATGATTTGAGCACCATTCATAGAAAGGTATGTTTTATATCCACAGCTAGATAATGTAACGTAAATGCTTTTAGGAAATATATTATCTCAAAAGTTGTGGTAGTATTTAAAACAAGAGCTGTCAGAGGAGACAGCATGCTCGACTTAGTAAGTGTTTGTCACAGGAGATGTGGTTGATGATAAGGAACATACATATTTTAAAATTTGAAAATATAACCTTAACAAATTCAAAGAAAAAAAAGAAATAAATAGAAAACTATAAGTTCAAGGGGGATAACTCTGAAAAAATGTATAAGGAGTTATGAATCTTGTCACATGAGATGTGGTCGATAATAAGGAACATATATCTAAAGTTTGAAGTCAATACCTGAAGAAATAAAACAGTTGCAGTAAAAACAAACATTTTTTAAAGAAAACTCTAATTTCAAGGGGAGATAATTCTGAAAAAAAATATATTTAGAGTTATGAACCTTGTCACATGAGATGTGGTTGATAATAAGGAACATATATTTAAAGTCAATACCTAAAGAAATAAAACAGTTGCAATAAAAACAAATATTTATTAAAGAAAACTATAAGTTCAAGGGGGATAACTTTGAAAATAATGTATATGGAGTTATGAACCTTGTCACATGAGATGTGGTTGATAATAAGGAACATATATCTAAAGTTTGAAATCAATACCTAAAGAAATAAAACAGTTGCAGTAAAATCAAACATTTTTTAAAGAAAACTCTAAGTTCAAGGGGAGATAATTCTGAAAAAAATGCATTCGGAGTTATGGACCATGTCACATGAGATGTGGTTGATAGAAAGGAACATATATTTAAAGTTTGAAGTTTATATCTTAAGAAATAACAAAGATACAGAAGAAAGTATTTTACTGCACAAAAACTTTAATCTGTGCACAAAAACTTCAATCAGTTCAAGGGGAGATAATTCTTGAAAAAATGTGTTTGGAGTTATGGACCTTGTCACATGAGATGTGGTTGATAGTAAGGAACGTATATTTAAAGTTTGAAGTTAATATCTTAAGAAATAACAAAGATATAGAAGAAAGTATTTTACTGCACAAAAACTTTAATCAGAAGTGTGGACGCGGACGCGGACGCCGACGCCGACGCCGGGGCGAGTAGGAGAGCTCTACATTACTTCGTAAAGTCGAGCTAAAAAGAACGAATAATGATGAGCAAGTGGTTGGGAAATTACAACAATAGTATGTGACATACATGCTATATCGTAGTCTTACATTACGATCATTTTGATAAGACCACTTCACCAACATGAAGAGTATTATCACGACCTTTGGAGAATTGGAATCGGAAAATAAGACCCTCTTACTAACACTAGCCGTTTTAAACGAACATTACCACTTCACCTGCCTTTCTGATCTTAAGACTAACTGAAAAGACGCCATGATTTGAAAATTAATAGAATTTTTATTTTTCATTTTAATGATTAATAATACTTGCTTGTATGTGTGCCTTCTGTAGACCTTCAGCATTGTTGAGTTGTGATAATGGCATCCAGTTTGTAGGACCGGAAGTGTTTCCAAGATGGAAGGTAAAAAAGCACGCCTTCCTTCGAATACAACCGGAAGGATTGACCAGCTGACCTATGTTTTGACGATACACAGATTGCGATGTGGTGTTCACCTGAAATAAAAGATTTATGCAATACAAACATATTGTAGGTCTATGTCTACGCAGATCCGGGCAGCGGGACATGTTTTATGCAAATACAAGCTCAGAAAATGCGACTAAAATAGCAGGTTTGGACAAAAAACGTTAATATTCTAAGAGGATGGCAGTGTCTAGACAAGTGAGTAATTTAGTACAATGGAGTCCCTGTGTTAGATAACATTATGCACTTATTTTGATAACTACATACTTTCTGTAACAGATGAGCCCCTCTTTAAAGACAGCCAACTTGGTATAATTATCAAATTAAGCTATAAAGTACAATTCATTCGTTTCTATATAAAAATGTATTTTATTGCAATATAGTGTCTGACCACATACATAGAACCCCAGGGATATGTCATGTAACCTTCTTTTGATTTTCAAACATACCGTATTTATACATATATACAAGGGATACAACCGCGTTTAGTAGACCACTTCATGTAGATTTATTATAATGTGGCACACAGAAAATACTGATATTCTAATGGCACACAACATTAATTAGATTACAAATAACTCTTCAATCTACGAAGGTTCATATAATCAAAGCGCAGACCATTAATATGATTAAGGCGGTGTTCACATGTGTACGCACACATCATCCGCGCCCGCACATGCACGTCATCCGCGAACGCACACGTCATCCGCGTCCAGAAAATGAAAAAATAACCGCTCTCATTACTTTTTCCAGAAGTGTTCAGATGTGTACGTGTCCTTCATCCGCCTTCCGCGTCCTTTATCCGCATCCGCTTTGAATCACTCATTGCGCGATTTTTGACGTGTACGCTGACAGACGCGGATAGTAGATAGGCAGAACAAAATGTCAAAGCAAAAGCTAATTTCTAAAAAGTAAGCGAGAAAATAATATAATTGGTGCGCCAATGTGATTATTTGTTCAAACCAAGTCTAAAAGATTACGAAGACGCCGATATAACAAAAAATACTTGGGAGTCAATAGTGGAGGCTATAGAAATTGATGTTTCAAGTAAGTTATTCAATTTATTATGCTACAAGTGACATGACTAACTTTGCACTGCGGATTTTACCACTTAATCATTTCTCATTACGAAATTTCATACATACGTAAAAGTACATTTGACGGATCCGTGACGGACGCGTGTACATGTGAACTCACTGCGCGGATGACGGAAGCGGGTGGCGTACACGGATGGCGGACACGGATGGCGGATACGTGCACATGTAAACACCGCCTAATATAACAAAAGTATTTAACACGGTACAAAAGTTTCCTACCGAGAACGGAAATGACCATGTCTTTAATGGAGTCATGTTATCCCATGAGTAAATTTCTATATGCAGATTTCCATCGAACTCACGAGGGCTTCCACGTGGTGTTAGTAGTCTCTTAGCTTGTCCATTCCCCACTAAATTATGCCAAGTCGATAAGTCCCACATGCTAAACGGTCGTGGATTTTCTCTGATGTGAAATTGTAAAGTGTGATCAACCGGATGTCGCAATTCTTTAACCGGAAGTTCATCCATGATGATGTAGACATCTAGCATGTTACCGTCTTGTACCGGAGAAATGAGTGAAGGTGAGAAAAACCTGTTGGCGAAGTAATGTAACATCTTCCATTTACCGCCATATTCTGAATAATAAAGACAAGAGTAAGAAGTAACAATGTGTTAACTATGTATATGAACCAGAAACCATATATATGGTCGAACTACTGATTTTCATTGTAAACATACACTTTTATTTTACTAGGACCTCGTAAACATCCCCAAATTAATTTGGAACTATCAATTCAAATGTTAAAAAATTCTGCTCTTTAACCCTTCAACCCTTTAGAATCTTTATATTTTCTTAAATCTCCCCAATCTAAATATATTATGAACCTCCCATGTAATGATATACAAACATGTTTCAATACATGCCTTAACCTTCAAACAACACATAATTAACAAGAAATATCTTTAAAAATGATATCCGGCGCTGTGAAGGATTAATTTTGTTTGAAGTTTAAATGCGTATGGTATTATCTTAACTTATTTTAATTCCCAAATAAGTAAACTAATTTTTTCGAGATCCACATATTGAAATTTTGGGACCTTAAACTTTTTCTAGACTCGCATATTGAAAATTTGTAACCGTATACTAAGCATTCTTTTCGGGTCTGCATATTGAAAATTTGGATTCGTACACTTAACTGTCTTAATGGGACCTGCATATCGAAAACGTTTAACCTATATTATTATTTGGGCCCGCATATTGAAAAATAAATAATGAGATGTGGATTTATTGATTTTTGGAACGATGTTATTTAACATTGTTCCAATCGTAACAAGAAAGTATAAGATTACTCTTTTCACGCTTAAACAATTTTCAACATAGACAAAGAGGCGTAGTTCAAGCGTGAAACTCATTAACATCTCATTTAAATGTAATACAACGCTGGCTTGTGTTGTCGTTCTTGAAACTCTTCAGGAAAAGGGAGGTTACTCTCAGGACATACAAATCTTCAAACTCCCCGCAGCGGTTATCTCCCTTTATCAAATCAATAAGTATTAAGTAGCAAAGCGTGACGTAAGCACTGTGAGGAGTTTGACAAATCTTGCAATGGAGACGGGACAACTCAACCCGTAGACAACTCAAACCGTGACAACTGCAATGATTACTAGTTGGAGTAAAAAGGGCCTACGATGTTTTTGACAATGCATGTTATATGCGTAGCTGAATTACATCATTCGTTAGTAATAAACAATCAAAAACTAAGTTCAGGACATCGTTCCTCCAGCACTCCAGTGCTTTGATTTCACAATGTTTTCACAGCCAAACTATAATACATATTGTGACAGTTTTGTATACAGTGGTGTGAAGAAAATCAAAGATTAAACTTTAACCCGGGTCGTTAGCGCAGTTGGTAGCGCGCCGGGATTTAGAATCTCGTGCCCGAGGGGGTGCGGGTTCGAACCCTACCCGGCGAGGTTATACCCTTCCATGAAAATTTGACAAGAATGTCGATTTTCCTCCATTGATTAGACAATATGGAGAGGTTTCCGGCCTTAGGGAAGGGTAGGTGAGTACTGGTTATAGAAAATGGTCCAGGAAAGCTAGGTTAGGTGCGCTGGACGTCATAAAATGACCTAAATTGTGTTGACGCGGTGTTAAATCTAGTAAAAAAAGAATAAAATTTATATGACCCTATAACAAAAGCACTCGTGAGACAGAAAAATTTCTTAGGATGTGAAGCTATGATATTAAATTATGACGTAATTGTGTCATAACCTGACATTTATAGCTAATAATAAATTGCACTTAAATAAAATAAGTCAAATAATGTACTTATCATTGAAATTAGGTCTATTAAATTGTAATAAATTTACATAAGTTATTGTCATAACTTCATTTTATTACAATACATTCAATTGCGTATAGTGCACATTTTCTTTAAAGGTTATTTCAATTATTTCGGAGAATCTTTAACTGTACATAATATACTGTTATCACCAAATGCACCCGACACGGCCTCGAACCAAAAAAAACCACTTTTGTATATACATGTACATGATACATGCATATAGCCGCTGATACGGAACTGTGTCGACCGACTGTCGTTATCTCTAAAATCATTGCTGCATTTTTAGATTATTGTTTTTATCTCTTCCAATTAAAATAGAATCAACATAGTTATATTTATTCAATTTTGAATTTACAACAGCTACTTGTATTCAGTTACTACATACATGTACTTTGTTTAAATGCTATAATGTATGTATTGGCGGCAAGGGTCTAAGACATTCTGGTTTTCATTATAGAATACGCTTGATAAAATTTTATAGTTCTTTATAAAAATTCAGTTTACCTATAGAAGCCCATGTGGGTGCTTGCCAGATATCAGCTAACATCCAATATAAAGCACCCATTGTGTTACCCTGACCAGTACTGTCAAGTCTGTTTTGCCATCTTCTAAGATGTTCTGTCTCTGTTTTCATACCAACAGCTTGATCGATCTACAATACAGGTAAAGTGAAAATAAATACTTGAAATATATTAATAAGAAGGCAAGTACCAACGCATATGCTAACAGAATTACATCAATAAACATGTCACCCAAAATCATGAACAACTGGAAGGAGGTGTGTGTTTTATATATAAGCTGTTTATCCTGCTCGCGTTAGACTCTCAAAATGTGTCGCTACAAAGTTCCATAATCTTGATATTGTTGTAACTATTGGTTTGTTCGATGTATTTTGTAGCAGAAAATAAATATAGCTCAAACACTCAATAGAAACTAAAATATCACAGTATAGAAGGTAAAAGGTGACCAGACCTGGCAGCAGTGACTTTCGAAATCTTACATTGCATACCAGATCAAGCAATGAGACTAACACTCCCTATCGAGTATCGACTCATCTTGTTCATGACAATTAACTGGTACAGCAATAAGAAACAGCTAATTTTTCGATTTTAGTAGATGCGATGATTTTTGCTCATAACTGTATTATTTGACCACTTGGTACGTCTGCCTTTAAACTGGCTTTTGCAATTTGTCGTGAGAGCAGATTTGCGATTTGAATATAATTTACAAACATTAATATAGTAAGTCTGTAAATTCTTTACTGAAGCTTGTGTTGTACAGGCATTAATCTGGCTCAAGTTTATTGGCATAAACTACATGTAAATACATGAATACATGCATATTGTATACACATGTGAACATGGGTGTTACCTGGGTTATATAAATCAAATCTTTAAATCTTTCTTTTCTATCAACTTTATTTGGTAATCTAACATACTGTATAGCTTCAGCCATCATCTCAATGTTACCTTTAAAGACAGTAAAATATTTATTAATCATGTTGTATTATAGTCCATTGTTTTGTTCACAAGCTCGTTGCTCTCTTCAAAATGTGACATGCACGGTCTCAAACCACTAAATAACAATACATACACAAAATTTGAACATTGTTTATTTGCATTATACAAATGCAATATATTAAATGGCAAAACAATTATGTTCATAAATCAATTGTGGTTTAACCATTCGATCATATGTTGTAACACAGAGACTTCTAACGTTTAAAGCTGCTACATTCTTTGAATATAACAACTATAGTAAGTTCAAATAATATTAGCAGTGCATTGGCCTTGACAATAAAGAACCAGTCATTTCCTCGTCTGTGTGTGATAAACTTACTGATAAATTTGAGGAACATTTTTATTTCGAATAAATATGTGTAAAATTATAATGATACATTGCTTAAAGTCAAAAAATTTCTTTGGCAATGGCAAATACAAAATAGGTTAAAACTGAAACGGCTATACATGTTTAACAGAACCGAAAAGAGCCGAACTGAGCCGAAGAGAACCTAGTCAAAATTACATATGTAGTGGTACGGTTCTGTTCGGTTCAGTTCTGTTCTATTCAGTTTTGTTAAAACAAATGATCTCACAAAGGTTAAATTACGTACCAAATGGATGATGATTTCTATAATCATTCATATCTGACCAATAATCCATATCCAAGGTTTCATTATAAACAGGTTGAAGAGCTTCGTAACTAGGAAATGACTGTAAACCATATTCCGATGACATTCTTGGTATACTGTATTGATTGGGGTCAAAGAATGGAACAAGATATTGATATTCATGAACTGAAATTTTAAAAAGAGAGTTGATAATGAATATGATATGTGAACTCCTCTACATATCTTGCTAAAGAAAACATAAACATTCTTTCAAAACATATACTCATGTAAAACGTGAGGGGCTTTTTATCGTGTTAATACACCATTGTTGTGTCCATGATCTTAGATACTTAACTTTAACAATTTCGTTGCCGATCGCGACACCAGTCAAATCACCAATACGCTGTCGATCGTCACTTTAGTCATATAACCAATACGCTGCCGATCGCGACTTTTAAGTCGAATTACATATAAGCTGCCAATCGCGACCATAGTCGAATTACCCATTCGCTACCGATCGCGACTACAGTCGAATTACATAATTATACGCTGCCGATCGCGACTACAGTCGAATCACCCATTCGCTGCCAATCGCGACTACAGTTGAATTGCCCATTTGCTGCCGATCACGACTACAGTCGAATTACCCATTCGCTGCCGATCACGACTACAGTCAAATTACCCATTCGCTGCCAATCGCGACTACAGTCAAATTACCCATTCGCTGCCCATCACGACTACAGTCGAATTGCTCATACGCTTGCGACTACAGTCGAATTACCCATTTGCTGCCGATGGCGACTTTAGTCCAATTACCTATAAGCTGCCAATCGCGACCATAGTAGAATTACCCATTCGCTGCCAATCACGACTACAGTCGAATTACCCATTCGCTGCCGATTGCGACTTTAGTCTAATTACCTATACGCTGCCGATCGCGAACATAGTCGAATTACTCATGCATTGCCGATTGCTACAACAGTCGAATTGCCAATACGCTTGCGAATACAGTCGAATTACCCATTCGCTGCCGATCACGACTTTAGTCGAATTACCTTTACGCTGCCGATCGCCAACATAGTCGAATTACCCATACATTGCCGATTGCGACAACAGTCGAATTGCCCATTCGCTGTCGATCGCGAATTGAGTCGAATAACCCATAATTTCTATACCTGTAATGGGCCCACATGATTTACACCTGTTTCAGGGGAATTAACTGCAATTTAAACTAAAACTTACTATCGCCATATAATGTACTATATGGTTCCTTAGCAACCCAACCTTCTTCTATTGTTTCTATACCATTTGATGGACTTGATGCTATAAATGGTCTGCTAGTATCTTCTTCTTGTACAACACTATAAATTGTATCCTTGTAGAGCTTTAAACAGAAAACATTTACATTATTAGTCTTTGATCTAACCCTATAGTCCGAAGCACTACACGAGGCCAGTGAACATTTATTGAGGCTGAAAATATGACTCAATTTATATACATGTAATTAGATTACATCGAGGGCTGAACGAAACACTATTGTGACAACCTTAATTTTCAAATAGAGTCATAATAGTGTTTCGTTTAGCACTTGAAATGTAAATAATTATTTAGCCGGTTAGCACATTAAGCGGTCAGATACCAGTATTCTTAGAATGTTATTTGTGGTTATTAACAAAGAACAGGTATAAATATATGAATTATCGCTCATTGTTTAAAACTAGGAAATATTTGAATTTTGACATTCATGTGGCATGATTGGTCAATTATAAGTTCGTCCACCTTAAAGCTGATAGCCCAGTGTGTTTATGAATACATCTGAAGTGATTGGAAGTGGAGCCATTTTTCGTATACTGAATCTGTAAGGGCTGAATGATAACATGAAAAATCCCAACAGCGAGATTATGGGGTTTAAAGTCAGGAACGATAGATGTGATTCATTTCAATGACTATGTCTTTAGAAAGGTGGGGAAGCTAAGTATCTCAGAATGGTCTTGTATATGTATAAGCACGAAGTGAACACAATATACAATTACCTTCAGATAATCTTGTTTGTATCTTGTAAAGTTGACATCAGTACCGTACCAGTCTTGTCTTAAAGCTTTCTCATTTTCATTGTTTCCACTAAGAACGATAACTGATGGATGGTGTTTCAATCGACGTACCTGTAACAATAAGGATAGTTCTTACCATGGACTGTTCTAGTTTTATAGTTTTTTTCAATCTCTTCAACTAGAAGACGGTGGTCTGTCTCTTGGTCGGAACTTTGCAACTCAGTGTTTTGTTAGCCGGGAACTGGTGGCTTAATCTAAGCATTGTGACCAAATAATGGTAGTTCTTGAAATACTTTTGTATGGACAAGTTATTAAGAATAACAGTGTTTAATGATAACTTTGCTTAGATGATGTATACTAATCATAGAATGAAAAAATAAGTGAGTAAAGCTACATTCCCATAAACATAAAAATAGCCGTGAGGGCATCGTACGGACGCCGTGCGATCAAGCTCCGCAAGGACCCGTACGAACTCTTGCGTACCCGTATGGACTGTTACGTTTTTACCAGGGTCCGTGAGATGAGCCCAGGATACACGTATCAGTTTCAGAGTCAAATCGTGAACAAAATCGTGGCCGAGTATGGATTAAACATGCATATCTTCCAGCTACGACTCGGATGTGTTGTTTAGTGTCATGTGCGTACCGTCACCTTGATACGCAAGGCTTCCCACGGCCTACGACTGTCTGCACGCACGGGTCCGTAATAAGCCACGATTTTATGAGACTGAGGCACAAGTTAGTAAGTTTCATTACACATAATCTAAATATACTTTCAAATTAATAATTAATAATCTGGGCAGCATATCATCAAAAATCTTACGATAATTTAACAATACAATGTGGAAGGATTTAAGACTAAAATCTGTCGAACGACCGTTGATAATACGGCCTCTGGTCTATAAAGCCACATAAAAACATTCAAGAATAAAAACTCATTACATGGTCATGAGATGATAATTCAGTAATAAGAAGTCATATAAGAAAACAACACAAATGTGGTAGTAAGGACATAAATAATACAGAACCAATCAGTTTTATTGATGTATTAATTAAACTTAAAGACATAATTGGACTTTCAGAGATTGATTCTAAATATAGAACATACCTGATGTCTAACTTCATCTTTTACAGACGACAGGAAGTCGTCGTCTGCTGGATACATAGCACAAGCAAACATAAAATCTTGCCATATCATTATACCAAGTTCGTCTGCTATCTCATAAAACATATCAAACTCATAGATCTGAAATAGAAATCAAAGTACTGAAAGCACTGTATTTGTATAGGACACTGTAATATTCTGTCTTGTATACTGTACACTGTCCATTGACATCTTAACTGTTTAATTTACATTATAGAAGTGATGGTACATTGTACAGGTCGTCCACGTAAACATTGCGTATGTAAACATAGCCAGTTTCATTACACACCAATATTTAGGGGTGAACTATTTTTACAATAAAATAAATACTTAGTTTTCTCTTATTTTATGAACATATTATAATATAAAATTTACAATATGCCTATACACTATTTAAAATAAATAGTAAAATGCTGTTCATGGATCAGATTATTCACCTATTCAGTGGGCAAATCCATTGTTTAAAGTACAAAAACAAGCATGACCTAGAATACGACCTGTACAAAGGTATAGTGTTATGAGTTATACAAAAATTATAGACTAGCTATAGACACACGTAAAGTAACACATAATTCTACAGACACTTATGTTGAAATACATGATAAAGGTAATTTATGATATTTAACGCCACATTTGCACGTCGGCAACTGTTCAATCTAATCACTGTCATCAGTTAACGTACACACAGTTATTGGAATATCTTTTGACTCAAGGTTTTAAATTGTGACAACCACATACCTTCGTCAATGAATTCACCAAGTTCTGTCCTATTTGATACAGAGGTAGACTTGAGAATAACCTTCGGTAGAATTACTTGACTAAATTCTTCGGAGGTGGTTATTTTTAAATGACATTATGATTAATCTAACAACACAAGAAAACCTATTAAACTATTGTAATCAAACACCAGTCAATGAAATAAGAAAATATAGTATCTATACGTACCCCACCTCCCCAGACTCTTAAGGTGTTCATATGGACGTCGGCAGCTGATTTAAGGTAGTTGTACACTCTGTCACGTGTAACTCTCTCTAGGAAACTGTCAGCTGGGATCCAGTTAGAACCTTTCAGAAATATCGCTTGACCATTTATACGGAAATAGAATGTACGACCTGTTGCAATGTATACATAAAACCATGGGTAAAATAAAATGTGTAAAACATCGATTTTGAAGTTGTTAATATGAGTACATGCAAAAATGTTTATATGAACAACGATATAGATTTGAGCATATGGGAAATAAGTTTCTACTCTAAAACACAAAAGTTTGTGCTTGCTTTGATTTATAGACAGAGCAGTTTAATTGTCTCAAGGTATTGGAATAGGCCTATGAGTTTATAACATGCGTAGAAATGTTTGAAACAAAAATACTCCGAAAAAAACCCGAAAATTAAATGCAGCTCAGACCCCTAGGTTCTGTTTATATTGTTGAGTTTTACTTTAATAATGAATTGATTTCACTTCAGCAGTTGTGTGTCAACAGGTAAAAAAGGGAATGCCAATATCTTTCAGTTAAGATTACGTAGTTGTGCCTGTGGAAGTTGCAAAAGAGTACTGTCTATTTTAGCTGTAGTTGGAAACCAAATCTTGATCTACTCTGTCTGTTATAGCTATCACAAGTAAAAACTGGTATTTTTGTTTCATAGTGTTTAGTTGCTGTGCATGAATGGTTTTCTTCTAATTCCCTTTCCTTCAGTTCTTTAAGCAAATTGCCAGAAGTTATTGATTTGACACCAATTCAATAGCCCCCGTCCCTGTCTTGGCTTAGATTACAAAAATCATACATTGTAACATCTAGTACGTGAATTAGAAGTTCACGACTTGTCTTAGACAACTCACCTTTCGTTTTATCAACAGAGACATAATCTTGTACGATTTCTACAGTACGGAAACCTATACGGACCTTCTTGTTATTCATTGTACCAAAACTATCTGAATAAAACACGTACAGGTCATATAATGTTTGGTTCCCGTATCCATTTGGCCACCATTCCTTGATACCCATTGCCTGTAAGAAAGGGGAACCATCAATTTATTTACAAAAATGTGACGCAAAAATGCTATGTTAAGATACATTGTATAACTATACCTGAAATCCAATTACTAAAAGATGTGATACTTTGGTACCATTTTTAAGATATTCTTTTGTACATTACCCATATACACTCAACTTTTCTTAATCCAATTTTCAAAAATACTTACTACTTCTTGACATTTGCACCTCTATGAAGCACATGCATTTTTTCAGGTTTGCATGTTTTTTCTTGGCTATTGCTACTAACGAGCTGATTACTTTCAATACTACACATGTCTAGTCTGTAAGTACAGGTTCGGTCACTAGTATGTTTTCATACCGCTTTCGACGATTCGAAAAATTGCGTTAGTGAGACAGTTGATAAAATGACGTGCCTTGAACAGAACAAAAGTACTTTTAAAAGTTGTTGCAATTTGGATAAGTAATTTCATAATCTTTATATTCATTGATTTGTGTGAATAAGATGCATAGTAAGTCTAACTGGGGGCGAGTGGCTTATGAAGAGAGTTAGCAAACATGTGATGGTCCACAGAATTTTAATGTCGTATGATAATGGCAGTAGTAATCGCGAAATGACTCTTAATACAGTCTTAGGCGGCCGGCACAGTTCCGATACAAAATTTACCATACACGAATATGATGTTTAAATCCAAAATGAATAAGTTACTAACTTTAGGAATTGACACATCAAATGTGACCTTTTCAGTCGTTGATGACAATTCTACAGATTTAGAAATAGTGATATTTTCGAACTTGACCTCAAATTGACCTTGAACTTTGGGTCCGTCTTTTACATTTGGAAATACATCAACTTTCACTATCCAAGAACCATCTTTGTCTGCAGTGTATATATACAAGTAAAACTGTTACTAAGTACATTAATTAGAGAAAATTTCGACGTATCTGTTAAAAAAACAACAAGATAATCTTTAACATGTATAAAGCTATATACGCCTTTGCTACATTAGCATTTAAATAGCGTTTAATTTTATGAAGTTATGTCATTGTCAATCATGTGAATAAAATCATATTTTACAAAGATTCTTCACGCTGTTGTGATATAGAATGTAAGATCAGATTTTAAGATTGTTTTTATTTTCTCAAATGTAGTACATGAATAATATTTCAGTTTTTATTAGATAACAACAATTTAGAGACAATATGTATTGTATAGATGAAAGGCAAACATAACATGACTGATAGTGAATCCAGAGATTGGAGTTCCTCCTAGTAATTTCAAAATACCCATCGAGCAATTTGAAAATTGGAATCAAAACTGTATTCTTGAATTATGAGTTTGGAATAGGAAAAGTATTTTCTTGACCAACTTTGAGATATTTTTTTCTTTTGATAAAGTTAAAGTTTGCATTGTAAATCTGCATACATGAGCAAGCTAAAAAACAATATCATCGGACCTGAAGTCTGACGTTTTCAAAATACCCACCAAGCAATTAGAGTACTTGATTCAAAACTATCTTTTTGAATTGTAAATTCGGAATCGAAAGGGAAAGTCGTTAATTGACCTTTTGTGATATAATTTGTAATTATTTATTTAGGACAAGAGACGCTTAAATATTTTACATTACAGGTCGTCCGTGTAAACGTTGCGTATATAAACATAGCCAGTTTCATTACACACCAAATTTTAGGAATGATTTTTTTTACAATTTTATATTTTTGTTAGTTACCACTTCTTTAAAACAAACATATCTTGATATAAATTTACAATGTGCTTATACGTTATTTAAAATGAATATTAAATGTCAACGTGGTATGTTTAAATAAGTAAATGCTGTTCATGCATCTGCTTATCCACCTATTTAGTGGGCAAGTCCATTGTTTAAAGTACAAAAACACGCATGACCTAGAATACGACCTGTACATTGTAATGTTGCGTACATGCGCATGCAAACAAACACAATCATCGAACTAGAAGTACAGGTCGTCCACGTAAACATTGCGTATATAAACATAGACAGTTTCATTACACACCAATATTTTGGCGTAAATTAGTTTTACAATTTCATAGTTTAATTAGTTTTCACGTATTTTATTAGCATATCATTTTGCAAAATTTACAATGTGCATACACACTATTTAGAATAAGGGTTACATAAAGAAACATTCTGTTAAAATCAGTAAAATGCTGTTCATGCTTTAGCTTATTTACCTATTTAGTGGGCAAGTCTATTGTTTAAAGTACAAAAACACGCATGACCTAGAATACGACCTATACCATGATTATACTTACTTTTGATAGTCTCGGCTGTTACATCCATCATAATGGCTGTGTCGTAGGCTTTAATGTATATATCTTTCCTTATAAAATAGAAAACAGTTCATACATGGTTCTGTATCATATATTGGTCAGTTTTATTTAACTGTTAGTGGCAAAAAAATTAACCCCGCTGATTAGAATACTTATTAGAAACTTTGTAACTTTTTAACATAACTTAGCATGCAATACATGTTTATATAACGTATTTAAATCGACACAAAAACTAATACAGTGTATATCATGTTATTAGAATCTACTGTAAACCTTGAACCAAGTTCTTGTTAAGAAAAAAATACCAAAAAAGTAGTAAATAACCACTGGCACTCGAGTCCCTATATCGGATAGAATATTCATACTTATGTTTAAAAAAACATTCGTGAAGAAAAATAGAAAAAAACGACACATGTTAACTATAGCTTTGAGTCGTGCCACGGTTTATTATAATATACACATGGTATTGAACCTTTTATGCAGTGATCCTCGGTAGAACTGAATTTTTACAATTAGGAATATGAATGGGCATAAAAATCGGTTCTAATTTATAGCTGACATATGTTTTTACAAAATTAAAAAGTATCAACTTCATATATTATGTAGTTATCATAGAATTAAGCGTTATTTCAGTAATTTCATTTTCAGCGATTGAGAGACACTGCTTACTTCCGGTATAATTAACAGTTTTGTAACATACGTTCTGATTGGTCTAAAACTCCGCGAAACTTTTCCCGTAATCTGTCATTGATACGAAGCCAGTGCAAACATCCACAAAGCATCATGCTGAATTTTGATCAATCTGCTGTGGCACTAAGGGCCTCTGCATGTGGACATAATAATTTTGGTCAAACAGACAATGGCAAGACATTGAAATATATTTTGAAGAAATAAAAAGACAGAAATGGCGTGTTTACAATACCAAGATCTAAACGTGAAGACATTACACAGGCAATTTCTTTTCCACTCGCGTAATAGTTTGGCCGTCAATACATCAATTGTGTAACTTATAAAATGTCCGTGTAATAAAGAGACCAATAGAATACGATTTGTTGATTTTCCTTTTGTAATTTAGTCAATCGCAGCATAACGGTGACAGATTTCGGGAAAAGTTTCGCGGAGTTTTAGACCAATCAGAACGTATGTTACATAACTGTTAATCATACCGGAAGTTAGCAGTGTCTCTCAATCGCTGAAAAATGAAAATACTGAAATAACGCTTAATTCTATGATATGAAGCTGATACTTGCTAGTTTTGTGAAAATATGTGTCAGCTTTAAATCAGAAGCGGTTTTTATGTGTAGTAATACTCCGAAATATAAAAACTCAGTTCGTCCGTGGATCACTCCAAAAACGGTTCAATACCATATAGATATATACATTATAATAAGCTGTGGCATGACTCAAAAGCGATAGTTAAAATGGACCGTTTTCAACAACATTATTTTTTTCTAATTTAATAGTTTCAATATTGTATCGAATGTAGGGACTCCAGTGCCAGTGTAAATAACACAAAATCCATTCAAAAGGAAATAATAACAACTTTAATTTTGCTTCATAGTATTAACTATTTACAAACGTTAATTACTTTTCGAATATTCATTGTTATTTAATTGGCGTATAATGAACGTATGATTACAGCTAAGCACTTTTTCTGCTTATGTATTTTCCTCTTTTACATGCAAAAGTCAGAAGGTACAAACAAATTCGAGGGCTTGGCGGAAAACTGCCGTAACTAATATTTTCAAAACTTTTCAGGAGAAGCAAAAAAATGTTTAACATTTTCTCTCATATTATTCTGTAACTATTTTTGCTAAGTGTATTTATGTACTTTATAAATGAAATATTTTGATGAAATTTGGTAGAAACATGTATTTGGCATTTCTAAAGCCAAATTTATCAAAAAGACATTTTTGGAAAAAAAATGTTAGTTTTGCCAGTTTTCCGTCAAACCCGCAAAATATATCAAAGCTTGCAATATTTCTCATATAGATCAACATGTATACATGACAAGCCAAGTTTCATTAGTAACGTGTGAGTAAGCTAAATATTAGTATGTTACAAGTGAGAAACAAAAAAAAGACAGAATAAATATAATAGTTATTAGGGTTGTGTATCGTTGAGCAAGTGGCGTTCCGATCCGAACCACGATTCATGTATAGCGATTCACGAATCGAACCACGATATACTAGTTAATGGAGAAGCATTTAGAAATTCATGTAATAACAAAAATAAGTGAAGAATTACAGAAGTTTTTACTAAATGGAAAATCATGTACTCCGAATATTTCTATTACCTGGCGTTTCATGGGCATTTTCATTGATAACATTTTTGTTTAAATGTGTATCAATCGAAATTTTGAATTAAATTATTAAAAATTAGTAGTACGGCTCGTTTTCAGTGGTAATTAAGCTGAAAGTGCTCTATCATTATTTCCAAAAATAGATCGCGATCCGACGATTTTGGACGTGACGAATATTCGTACTCGATTTTCTGGTCTGGATCGCGAATATCCGAGTACTCGGATACTCGCAGCAGCCCTAATAGTTATATATATACAGTAAAGTTCGACCATAAGGACCGTTAGAACTGATAGTCATAGTAGCGGAATGAACTTAACATAGGCAAATTGTTCTCAAATGAAGCGTTTAAAAAAAACTTAAAATCGTCAAAAATCGCATAATTTTACATCTCATTGGTCATGCGATTTTTACGATTTTAAATCCCAAATGTTTGATTTAAAAAAGAAAATGTCCCAAGTTGTGCGATTTTTGCGCGAGGTTTAAGTCCCAAATGTTTGATTTGAAGAGACAAATGTTCTTTTATTATGGCCATTCCGCTATTAAGACCGTGAATTTCGATGTTCCTAATAGTGGGACTTCACTGTATTAGCGTTTATATACCATATTCCTTGAGTAGGGAATGATGGTCCCCAGTCCCAGCTAAATGAACACTGCATCTTACGTATAAGATTAGCCCCACATTCACCATGATATTCTGGAGGAACACACAATGGTAGTATAGGATAGGATCTCTGATTAGCTTGTGCCTTTACGTATTCTGTAGCAGACTCAAACTTAATTGTAATAGTGTTGGTTCCAGCCTAAAAATATAGGAACATTTTGAGACATCAAATAAAATCCATCTTCTGATTCTCATTCTCGTTCCCAGAGTCTAGTAGGATTATCAATACTAGATTGAGAATCCTACTAGACTCTGGGAACGAGAATGCTGATTCTAAAGGCAAACAATTTTGGTTTTAGGGGCTTACCATCAACTCTGATTATCTCGTGCCGCTCTGAGGAGACGATATATGAGAAATGAGGTTAGTTTGAACATTTTTGTACTCATTCTTTAATAACAATCATATCACATGGCAGACATAATTCCAATAATGTGGTGAATGGGTGAGCCAGGTCATGAAAAGGCTTGCTTGCATATACATTCATATCAGTTCATGCAGTAAATTTGAATACAATTTGAATATTAATTGTATATAAACGCTAGTATATGAAAACATGCACTCAGATCGTTGTATGCATAAAGACAGTCTGAAATACCATTAGTAATGTTATGTATATTAGTAATGTTATGTAAGACTATACATGTATTAGTAATGTTATGTAAAGGTCGTCCACGTAAACATTGCGTATATTTACATAGCCAGTTTCATTACACAGCAATATTTAGGGGTGTATTATTTTTTCAGTTTTATAGTTTAGTTAATTGACACTTATTTTATAAACATACCATTATATAAAATTTAAAATGTGCAAATAAAGTATTTGAAATAGATGTTAGATATCAAAATTGTATGTTTCAATCCGTAAAATGCTGTTAATGGATCAGCCTATTCACCTATTCAGTGGACAAATCCAAAGTTTAAAGTACAAAAACAAGCATGACCTAGAGTACGACCTGTATATATGTGATAAATGTAGTGTATATAGGGTTATAGAGGTGATGTTATGTATATTAGTAATGTTTTGGGTATCAGTAGTGTTACGTATAATGTTGTGGTGTTAAAGTTGGATTGCAGGATGCTAATAGTACACACAGTATCCATTCTTAACTACGACACTCTACTAGTATAGTTCGCATGACTTTGGTCGGATTACCATGGCGACACAGTCAAATATGGCATACAATTTTCAACAGAATGTTTAAACATCGTGGTCTAGTAGATAACTTAAATCATATGGCACTGGTAATTACTTAGATAAAGTTGCAAATTTAACGTGAGTTTTATTGGGGTATACGAGGAAGCAGCAGCAATGTCGTTCAGAATCACTATTCACAGAGACTGAACGTCGTAGCATAAGAGTGGATACTGTATTTTACAACAACTACCATATTCCTTGTGCAGGAAATGACGGTCCCCAATCCCATGCAAATGAGCATTGACATTTTCTAATCATGTTTGCATGATTTTCACCATGAAATGTTGAGGGTTTAGCGACTGGTGGAACAGGATACGAATGTTGTAGAGCTTTTTTCTCAGCATATTTTACAGCTGATTTAAATGATATACGTATACTATTTTTTCCTTCCTGAAAATGTTTATAGAAATAAGCTAATGTACAATTTACATACAATACAATGTACATGTAAAATATCGGTGTCATTAAATCAACATGGTAACAATTATTTCGACTTGCTGGCCAAGGTGGCGTGATAAATTTTGATTTGAAACGATTTTTTACCATTAAACAAGTACATGCGCATATTTCTTTTTTATATAGAGGAATCAATGGTATATGTTAGCATTGTAAAAGTCTTTTAATTTTGAAATTGGCTGAAGTTATGGGCACTCAACGACGTTACTACTACGTCACTAAACATACCTTAACCGATATAACTGATAAATGGGTTACAGTCATGCATTATGACAAACCTGTCAAAATTAAGAAAAATTTTAGCGAATATAGATGTCATGTCTTTATTTACCAGTTCAAAAACATGAAAAACACTTATTTCATTGGTTCAAGGGAGAGCAATCGAAAAATCTTCTTTTCCAAAGCTATCACTGTATTACCTCCCTTTGTTAGATTCTGTCAACTGAATTGACTATAGGTGAAATAGTCGTACATACCACTGATTTGATTGGCTATCAATTATTATGGCCACTTTTTAAATACTTAATTTTGATATGCTTTGTTGATTGCATGAAACACTTGATTGACATTCATGATATTATTAGATAGGCTTCCTTGGTCAAAATTCTGATAAACGATAGAGGTAATCGATAGCTCAATTATAATACATTTATTTACGAAGATTAGTCCAATCTAGGATAATGCATTCAGTAGGTCTGGTTTAAAAATGTACTGTCCTTTATAAAACTTACTTTTAAAGCAGATTTCACATCAAACACATATCTAACAAACATATTCTTAGACTTTCCAATTGTTTTATTGTTGACTTCAATAGTTGATATCGTGTCTAAACCTTCACATACTAAGATGACAGCAGGAGAGTTTAACACATCTGACTCCACTAAAATGTAAGTTAGTTTTTTAAAAAGCATTCATCAAAATGAGCTTTACAGCGTACTATGTATGAGCAAGCAATTATATATTATGTCCACCAAAAGCGAACGACACGAGTCAAAAACATATAACTCTAAGTATATAACTCTGAATTAAATTGGTGGCTTTTACCCAATTTTAATCAAAAGCCAGTTTCCCTATCATAGCTTAGACTTTGCTCTTTAGAATGACATCAACATAGCTTGCCTATACCGCATCATTAATTCAAAAGCTGATTTCAAACACTATGATGAACGCATATTTTTAGTCGAAACAAAAGTCAAAATATCAACATACAATAGCCGTCGCTTACTTATTTTAGTAAACTGTGGTACAAACCGAAACGTGGCACCGACGTCGCTGTTCGAACCGAACAGTGAGGTTGGCGAACGGTACATGGCAGACCTAGTTTAAACTTCACAGACTATATGACAATAATTCTTAGATTTTTCTACCTGTAAATTGTCTAGTAAAAGTCCAATCATCGTGTCCAATCCAGCTTAAAGCTACATCATTCTTTCTATAATACGGATCACCTATCTTATTGTTAGACATCAATGCTGTATACATGGAACCAGGGACAGTACCTGGCACCGAATAACCTGAAAAATATTATTATAGTAAAGTTCCACGATAAAGGCCACGTACAATAGTTATAATAAAAACCATTCGATTTTTGACGATAATTAAGTCCCATTTGCAAATGCTTAATTTGAGAATAAAATGGTCCCTATGTAATTTGTTAAGACCGTTCCACTATTAAGATCATTAATTTTGGCATTCTCGTTCCCAGGATCTAGTAGGATTCTCAATACTAGCCTCTGGCGCCACACGGCTAATTTCAGAAATGAAACATCAGAATTCTTTAATGTTAGTTATTTTTGTAGCCAAGGAGACATAATCTAGGGTCTGTCTACATAAACATGATAGCAGTCCTGCTGTTTTATGACTTTAATCCTTTGAAGGTCCAATGCAGTGCGCAGTAGCAATATACAACAATCAAGAAATAGTCGTTTGCTTTATGACAGGCATTCTCGTTCCCAGAGTCTAGTAGAATAGACTCTGGGAACGAGAATGAGATTTGGTGGTCCTAATAGAAAAAACTTTACTGTTCTCATACTAGTGTATTTTAAATACGCATAAAGAAATTTTATTTATTACGGAGCCCCTAAAGTGACATTTTGAAATAATATTTTTATTATCACAACTATTTCGTTTAAACGTAATATTATTTCGTTAAATCGAAATATTATTTCGTTTATTCAAAATATTATTTCGATTTAACGAAATAATATAACGATTAAACGAAATAATTATTTCGGGTTTTTTTCGAAATATTATTTCGAAAAAAAAACGAAATATTATTTCGTTTAAACGAAATTTTATTTCGTTAAATCGAAATAATTATTTCGGGGTTTTTTTCGAAAAAATATTATTTCGTTTTTTTCGGAATAATTATTACGTTTTTTTCGAATTTTCCAAATAATATTATTTCGTTTTTTCGAAATAATTATTACGTTTAAATTTAAAATTTAAAAAAAAAACGTAATAATTATTTCGAAAAAACGAAATAATATTATTTCGAAAAAAACGAAATAATTATTTCGATTTAACGAAATAATATTATTTCGAAAAAAACAACCGAAATAATTATTTCGATTTAACGAAATAATATTACGTTTAAACGAAATAATATTTCGAAAAAAACAACGAAATAATATTTCGAAAAAACGAAATAATTATTTCGAAAAAACCGAAATAATAGTAAGTTTAAACGAAGTAGTTGTGATAATAAAAAAAGTATTTCAAAATGTCACTTTAGGGGCTCTGTAATTTATTTATGTAATGCTGACTTTTATAGAATTCATAGCACAGATATAGACATATGCGTTGATCTAATTTTAACATGTTACCATGATTATTTAATTGAACAAAATCATAGGAAATATCTACAAACTTTCTGAACAACCCTCGTATAAGGACTGACTGACGTCTACGAAGTAATTAAAATTGTTAAAAGCAACGTTAAGCATCATACATTTCATTACAATAAAATACATAAATACTATAAGCATGAAACATGAAACATTCAGTTAGTAAATAATTTACTAAATTACAGAAGTAATATAAATGTATAAGTACTTACTTCCGTTTGAATTTGTAACCGTCCATTGTCCATTTAAATCAATTGTTTTTATAGAATAACCTCCAATGAAACACATAAATAAAACTCCAACAATTGCAAACAACGCAGCCATAGCTGACCAACGACGTCTGCAGTTGTGGACAAAATCGTCGTTTATAGTCCTACAAGTTTGGTCTGGTTCATTCAAGATAGCTTACACTTCCGTATCATAAAGTAGTTAACACTTACATTTGTGTGTCGTTAGGGTCTGAGATACTTGTATCTCTGATAAAGAAAGGAAGGATTAAATGTAATTGTCATTGTTGGAGAAAAAACTATAACTTCCTATCAATAATTCAAGGCAGTTAAATATTTGCTAGCTTTATTTTTATGAATATTTGATAGTCCCTTAATTGTAATATTATAAAATTCTGGCTGAATAGCTTAGTCTTTATCAAATGGCTTTATACACTTTGTTTACTTAAGCGATCAATATTTTTTGTAAGTTTCACTTTGACAAAGATTGTAATTGAAATGGAATGAATAAAAACTAAAACTAAACATTGAAATAAAACGTTGAACAAGGTCGTATTCTAAGTCATGCGTGTTTTTGTACTTTAAACAATGGACTTGCCCAATAAATAGGCGAATAAGCTAATGCATGAACAGCATTTGTCTGATTTAAACATATAACTTTGGTATTTAAAATTCATTTAAAATAGTGAACATGCACATTGTAAATGTTATATACATGTAATGATATGTTTGTAAAATAAGTGTAAACTAACTAAACTATAAAATTGTATAAATAATTCACCCCTAAATATTGGTTTGTAATGAAACTAGCTATGTTTATATACGCAATGTTTACGTAGACGACCTGTATACGTTTTTTTCGCTGCGGGTTAAATTACGACTCCAATACCACCATTTACAACACTGTTCAGAAATATTTGAATTTTGTACATTTTTAATGACTAACTTATTTGTTTAATAATTAACTATAATATAGGTTAATTCGCTTTGAACCTGGACCCCATAAACACATAAAATATTCCGATATCTATCTGGTGGAATAATCTAAAAAGGTGTATATGGTCTTAAATTTAGCATTTTCCTGTTTAAGGATATAGATATTTACGGTTTATGTAGGCCTACAGGGGTCCAGCGAAAATACTTATTGCCTATATATATAGTGTATGATGCAGAATTTACTCAAGGGAAATGGACTTGTTGTGTTTTGAGATGTAACAGGTGTATATCAGATGTAAGATTTTGACTACTGCGTGGATCGCTAGGGACCCCCGGTCCCGTCGGGTCCAGGGCAACGCTGTCACTCGGGGTCAATGGGTTCGTAGACTGTCAGAAGCTACTGAAATATAGCTACATGTGTTTGAGACCCCTTGAATCTCTACAACATATATCTACTCTGATTAGTTTCCAGGGTGATATTTTATAGACATTTTGGTTTATATGTATGTATTAGTGACTGAGAGTCTATCTACTATTTACTACATTTGTCACTTGCACTTATTTTGGAGGACAGAATAAAAAACCAACGCGGTCTACGAAACTGCCATTCTCGTACCCCGAGGTTATCGAGATTCTCGAGCTAGTATCGAAAATCCTAGACTCAGGATACGAGAATGGGAAACCTCGTTCTCGTACCCAGAGGTTATCAAGATTCTCGATCTAGCTAGTATCGA
This sequence comes from Mactra quadrangularis, assembly GCA_025267735.1. Lineage (NCBI taxonomy): Eukaryota > Metazoa > Mollusca > Bivalvia > Venerida > Mactridae > Mactra > Mactra quadrangularis. Next base: position 18,150,359 of record CM046299.1, read on the forward strand.
GAATCTTGGTAGCCTCTGGGAACGAAAATGGACAACTGTTAATCTGTGAGCATCATTAAAACCGAAGAAATCAGTTTAAAGAACATATCATTGGTGTCTATTTATATGATCGGTTAAAAATCGACGTGTTAAATTGCATTTTCACAGGCGTGTATGCATGTTTATTAGATATCAGAAAAAAAATACAGATTTTTAAGTCATTATACGTGCTTTAATGTACATTTTTACCAGAGGCATAGATACCCTTAATGACTATGTCTCTGCTTTTACATTGAGTAGGCTACGCACGTGTCCCCGGCATAGCTAGAGAAAACTATTGTAAAAATGTATTGCCGGCTATAACTAAAATTTAAACTCTTAATTAATAAACTTTAACGCAATGTTCAATTTTAAAGATACTATTAATTGATAGTTGGTAGAATTTGTATTTGTACATTATGCCTTACATTTTTAATTATTGCTTTTCTTTACTTTTGTTTTTTTACATTACTGTATCTAGTGACTCCACTCTAGTCTAGTCTTAAGCATGGTTGTTTTTGGCGGGAATATTCACGTTACTGTATCTAAAAATAGCATGACCTATATTGGAGTATCCTAATATTGAAGTTAGATTTTGTATAGATCGAAAGAATGTTGTCCCTAAAATTATGTACATATGAAAAACACTAAATAAAAGCACCAGCCTAGATAAAAGACAACGCATGACATTTTATAATTAGTCTGAATTCGGCCTTTATTCATCCTGGTTTATTTTTATCTCATTGACTTAAGCGACATTTTGCGGTTTATTTTGGGAGTTCGTCATGGCGAGGTTGAGGTTCCCAGGTCGACCAGGGCATCGTTTTGATCGATCTAGCATTAAATACTTTGCTGATGATGTTAAGAATATTCAAGACCCATCTTTAGCATTTTTGCCACAATTCCAGCGTGGATTAAAAGCATTTAGAGACATAGTAGGCTTGTCGGACGAGGTAAACTTCTACGCAGTTGCATCTCGATCCAAAATGGCGGACATCGCGTCCTGATATCTGTTGAATTGCTTGTTTTTTTACGGTTTTCGTCACTAATATATGACGCTGTAATGTTTTGTATGCATTCTGTAGAGTTAGGAACCTTGTTCTTTGTCGACAAATAAAGAATATACTTAAATATGACAAACAAAACCAATTTTCTACCTTCTATTTATGAAATGATGTCACATTGCAACATGTTTGTTATGATTATGAGCCTAGATGAAATAGATTGCATTGTCATGCGAGTACACTGGCTTGACATTGTGCCCTTCAATGTTATTATAACAATAATTCATCAAATTTTCCTCAGAAACCGTATTTATTCAATCCAAGAAAGATATTAATGCCTTTATTTTGTTTTTGATTGCAGTTGTTATTGGCATCATAGTGCCACCCACAGTTCTACATTATCTAGATTGTATTGTACTGTTTTGTTCTTCCATGCAAGCTATCATTGTTATCTAAGTGGTTGTACGATCAAGTTGTTAAGCCGCGAGCACAAATGTATTTAGGTTACCTCTACTAAAAACGGTCGGACAACCCAACATCCAACAAATTTTGTTGACGGTACTTGGTTGAGGGTGAAATGAAGCTGGGCTTGACTTTGATTTTTTAACATGGTTACCCAACTATATTTTACTTGTCTGAACCATGTCTTTTGTTGCAGAAACTAGTCGACTGAACCCAAATATGGGTTGTCGGAGGCAATTGGATTACCCTTAATGTCAAGCCCTGTGAGATATTTGCACAAAAAAACATAGGAATTTGATATCACTCAGTCATCTTAATTGTATGTACCTGTTTGATCACTGCACATGTAAAATCATATCTGATCTTATCATAATTTTTCTGTCTTTAGGATGAAGATTTTGAAGGGTTTACACCACAAGATTTGAAAACCAGTGAAAGAAAACTCAATGCATTTATCAAAGAACAGAAGAAGAAAGAGCAAGCTGAACTTGTTGCAGGACAAACTTCCCTACCACCTTTGCTACCTGTCAGTGGCAAGCAGCGAGGCAAATCATCTAAAAAGTCTAGTGTTTCTGAATTAGCTAGTCAAGTTGTTTTAGATAGAGTTCCAGATGATGTTTTTCCTTCTGGTCGTGGTGTTAAGTTCAAGGTTTCTAAGATACAAGAACAAAATATTAAACCTAAGAATTTCAAGTTGGACCGTAAACATGGAGTTCCTGGTGCAAAAGGGAAGAGATCTGAAATGGACATGGCTAAATTTTTACTTGAGAAAGCTAAGCAAGCCAATGCCTTGCAGGAGCAAGCTAGGGCTAAAAAACTGGCTGCAGCAAAGAGTCCTGTCCAGGTACAAAAGAAAACATTTGTGTTACCATCTCAAAGTTCTCGATCATCTCGTGTCATTAAACCTAACAAACGATTCCTGGAAGATGATTCTTTCCATTCATTAGTGAAGAAAAAATCAAAACCTATCCTAACTCCTAACAATGCATCTCTTACTTCTGACAATAATACTTCAATATCAAAACCTGCTGATGAAAAATTGTGTTTTAGTCCAAATAGTTCAGGTGTTGCTAGTGTTGAAAGTGGGATGGGATTATTGGAACAACCTTTAATAGTGGATGGTAAAAGAGACAGAAAACCTAGCTTGAAATTACAACTGTCTGATGATGATATACCATTTCTTTCTCCTACTCAGTCTTCGTTAACTAGTCCTTTAGCTGCACCAAAGCTTGGCACTGGTCTTTTTTCAAAATCCCAGTTTCAGAAAGCATCAGAAAAACAGAAACTTGGTATGATGGGCTTTGGTGCATCCAGACTTCATGGTGCCTCTATAGTACAGAAAGCTAAACTTCAATTAAATAGAGCAGCACTCAATAAATCTAAAGCTGCTTTAGCCAGATCTCTTAAAGCTGAAATGAAAAGGGAAGCAAAATTTGCTGAACAGGTGAAACGTCAAGTTCCAGAGGTTGGCACTCCTTTGCTGTCTCCATCAAAAATGAAAGGTATTATACTTGCCAATATTGTATTACCAATTTATCTTAGTTGATAGCACCCAAGTTCAGGGTTTGATTTCCGGGCGGGTGATACTTATCATTTTTATTAGGTCAATAAATGATTTCTAGGGCCACAACAAATTGATGATGTGTTCTACAGATTTTTCTGGAAAATTATGGGGGGAGCGAGCGAAGAATAATAAATTTAAAAATCTTAATTCTGTTGCTTTATATAGCGATTTGAACAAATTGTTATGAGCAAGCGAGGAAATAAAAATATTTTTTTGTAAAAACCATCAGAATTAAGATGCGAGCGAATCCATAGAACAGGTGATCAATTTGTTGTGGCCTAAGGCCATACTCGTTTCTCCTTCTTACCACTGATTCTTAATATTATAGGGTGTTGTCAGTCACAGACAGAAGTATGTGCCTAGTTGCTGGTTAATAGCTAAATCCAGAGATTTAGCCTTTCCAGGAACAGTGAGTAGGTTGACTGACCACTGTGATATTACCTATAGTCAAACCAACTACTGTACATAAGAAAAAGAACTGCTTAGTTGGTTCACGGCTTTCATTAGTTTTATTAATATTATGTCTTCTTTCTGTATTGGACTTGAAACCATAAATTTTAATCTCCCTAACACACCATTGATCCTTATTCTTAATCTGGTTAGATTTTTTGTTGTTTTGTGTTTAATACCTAATGACATTGCATTTGCAAACATGAGTCTTCTAATGATATGTAACATAAAATGACATCCTGTCAATCATATAAGGGGAATTTTAACTTTATTTTGTATCTTGATATTGTTCGTGATGAAAATTAAAATATATTGTTCTATTCTTAACAGTGGAAGGAAAATCACCTAGAAAATGGAAGAGATGTTTAGTTTGTAAGAAAAGAAAAGATATCATCAGCTGTTTTGGTAATCTGATAGCTTGTACTTCATGTAAAAGATTCTATAGAGAAATTATGTTTCTTGTAAAAAGTGGAACATTTGTGAAACCAATTTGTAATAAAAATGGTAAGTGCCTAGAAAGTTGTTTCTTTATTTAAAATGTATAATATAATATATTAGTTGACAGGTGCAATGTTGTTTCTGACAAATTTGGGAACATGACCCATACCCCTAAAATTGGGAATTTTATCGGCGTTTTAGTTTGAATTGAGATGAAATGCCATGCAAATTTGATACCAATAGCAGATATAACAAAGTTTTAGGTTTCATTTTTCATTAAGTTAGTTAGTTAATTAAAAAGAAAGGTTATTGGGATGTATAATTTAAGCGGAAACATACTTACAGCTGTCTTTTTTTAAAAACTTTTTTCAAGTTAAATTGGGAATTTTGGATTGAAATTTGGGAAAAAAAGATATGATTTAATTTTAGATTGGAAATATAGCCCATAAACTGCTATAAAATTGACCAAAAATAAACACTGAGGTGACACTGGGTCTGAATGAGAGGGGTACTTGATTAAAATTTACTTACTTTTCCTCTGGCTTTATGATGAAGATTTTTTTTATTCTATTCAATCAAAATTGTTTTCATATTCATAACTTGATAACAAACCATTAAAAAAAACACAAAGAATAATCACAATATTTGCACTCTGATCAAGAGTGTGATTCAAGCTCAACATTGAGAAAAACAAAACTGATTTGGATTTTTTCCATTTTTTGTTGTTTTCCCCCCATTTTTTTGCCAAATTTTTCAACGAAAAAATTCGGCTAATAGTTTGGCGAAACACAAGGGGGGGTTGATAGGCTGTCTGGCAGGCGTCCAACAATTTCGTTAAAGTTATGTGACGAACAGTATTAGAAAGTAACCACAACTCTACCTGGCTTTATTATGAATTATTGTAATTTATTGCGTTAAAGTTTTTAAATCCGGCTTTAATGTGGTTTCTACATTACATTTCTTATTAAAAAGATATTTTAGAAGAGGAAAGGACCTGTAAATGCCCATGTTTTTAAGGGAACAAAGTGTTGCATATAGTACTATGTATTTTATTCAATGTTTACAGAACGATGTCAACTAGAACCAGATAAAAATAAATGTAGATACTGTAGAATAAAGAAGTTAATACAAGCTGGCTTTCCTGTTGCATCAGAGCTTGTATCTGTCATGAGCGATGAAGATGATGAGTCAGAGCCCTTTAAACAAGATGAGACCTCAGATGTACCTGATGAGAATAAAACTATAAAGAGTTTACTCAATTCTAAAAAAGCTATAAAACCTCCTGCAGCATTTCCAGAGGCAGTGACTGATTTACCTGTAGTTACTTCAAGTCCTAAAGGTTTTAAGAAGTCAATACCTTTGTTATCCCCACCATCAACAGTCCACCGTGAAAGCAAGATTCCAGACCCATTTATGAGTCCTCCATCAATACCACCTGACCCTGTAAGTAGAACTTATTACTTTGTTTGTTCTTCTCTGTAATAAAAGTATATTGGTTCATCATTGGAATGAGATTTTCAAAACTTTATGAATTTATGATTTCTTTAAGGCTTGATGGTTCCAAGTTCAGACCTTTTTCTGATTAGTTATAAATTACATTTTACTATCTGGACCATAATCATAATGTACATATCATTGATGAAAGTATGGGGCTAGTAACTGGTTAACAACTAAGTCCAGGAATTTAGTTTTGCCATGAATGGTAAGGAGGTTGACTGACTGCAGAGTTATTACCTATACAGTGTGTTGCCACAGCCTTTAAAATAATCATGATATTTCTAAGTTTTTTCCACTGTCAAATAAAGATAGGTCTAGCCTGTAACTGGCAGACTTTTATGATCTTGTTTACTTCCTGAATGGTAAATTGATAGTAAAACTTCTGCAGTCATCTCTAAATTTTCTAGGTCCTTTGCCCATTTATCATTAACTTGCTCAACTATCTAAAATATGTTATTTTCCCTAGCTTTTCACTAAATAGATTTTCACTAGTTATAAGCTTTGGGCTAATGGATTAAGGTGATGACCGGTCTGTAGTTTTGTAATATCCTTAAATTGAACCACATTTCTGCCATCTGTGCTTAGTTGTAATGTATTATTGATTTCTTATTCAATTGATTGTCATTCCAGGGTTCAAAAGAGCTAGAATTGTCTCCCTTGAAGGCTGGAGAAAACTCAGAAAAGAAACATCGAAAGAAGCGAGCATTTAAGGAACTGTTGAAAAACAAACAAGAAAAAGTGGATGATACTGTAGATACATCATTTGGTATTGTTTTATGCTTATTCTGTCTATGTTTTAAACCGAAGATAATTAAGTTCTGGCATTTTCATGAATTATTGGTTCCAGAAGCCCTTCTGTTATATTTTAGATCATAGGATCTTAGAAACTGTGGTCTTTGACCAGTTATATAAGTAATAATAATGCTGGTACAATTAGGTTGATGTTCCATGCCTTAGTAATGTTTTCTAATAACAATTTCTCATGAAATGATGGCCATACTTCATACATGTCAATTAGATTATAATTGAATGCCTTCATTGCCTTGTACAATGTTTTATAACTGTTACATTTTTTGATGAATTAAGTCCCCTCATTTTCAGATTAAGTTTTGTATGCAAATTCTGTTGCCTTAACCATTGAAATGTGATCTTGAAATTTGACTTACAAGTGTCAAAGGACTTGCAAATCAAAACTGCTTTGGTTTACTATCAAGCTCTAGAAGAAAATAGTGCATGTCCATGTACTGCTCTAGTATATTTTATGTTATTATTTACATTTTTTTTGACAGAGAGACCAGTGTCTCTAGAGTCCCCACCACAAGTTGTTGCTACAGGTAGTGTAGATGTGTCCCCTAGAGAGGGTGGTGCTGGTCCAAGGATCAAACATGTATGTAGAAATGCTGCTGTGGTACTTGGACAACCTTTAGCTACTTTCCCAGAGAAGTCAGAACTTAGACTTAGTGCTTTACCAACCAAAGACAAAGTACAGCTGTGGAAGAAAGATGAAGAGAGTAAAGCAGGTTTGTTGGTCTTTCTTTCTTGTGTGTTTTCTTGTACCATTGTCTTCAAGATAACATTGTTAATTTTTTTATAATGCCTCTCTAAACATTTTTGAAGTAACACCATACATCCATATTGGTTGCTGGACTTTAGGACTTTACCAGCATTCTTGAATTACATGATTAGCATTGTGAATTACACTACAAGGAGTTTTTTCAGAGGAAGGAATGTGTGATAATTATCTTGAAAATATATTGAAAATACAAAGTTAGTCTTGAAACAAGTTTGAATTTAGTAATCATATTTCTGTTTCAACACTGTTTCCTGTACAACATAATAAATATTTTGTATATTTCTGCAGCAAGTGCAGAATTTAGCCTTGTCCAATCTTGTTTTTCTGTACAACATAATTTTGACACTAGAGAAAATTTGCAAAGATTTCTCTTTATGGGCCATGATAGTATTAGGCTAATATTAGGGCCAGAAGATTCAAGGTACTCAAGTTAAATTATTTTGTATATTTGTACAGCCAGTGCAGATTCAGATGACGAGAGACCAATCGAAGATATAATACAACAGTCTGGTGATAGTATTGTTATAATGAAGAAAACACCGTCCAAGATCAAACCTACAACAAAAAAGTTGACAGGTGCTGGTGGCTTACATATATATAAAAGAAAAATGCGATGTAAGAAATGTGATGGTTGTAGAAGACAAGACTGTGGTACATGTAGACATTGCAAGTAAGATCATTGATATATAAATTATAAGTCAGTGTTTTTTCTTGGCCCTTTTTTGGACCCCATTACCCTCCCTAAAATGTATGTATTTTTCCCCTTCCCTGGAGCAAGATTGTGGTATGGGTAGGCATTGCAAGTAAGATCATTGATATATAAGTTGATATATGGTACTCTGGAGTCCATTTTGTATAATTTCTAGGTCAAGTCTAGCAGAAATATTTTTCTTTGGATGTTAAGACCCCAGTAATAAACTAATGCTTGGTATTGCCAATTACTTTGTATCACATTAGTGGCATTGTATCACGATAGTTTATATGCAACATGCTGTATAAACTGGTTTGGAGGATACAAAAGCAAGCATGCTTAAATGAACACTTGATGCACTTTCCTTCATTTCATTCTGCAACTAAAGTTCAGGAACTGTCCAGATACACTATTGTCTTGCTAATATCCCAATGCATTGAGAATATTTCACATTTATGTTTTCAGCCTTAAATTGTCTTAGAAACAAATTATAACTCTCTATTAATTATGGTATGTTTTTTTTATACTCAACTTTATTTCAGAGACATGAAAAAGTATGGTGGTATGGGCACATTGAAAAAAGCTTGCGAGTAAGTGATTTATATGTAAAATTTTCATTTTGTTTAAATTGAACCTGTTCTTTATATTTACAGAGATAAACCAAAATTTGGTGGACCAGGCATTTTAAAACAGGGTTGTGTGTAAGTTATATGTGTTGTAGATACTAGATAGATGTGCTTGTGTGTGTATATCCCCTCTCTGCATGTTACATCGGATGCAAAATTGTTTAAGAATTTAGTGCTGAACTCCTCATTCAAGGGAAATCACTCTTGATAACTATTGTACATGTGTAAGTCTTGTTCAATGAAAGTTAATTTTGCCCAATAAAGCAGAAATTTTACTGTTATTTGTGTCATTTATGAGAAATAAAGTAAACAATTTGAGGGTCTCAAATATTCGGCGAAGTGTGGTTGCTAAAACTAAGTATTACATGGGTTTTTTTTACGTTTCTTCTAAAATAATAAGTTTCAAAAACACATTTGCTTATTTCTTAAATCAATGTCTTTAAACACCATACTCGTATAAAAGTTTTTAGTTGCTATTACTTTTAGACTTTCTTGAATGGTCTGCTATAAATTGTGAAAGTTTGGTCATGTGTTCGTGATTTTTGTCAATTTGTTCCAATTTTGAAAAGTTCAAAATTTTGTCTTTATTTTAAATCGAAATAAGCTCTGAATATAATACTTGTATATTATAAGAGTTTTGGCTTGATAAATGATATAAAACAAGATGTTTACAACAATTTTGCATCCATGTAGATAGTAGCTGTCATTTGTATTACAGTATGTAGCAATACAGATCTGTAACCCTGGCTTTTGGTGTGTGTTTAGAACATTCATATATTCGAGTCTTTTTCTTGCTTTATATATATTCTTGCACTTTTTATTTATTGCTTTTTTACATGAACAACTCAGAGAGTTGAGCATCTTGACCTTGCACGGCTTTTGACAACAAGGATGTTTATTGAGGCTTTTATGTTTGAAAGTGTATCGCTGTTACAGGGTTTGACACTTATTTGTTTTTGCCAGAGATTCCTAAGGAATCTTTAGTCAATTATTCATAGATTCCTCCTTACTATTTGATATTCCTTAGATAAAAGCCACAGATTTATTATACAGATTTGCAGTCACAAATTGTGACAAACAATTCATAAAAAAACTCAAATTTACAAAATAATCACAATTTTTTAGGGATCCTGATTTAATCCTCCGCTAATTGTCACAGAGATTCCTTAGTTTTTAGGATCCTTTGAAGCCTGTGAAACTGTTAGTGTCAAACCCCTTTTTATTGCTTTTAGGGTGCTGCTATTTTAATGTTTTCATTAGGCTTGCTATTGTATCAATGCACAGTTTATTTTATAGTTTTATGTGTTATATATCTATCTTTTTGTACAGCGTGAGGTAAACTGTTGGTTTTGTTGAATTTTTCATTTTTTGTTGGAGTTTATTTATTTAAGTCTATTTGTATAGACTTTATGGAATATCTGGAACTTTAAATATGTTTTTTATACATGTGATGAGAAATATGCATTATTTGAAGTGCAATTCTTTGAAACGTTATTTTCTTGTTCAAGTGTTTTTCTGTTATTTCATAATAAGATTAAACCAAATAACTGCTGAAAAAATGTGTGACAAAAGGATTGATATATTTAATATCAGAACATTGTTAAATTTACAATCATTGGGTGGATTTACTTGCTTCATGAAAATGATTGAGAATCACATTGAACTACTGCATTATGCAAAGTTTTATTTAGTAGTTTGTCACATGTCAAAAATCAAAAGTACATAATTACAGTATATCAATCTGTTAAATGAAGAATTTGAACTGTATAACAGGAAGAAAACTTAAGTACTAGAAGTGGGGCATGAACCCGCAACCTTTTGCTTGCAAGTAAGATGTTTCATGATCTGAGCTAATCTTGTTGATGAGTATAACTCATGAATAACTACAGTCCAACCTGCCATAGCAACTGCCTACATTATGCAACTTCCTCTCTTATGTGACTGAAATCAAATTGGCCCAAACTTCTTTTATACATTAGCACTGTGTAAAACAATTACTAGATTAATTAAGTGACAATTAAGTGTGTTTGAGACTATTATTTATGTGACATTTCCTAAGAAGGCAGCCCTCTCCTACATGAAGATGATATTTCCTTTCTGTTTCTTTCCCAGGAAATTTCTGTGCATGGTTTTAGATATATTTAGTTTATTATGTTTCCAGCATTTTGTATTATTCTGCTTTAATATGTATATTGTTTTATGTTTATTTCTGAGTTATTTTAAATTGTCCTGATATTTTTACAATTTTTAGGGAAATTAGTGAACTAAATCTTATAGAATATTTATCAAGTTATGATTTCTTTTTTTTTACATTTTATTTCTGAAAATATTTAAACTTCTGGTACACATTATTAAGATTTTAATTCAGTTAAAAAATAAAATTGTTAAATTTAACTCAACTGTCAGCAGCGCATACTTTAACCCCATCAAATTTAAACATTCAATATCTATTTTCATTGATCATGTGTACAAAAGTACTGTAGTGAATATCTAAATCAGCTGGGTTAATGTATGCACAACTGACAGTTCAATAAAGATTTACAAAACTGGTATACAAGTATCATAATTAATAATCCTGCGATGCAAGGTTGCTGTTACCTGTCTGTTATAAGGGGGCTAGACCATTTTGTCAATGGGTCATCATTTTCACTAAAATAATTTCTATTCTGGATAATAAGCCTTGTATGTTTATCTTATAAACAGATTGAGACGATGTACAGATCCATTGATACAACGTTCAGCTACTGAAGCATTTATTGTTGAAAAGAAAGGAAAGAAACTTGGTACAGCTGGTACCCTGCCTAAAGATAATGATGATGTTGACGACCACAGTGATGACGATGATTTTAAGTCTGGCTTTGATACAAATATTGGTTCTGCTGATTTTGGGTCAACAGTTGACCTTGACTCAATTATTCCAGGGTCACAGAGTTCACAAACTATACTTGGTTTAGAAACACAGGCTGGTACCCTGCTGGATGATCATACACAGTCTAATAATAATGTAGAACATAAATATAGCATGGAACCAGGCAATAAATCAAAGAACCAGTCTAAACCTATGACTGAAACCATTGGTCCCAGCTCTGTGTTTGACAGTCCAACAAAGAGTTCTAAACCAGAGATGAGAAAGTTAACCTTTGAAGATTTTCAACTGGAGAGGATTGCTCCTAGAAATAAACCTGGGAAGATTCCTTCAAAAGTTTCAAAAAAGCTTGAAATGCAGGAAAAATATTCCAAGAAACAGGGTGGGGTAAGCATGACATTGTAAATATTGTAACTTGTTGGCCTATTTTAACCTGCATCTGTAAATTAATAGATAGATGATATTTTTATGTATCAATGTTTATCTAAGTTAAAATATTGTTAAGATAGCATGGTTGTGCAATTATTTTATAGATTCTTGCTTGTGTTATTGATTTTATTGCGCAAAGAAACAGTAAGTGATGTAGGAATAGTGATGTTTAAAGTTATTCCTCACATATATTTCTTATATAACCAGTCTTTCAGGGACTTTCAACCAAGTTTACTGTGTATGAAGAGATAGATTATTATATCATAAGGCAGTTGGCCTACTTTACATACAATGCATTATTGTATATTCTGTAAAGATGACATGGGTTACTTTTGGTGACAGAGGCAGTGGCTCTTCCTGGTTTGCTTGTCCAGAGCGTAACTCCAATTCCATTTAAGCTACACTACAGGCTTGAAACTTCACTGATGGATAGATTGCATAGTGCAGAAGTGGATTGCACAAGAAGCATGTCTTTTGTCAGGTGACGCCTCCAACTCACAGAGTTCTAGTATTACATTTAGTTCCACCTAAATTTAGAGATCTTTAAAATGCATTGACCCGAACTGTACAAATTTTGGAATTATGTTCCTTACTAATACTAACGCCATTAGAGCCATTATTCATTATGAGTAAGTACTAAGATTGCCTTCAGGCAAATCTGATTAAAACCAGATCTAAAATTCTCCTCTCACCTACTCACTAATTTAGTACGACAGGGGTCTACAGGATATCTGTTTATGGAGATTGCCTTCAGGCCTTTTTCTGCAATGTTTTAACATATCAGTGTATATAAAAATTATTATATATTGTAGAATGATGGACAATGTTACCCTGTTACTCTACAATCAGTATTACCAGCATCTAGACAATGGGGTAGTCTACTATCACAACCTAAATATCATCCTATCAAAGTAGATTTCAAGGTTTGTATTAACGAGATGTTTATATGATAGAATATTACATATCAACATTATAGTGACCTTCTACATAAGGAAAAAATGCTTAATGTATGAGTTATATACATCATATTTAAGTGTATTGGTCAGCAGTATTTTGCTGAGGATGAAATTTTGCACCATTTGCACATGAATTGTCAAAATGACACAGTTATTTCTCTTTATCATTTTCTTTTTAAACTTGCTTTAAGCTTAAAATTTGAATTGTAAAACTTAATATGCCATCCAAAAAGAGTGACTGTTTGGATTTTACTACAGTTGTCTGCCGGTGTTTGTAATTCAATTGTGTTATGTTTATGTGTTTCTTAATATTTTGAGGCAATCTGATCTATAAATTCTGAGAAATGTAAAAAAAAGTCACAAAAAAACACACTCAAATCATCTATACCGTTATGGAGTAGGTTTTTATACTCAAAATGGCTTAGTAGTATGTCAATTTGCACTAAAATTGTCATTATCATAGCAGCTTTATTGCTTCCAAAATTCTAGTATACAGTTTTGACAGATTTAGAAAAGTTGATATTTTAGTTAAGATCTGTAAACAAGCAGCTATATGAAAGTAAGTGTTTATTTTTCTAGGGTAAACGTGATATGGGGTCATGTTGGAAGTATGGTATGGCTTTAACATTATCATCAGCTATGAGTGTTAGAACATTATGTATATTATGTGGTAGTACTGGAAAACATGATGTAAGTATTCATACACTTTAACTACTTTTTTTAGAAAAACAATTTTTAGACAGATTTTTCAATGAAAAAATTTAACTTAAAATTTGGGGAAACTTCTGGGTGTCCAGTGTCTTTAACAATTGTGTTGAAGTTTTTTTTCTCCCTATATCTTTGCCGTTTGAGGTAAAATCTTTATGAAAACATACCATGTAATAGAAATAATTTTGAAATAACTGTAACCTTACCTGGCTTCATTATGGATTATTGTCCTGTGTATTTTTTGTGTTAAAGTTTTCAGTATGTCTGATATCTGCCATTTATTGTCAGATCTCAATGAAACTATATATGATGATAATATAACATAGTAAGTGTTAATCTAGGTCCCTGGTCCAATTAAATGATATTTATCTAAAATTTCAACATATTTATTTTAGATGATATATTGTAATATATGTTGTGAACCATATCATGAGTTTTGTTTAGAAGATTGGGAACAACCTTCAGCTGAACATTATAATGATTGGATATGTGCAGCCTGTCAATTCTGTCATGTTTGTGGTCAACAGAATAATGTAAGTTGTAATTTTGATACATCTATCACCTTCAATTTTGTGTAAAAGTTTGTGAAATATCATAAGAACTGAAATTTATTTCAAGGACAGTTATTATGATACACCCTGTACTTGTCTTGTAACAATACAGACTCCTGTTTCATTGATATGCTATATTATTGATAATTATAGCCCCGCTTCGAAGAAGAGGGGGGTATACTGTTTTACCCTTGTCCGTGCGTCCGTCTGTCCATCTGTCCGTCCGTCCGTTACAAAATTTCCGTCACAATTTTCTCAGCAACTATATCATGCAGCAGCCTAATACTTTGCATATTGCTTCATCCCATAGTCCCATATGGTGTAAAGCGATTTCATGCTCCTTGCTCATCTACTTCCTGTTTGTCGCATATTTTTAGATTTTGGTGGGGGTATCACTAGTGAGCATTAGCTCACAGATTTACTTGTTGGTTCATGTTTGGGCCAATTGGAGTGTGCCTGAACAATGATCAACACATGGTCATGTTTGGGTCTGACAACCTGGCAGGACAGTGAGATCAGAAGCAGGGTTGTGTTCTATCTTTTATAAAGATTAGGTGTATGTTACCTGTAATGTGACTTGGTTAAACATGTTCAATGATAATTTTTGTAAGTTATAACTTTGATACATTCATGTTTTTATTATACCCCCGCTTCGAAGAAGAGGGGGGTATACTGTTTAACCCTTGTCCGTGCGTCCGTCCGTTACAAAATTTCCGTCGCAGTTTTCTCAGCAACTATTACATGCAGCAGCCTAATACTTTGCACATTGCTTCATCCCATAGTCCCATGTGGTGTAAAGAGATTTCATGCTCCTTGCTCCTCTACTTCCTGTTTGTCGCATAATTTTAGATTTTTGCGGGGGTATCACTAGTGATAGCTCACAGATTCACTTGTTATCTTTGTTTTAGCTTGTATGAACTTATTTTACCTTGATTGTCATGGTTATATTTTCAGCTATTACAATGTGATAAATGTCAGAATACATATCATCCTGGATGTCTAGGTCCTAACTATCCAACACAACCTTCCAAGAGGAAAAAAATATGGGTAGGTATCAGGGTCAATGGCTCACTCTTTATGTATTGTTGCCTCAGGACCTCTAACCTTCAAATTTGAGTCAACCAGACAGAAAAAATACTATTGATAAGAGCTGTCATTGATTCCAACGATGTCAATGTATCATTGATATTTTTTTTAATCAATAATCCATATGCATTTTGAAATTTCGATAATAAAGCCTATATAGGTAAATAAATAAAAGTGTAGAAATTGCTGGATGAACCTTCTATTGTGAGTGGATACAGGTGCGCCGTCATAATATGAACGGATAGGTCTTAAACATTGATGGCACCCCCATAAAAATAGCCCTATTCCACAGATAGTACATTATTGCATTTCTATCGATATATAGCGATGTATCGTCGATATTTATTTCTCTATGTATAGCGATGTATCATCGATACGCTTCGAGCCCAATCAATGACAGCTCTACTATTGATCCTACACTTTATTCGCTGGAGTTAGAATTCCATTGCCTTATTTAGAAATGTATTATGTTTGTAATGCTAAAATTGATTCCTGGATTTAGCTGTTAACCAACTACTAAGTGCATACTTTAGTCAGTGACTGACAACTGCCCTACATAAGTAAGAATCATTGGTAGGAGGGAGAATGGTCGTAAAATAATTTCATGACCAAACTCCATGAAAGTATGCCCCGCCCGAGAATCTAACCCATGACCCCTTGATCAGTAGACTAGCGTGCTACCAACTGAACTAGCCGGGCGGCTTAATTGGTTTGTCAAGTGTATTATGTGACTTCTTGGATTCTTGTTTCTTTTCAGATCTGTACAAAATGTGTTAAATGTAGAAGTTGTGGAGCTACTACACCTGGTAGCGGGTCACAAGCAACATGGACATATGATTTCTCATTGTGTTACGAATGTGGTCAACTAATGGACAAAGGCAATTTTTGTCCGATTTGTCATAAATGTTATAGTGATGATGATTGGGAATCTAAAATGATTCAATGTAATAAATGTGATAGCTGGGTACATTCTAAATGTGAGGGTTTAACAGGTAAATACTTTGTTCTTAGTTGTTTTGTGTTTTTACCCCCCTTTTATCAACGATTAATATTCATTCACTGACAGAGGTTTGAAGCCTTGGTCTGGAGACAAATTGTTAATCCATGTTATTTCTACCTTATAGTCACTTGAATTGTTAATTTGTATTCTAAATTTTTGGAGTATAATATAAAGGGTCAAATATTGCATACTTTAGCAGAATTTTCTGTTCTTAAAATTTATTTAATTCTTTCTGAAGTACCATGTAGAAATTTTAGAGAAATAAATTGCTTCTATTGACAAAATTTTCAAACTAGGAATCAGAAATATTTATGTGAAAATATTACCCTGTTAGTGGATGTATTTTAAGGTATTTAAAATGAAGAAAAAGTTTTCCCCCTTTTTACTTTTTGTGCTCTATTTCCCACTATAAGGGCCTTGCCACCATTCCTATAAATGTAAAAATTAACATTGCTTGTATTATTATATAAATAACACATGGCAGTGAAGGTGACAGTACAGATTATCAACCTGAGGAAAATAATATCAACCGAGGTGCTAGCCGAGGTTGATATTTTTTCCAAGGGTTTATAATCTGTACTGTCACCCTCACTGCCATGTGTTATTTGTTTTATTATACCGAACAAAACTGTAACATAAAAATATTTATTGAACAACAAATAACAACACAGTAAAGACAACTATCAGTACAATAAAATGGTATTGTTCCCAGTTTCTCTATCAGTACACCTGCGTAAGCCGGGAACGGCTTATAAACTAAGGGAAGTAACTTGTAAATCATGGCTACTGATTGTTAATAAGTGGTCTCCCTTAGATAGCGGGTAATATAACAATGTGATCGAACAAAATAACACCCGCTTCGGTATAGGGCTTTAGCATAGGGAAATTCCAGTGAGGTATAATAATGATATTTATCGTTTTAATTTTTCAGATGAAATGTATGAGATATTGTCACTGTTACCAGAAGATCTGTCATTTTATTGTCGTAAATGTTTTCCTGTTGGCTGTCCGGAATGGGAGACGACATTAAAACGAGAATTACAGCTAGGTTTAGAAAATATATTACATGCTCTTATTATATCAAAATCATCACAATATATACTGAAATATCAACAGGTAAGAAATCTGTGTCTTGATACTGCTTGTTGTAGCTTCATTGTGACCTTGGCTAAATTTGGACCTGAGTTATGTGTGTATAGTTAGTTTTTTCTCAACTGTCAAAGTTTAAATAATTCCAATGGTGACTGACTGCAAGCTATGTCAATGTTACGATTATTAGACAATGAACAATTTAACACACAAAGTCTCTGAAATTATTCATCTTTTGTCAGTTGAGAAAAAATTAACTATACTGACCTGTTATAATTATTTGACTAATCTGTGATTATTATATTAGTGACAGTAGGGAATACTTCCTGTTTGTGTAATAAAGGGATTCCCTGTTAGTGCTAACCAAATGGTTGTTTTCTTTTAAAATGTCTACAATTGAAATGGAATGCTTCCCAATCTAGAAGCAAGCTATGCTTGTAATTATTGATGACCTTATATATATAAACTTTGATGAAAAGCTCTATGTACATGTATGTCTTAATTCAGATTTTATGTATTGTTTGTGTTACTATTTCCAATTAAACTGGAGATCAGTGTTCTCAGTATGATTTTGTTGAATAGGCTCAAATAGAAATGTAACAGGTTTTCTAGTGCAGTCCAGAAGCAATTTTTTTCTTTATTTATTCATTTTTTTGCCAATTTTTACAGGCCCTTTAGTCTTTCTAACAGGCATGGTCGGCAGCCGGTTCATAATGAGAACACAGGAGAGCCTGTTACTCATAGGTATTGGCTTACTTGGTGAGTGTACAATGTGTGATATATAACTTCAATGTTTTATATGTTGTTTCATTTATTCTTACAGAAAAAATCTCCTTTAAAGAATATTACTCCTCCTCCTGATAATTCTGAAGTTCAGTCAACAAATGAAGGCAGCCAGGTTGTGAACAATGAACTAAATGCTGCTAGACGAACAATACAATTTGACGAACAGACAACAGTGAATGATAACAATGCTAAACTTACATTGGAAGGTTGTGAACAGACAAATTCAGACTCAGTGAAGTGTGGTAGTGATATGCATAGTAATAGAACTTCTTCTGAAAATGTTCAGTCTTCGAAACTGACCGTTCCAAATGGTTGTGTGAATCCATTACAGACTTCAGTTGTTTCCATGGAAGTTGATTCGGAATCTCAGACACAAGCTACTTGTGTGAAAACTGTGTCTAGTACTGATAAAGTAAACTGTGATCAATCCAGTGATTGTGAGAAACTAAAATCCTGTGATAATAATACACAAAGGGAGGTGACTTGTGGTGGAGATGTGCAAAGGGAGATAATTATGCAAAATAGCATGAAAAGTGATAATTCTATGTCCGATACTACATGTAGACAAAGTGTTACAGCAAGCTGTGATAATAATACTGGTTGTGATTCTTTTAAGTATTCAAAAACTGTTATATCTACAGGCAGTGCTCAAGATACTGTCTGTGGAGGGCATAATACTGAGTGTTCATTACCTATTGGGGACCTAAAAAACTTGACTACAGGTTGTGCGAAAAACAAGTGTTCAGTGCATTCAATAATGACAAATTGTGAGAATGGGTGTTCAAAAAATGGAAATAATAGTGTAATGGTCATTAATAATACAGCCGGTGTTGATGATATAAACCAAGGAAATAATTTAACTGTGTGTAATTCGTCGTCTATTGTCACTAGTTCTGACTCGAGTGTAATTCAAAGTTCATTGACTGACTCTAAGAAATCTGGTCATGTACATTTTAATATGAATCGGGACAATACTGTTGCTGTTAAAGATGAAAAAAGTATAGTTGATGATGGACATCCTAAAGATTTAATGGAAGTTGCTCAGAAAATGAGAACTGGATATTATAAAAGTGTGGTACGTATGGTTCTTAGTCTTTTATCATTGGGTCAGAGAAAAGCTAGTCTTAACTACTTGTAAATAAAGAGTGTGTAGAATAGTTTTGCATTGACACATTATTTGTCTTTAGACTTTTATCTTGATATAATATTGCAGGTTTAGCGCAAAGGGTTGTAATGCACTCTTCTTATTTTGAGTTATGACTGTTTTCCACTAAACCTGTGAAATGTTAGAGCTCATATTCATGGGAGGGGGGGTAGCTGGTCACTGTAGCTTGATTTTTTCCTGAACAGTTCTATGAAAAACATTTGAAATGTTAAGGAAATGTGAAAATGTCTCACTAACTTGCAGTATCTCAATAGATTCACCAATGGAAGAAATTTGATAATCTCCATGAATTGTTAAGTCTGTATATCTTACAATCAACCTGGTAGAGTCTTAGTTACTTCTTGGGCAAGCAGTCATCACCTTATATCTTGACAAGCATTAGCCTGATTGTTATGTCTTTAGTTATAAGTAGGTAAAACTGTCAAGTAACCTTCTTTATGGGATAAATAGTTTTCTCTAGCCCAAATTAATATGTACTTGTCCCAGGGCATTGTGCCAGTGGGTTAAGGCCATGACTAAGTTACTAAGCAAGTCTTTAAAGTGTTTCTACTTAGAGTGTACATTGACTTATTTTATATTATTAATTTCTATATTTCAGGCACTATTTTGTGAAGATATATTAAGAGTTATACAAACCTATCTAGATAATGATAAAGAAACAAGAGTATCTAGAAAGAAAGCTATTTTATCAGCTAAATCTATATTTGCTAAAGTATGTACATTCTTCCTTTGTAGTTTTCTGCTATCTAATTTGACTTTATAGACCATAAGTTTGGAGTTACCAATTCAAGATATCATAAACTTTTTATATTCAGGGTGAAAAAAATTGTTCAAATTTATTCAATAGTCATTGATGCATACATTAATCTCCGTGATTTATTTATTTATTGGAGTTAACGCTGTGTCAACACAATTGAGGTCATTTTACGGCATCCAGCGCACCTAACCTAGCTTTCTCGGACCATTGTCTATAACCAGTACTCACCTACCCTTCCACAAGGCTGGAAACTTCTCCATATTATCTAATCAATGGAGGAAAATCGACATTATTGTCAAATTTTCATGGAAGGGTATAACCTCCCGGGTGGGATTCGAACCCACACCCCCTAGGGCATGAGATTCCAAATCCCGGCGCGCTACCAAATGTGCTATCAACCCAGGTTAATCTCCGGGATTTAAATACTAATTATAGTACTGTAGTAATCGTGATGGATAAAAAAATAGCCCTACAATAACAGGGTTAATGTATGTATCAATAACAATTGAGTGAAGTTGAACAATATGTATGTATTACATCTTGAGGTCGAGAAATATTGATTGCACTGTACACAGAAAGTGCTTAAATTGCGAGGGTCACCAAAGCAGGATTGTCTGTACATTGTAGTTTTAAATTCTGACTTTCTAAACATTCACTCTTAGTTGAACTGAACTAACTTATTTTGATTGATCAGTGATTAGTGAGTGGTAATTGCTGTCAGTATTTTATCTATACATGTATATTGAATTAGTAAATTAATGTATTTTTATTACATGGTATTGAATGACATAAATTATGTTTGTTGTTTTCTAGCAACTGGAGAAGATATTTCCATGGTTTAATGTTAAGATGTGTAGACATTGGTACAGTATGAAGAGTTTACCTGAGTGAGTACCTTTCTTCTCATTGAAAATGTTTAAAAATCTTATTTTATATCATGCTAGGACAGTTGTCTTCTCTTGTTAGTTGTCCTTTGCACTTTTTGCATTTAAGTTTTAAATATATCTGATATCTCTGCCATTTGTGGTCAGATCTTAATGAAACTTTGTACATGGATAACATACCATGTAATAAACATTATCATAACACTCTCATAACTCTGCCTGGCTTGATTTTAGATTATAGCTCTTTGTGATATTTTGGATTTTATATTGTGAGAAAATTAAAAGTGTGTATGCAGCAACCAATACAATGACTTAAACCATTTCCTGCAATGATATTAATTTTCCTATAGTTGCCATAGCAGCATAGTATGCTTAAATTGAATATCAAAATATGTGTACCTTTAGATGGAACGTGAAAATATTGTCTATTTTTCACATCAGGGTAAAAATTAATATTTAATTTGGCTTCTACATCACTTTCTTGGCTTCACTTTAATGGTATCTAATCTTCATTTTTCATACTTTTAGTGGTATGTTACCTGATGCTACTTTACCACCAAGTAATGATCATACCTATGCTCAATGGTTAGAAAGAAGAGAGTTACCTAGTTCACCCCAGCCATCACCGTTTAAGAAAAGAACGGCTACACCTGTTAAAAAGATTGTTCCTATTGGTGAGTGAGAATAATTATAAATTCAGTTTCTTCATTTTTTTATTCAAATTTTAAAAATACTTTAATTATCAGTATTAATTAAATTGCTACTGTTTTTCTGACCAATAACTTATATTTCTTTTAAATTTGGTGATAAACCATTCAAGTTTTTATTAGTGGGGTTATTTTACTCATTCTGTGTCAACATGACTCGACTTGGTTAAGGTTTTTGATGCAACATTTTTATATTTTTAAAAGCCATGAAGAGATTCACTTGTTACTTATATAATTATAAATGTATTGCAGATGATGAAGATGAATATGGTCTAAGTCAATTATTTGAAGGAGATGATGAAAGAAAATGTATGTTTTGTCAAACATTTGGTGATCAAGATGGAAATGTAAGTTATAGTTAAACATATTTACTTTAACATCCTAGTTTAGGATATTAGGATAAGAGTGATTCACTGTCAGAAATGTTTGTTAAAGCAGAGTCAACAAAAGAGATATGTTCTACTATGGCAAATTGCATACCTTTTAAGGCTGTCACAGTATACCGGTATATTGCAGTATGCAGCTGTGGCAATACGTACCGGAGTACGAATTTAACGTACCGGTATTAAACAATATTTTTATTTCATTTGAAAATTCTTCCCATTGCAAAGTAAAAGTAGCAAAATGACAGTTTTCTCATGATTCATTCAATTAAAGCATAAATTCCAAGAATTTAATTGATTGGGTGCCTTAGACTGGTTCTATGGAACCTGTGAAAACATGTTCTTGAATCAAATACTTCGGGACAGGAAGTTGTGAACAACCATAGCAACCAGGAGCTTGATTGCTGGTATGTTTTGCAGCTAAGGTGGTGATTGTTTCCTCAAATCCAAGCAATATATGCAAAATATGTTTATCACATTCCTAAATGACAGAAAAAGGCTATATTCTATCAGTAGCTACATGTAAGATTTTCATGTTTCTGTTAAATACTGTGGAGGCACAATGAATCTAAAAACCCACAATATATTGTGGTACACATAGCGATACAGTGTTATCCTATTGCAATATATTGTGATGTGCTTCTGACGTATCTCGACAGCCCTAATACAGTACCCACCAAAAGTTTGGAGACAAAAGAAATTTACTGCAAGTCTTGAATTTTGATGATTATTTTTGTAGAATTACTATTTTTAATATATTCAGGTATGGTTCATGCTAAAATGAAAGCTAATTACATGAATGCAACACATTTATAAGATTAAGCATTTGACATCCTGAAGCCTCCAAAACCCTGTTTATTGTATTTATTTTCCATAACATAGCTTTTTTACTACAGTCAATTCTCGTTATCTCGACTTAGTTGGGACCGTCGAAAAATAGTCGAGATAACGAAAAGTCGACACAAACATAATAAACAAAATATTCTAAGGGAGATAATTTCGATGTCTTCAGTAGAAGTTTTACCTGTTCAGAGAGTGTAATTTAACATTATCGCCTTTCTGCACCTGTGAATAGGAATTTACCATGAACTTGTACTCTAAAGATTTTGTGACACTTTTCCCGCTGGCACAGTTCTCTCTCGACAAGTTATTGAACAAAATCGCGTATTTTCCGAAAAAGTTGACTATTACGTCACGAAAAAATATGGACTTGAACTATAAGAATGTCAGCATATCTTTTAAATGTGTGTCTTTCTATTATCGATCCATAACAGTTGTAAACATCGTTTTTCAAACCGATCTGTAGAGTGAATAATTTATCATGCAAAGAAGATGCCGTACATTTATACCAACTTAAATGACAAAATAAAATAATAGAAATAACAATAAATATTTGTTTTTTATTTTTATTGGACAAAATATTCATTAAACAAAATATAATGAGTGATAAGCATTAATGTACACAAAAAAGTAACGAGTATCACAAACTGTGTTTTTTGTAATTTTTTGACATCTGTCAATTAACACTCGACTTATTTAACAATGGTTTCATTTAGTCATGTCAATTAGTTTGTATATTACAATGACATGTTAATTCAATCTTGACACGTTCTTTTAAACAGATTATCTATACAGTCGCTTATCGATAAACAATGGGCGTGTTATTATTCGCACCTCAACGGATCGCCGATAATTTCTTTGTCTAGTCGACTTAAACATTATATTTTTATAGTAAAAAAACACTTTGGGACTCAAATTTATAGTCGAGAGAGCGAAAATGTCGAGACAAAAAGATCGAGTCAAACATGATTTTTTCATATAGATAAAGAAGGAAAAAAATCTGGACTTTTGATTTTCAATCGAGACAACGAAATGTCGACACAAGAGTAGTCGAGATAATGCGAATTGACTGTATTTATGTAGCTTCAGTTGTAATTATAACAATAAACAAAAAATAAAGCAAAACCAAAAGGCATTTCAAAATAAGCAGATATCAAATTTTAGATAAAAGCTATTCAGTAGGCCTACAAAGTGAAAATGTCTCCAAACTTTTGATGGGTACTGTACCTTAATTGTATTATTGTATGATTCATTTGTAGCATGGTTATTTCACTTCGAAATAGTCACCTACGGTTTAAGATAAACAATTATCACAAAAGCATGTGAATATGCAATACAATATCGTGATAGCATTTATCTTATTACTAACTAGAGGTGAAACGATTAATCGCGGTTCACAAAGAATCGCGATTTTTAACATTCGATTCGATTCGGAAGAGGCATTTTCGATTCGATTCTTTTTTGAAATACTGTCTTTTTCAGTAGTTTTGTGAGTTTAATGAAACGCCCCTTTTCGGTTAAAATAAGCATTTTTTATAGTAAACTATAATAGTGTACCCTTATTGACCGACGATTGTTAATCCAGATAAGAGTTGTAAAAAAAGTGTGACTGCCCGCTGCAATTATACATGTTAATTACGCGTACATGTCAATTAGACCTTATTGTCGGTCACACGCTGGGAGATTAACTCGCTGACAGAAAATCGATAATGGAGTCGTCGAGTTAGTTAACACGCTTGGTCGCGAAAATGAATGACATAACGCCCAAATGGTTGAAGCGATTTCGTTCCCTATGATACAAAATTAAATCAAGCATAATAAAGTAATTTAGAGATAAACTGTAAACTTAATTGTTTGTTCTGGCGTTATTTACGTTTAAAAATCCTCATTGTATTTCTTAACTATTAAAATCCGGCAAAACGTGGTTGCTTAGATTTTATTTACTATAAATTGGAAATGAATCTATGAAATGTCCGAAGATAATTGTATATTTTCACTAATACATTCATTTAAGCCCAAAAATAATTTTATTTTGAAATAAACATTAGTGTAAGAAAGTTATGAATATAGATCTAGAGTTGATAAAAAATAATTTAACGTTTATGATGTGATGAGAATTATTTTAAATCATGCAAGAGCCAATAGAAAATATTTTGAAACAAACTAATTTAAGCTGGTCATAGTGATCTACATTTGCTGAATGCTTGCAATTTTTTATTGTCTAAGCGTAACCTTAACTAGTCATTAATTATGGCATTGATGCACAGATGAATAATTTTATTTTGATAATGACTTGAGTCATATACTGTTTGTACATACATGTAGGTAAGGAGAAATAAACAATTTGTCCATGGGCATTACTTTTCATTAAAAAGTTGGAAATAATACGATTTGTCATTTATATATGCTAAAATGCAGTAAAATATTTATAACTATTCAAGCTCTAAATACCTGTAAAATGGGTATTATTAAAGAATTAGAATTTTTCGTCTTCCGGGAGGGAGGTCCCTCAGATAAAAATGCACTGTTCTTAAATATATATATTTATGTTCTATTGTCTTTGGGTTGTATCTCTTTCTTAATTCTTTTTATAATTCATTTTTTTTGTTATGTCCTATATAATTCCAGTAGAAAATCGAATTGAATCGAAAAATTGAATTATTTGATGAAAAATCGAAATCGAATCGAAAATTTTTGAATCGTTTCACCTCTATTACTAACTAGGGCTGGGACCAAATACAAGTTATGATGTTTGAATATTTATTTTTAATATTTGAGTATATTTAAATATTGTTTTTATAAAGTTTGAAAACATTTCTACTTTTGTTCATCTCTCATATTCCTTTTTTCATGTCCGAATTTGTTTATACCAATACTATGTAACTTTTGTATACCTATAGGATGCTGGTAGATTACTGTATTGTGGACAAGATGACTGGTGTCATATAAACTGTGCTTTATGGTCTGCTGAAGTATATGAGGATGAGGATGGTGGATTAGAGAACCTTCCTGAAGCATTTTCTAGAGGGAAACAGCTGGTATATTTACTTTGGTTATTTATTATTCCTTTAAGTATTAAGTCTGGAAATAAACCAATGGACTTTAGACTGGCTCCATAAAAAAGAACAGCTCTCGCCAACTGATATTGAAGCAATTATCAACCTGTACATAGTAAACTGACAAGACATTGCCCTTTGACGGAAGGAAAAACCCTATTTGACATTGTTTTGACAAAAGAACCACTTGGATAAATAATAAAAGGCTGTATTGATTGACAATTACATGTTTTTGATTTTATATTGATTTTAGGCTCATTGCTTGAAAATCCACTACTATCTCAATTACCCCCCTGCTGATGAACTGGTCAGCATTCTACTTAAATAAAGGTCTGCAGCCAATCATGGTTACCACTAAGCCACGCCCTCTATGTGTCAGATAAGTTATCTTAGTCAATTGTAACTCTCTAGTTTAACTGTTAGTATTCTATTTATGTAATGATAAATGTTTGTATATTTACAGCGGTGTGACAGATGTGATAAGTTTGGTGCTACTGTAGGTTGTAATACCAGAGGATGTAAATCTAACTTTCATTTTATGTGTGCTAGATATAACCAATGTAGGTTCCAAGAAGATAAGAAAGTTTTCTGTCATGCACATAAAATGTATATTGATGGAGAGGTAGGATTCAATATCATTTCTTATAGATTTACAGTTTTTTTTTGTTTTTTTTAGACAACCCCTGCCTTTTACTGTATGTGAATTGTTGCACTATATTCTCCAAAATTAAAAAAAAAATGGAACAATTTGCAAAATAAATTTAAAATTTTTTTACCGGTATATCAATGTCTTTTAAACATTTTACTCTTATAAAAAATGTATCATTGTGTTTTGGCCCAAGTTTGAGGCAAAATTTAACTGATGGTGAAGTACTAGTATGTTGGTTATCCCTAATTCTGAAGTGCACATCCTACCACTGGACCACTGCCCCTTTACGATGGTATTTTAATGCTAGATAAGACCAGGAAAAATGTTTTGGTCTGACTTCAATGGCTCTATTGAAATCATTTTGTTAAATAAGTCATTAAATTCTATATGAATCCAAGATATTCTCTAGAATTATGATGATGTATGAACTAATGTATATTTTCAGTTAATGAAACCAGATATGTATAATGTTGAGAGAAGAGTTTATGTTAAAGCATTATTTGTTAGAGCTGTAAAGAAACGATGGTCTAGAGGATTACATTGTGCAGATATCAATGTTTTAATAGGTGAGTTTAAACATTAATACACTGATTGGCTAATCAGTCCACTGGGATAGTTTAGTGGTAGTACTTTTTTTACTAAATATTTAGGGGTTGTGGATTCAATTTCCAGAATAGATATGCATGCCTTTGTGGAGTCAGGTTGTGAAAGATAGTAAACAGATATTTTTAGTTTTATAATATTGGCCTGATTTTATACCTAGTAGGACAATTGTAAGCCAATGGCGAGTGTTTGTGCTTAGTACTAGGTTAAAGGCTTGGATCCACAGATCTAGACCTATTCTGTGACAAAACCCAGGGAATTGTCGGTCAATTTGATTTTAACAGGGCAAAATAGATCATCCGACACCAGCCTGTATTATTTGTGATGAATCAGCACAGACTTACTGTATGTATGAAGCCATTTTGTTGGGTTAGCACGAACCTAGTCTAACTAAATGTAAATATAGTAGGATTTAGACAAGTTTTGTGCTGAACTATGGATTTGTTCTTCTTTAAACTGCAAACACACTTGTCCTAATTACAATAAAAATGTTTATATAAAACACGATAACTATACAATACATGTATCATATATTTCAGGGTCATGTTGTGTTGAAGCTTTAGGAAGATTAACAGATTTGTCAGATTTACCAAAATATTTACAACCTGTTGATTTTATGTAAGTATATTTAGATATTGCTAGAAAAGATGTACTGTGAAATCTTAACAATCATGCCATCATTAAGGGCAACTCTCAACTACACTCACCTCTTCTTTACATTCATTCCCTCATCAATAGACACCAACCAAGGGGTGAAAAATACTCCCAATAACACTCATAATGACTTACTTTATGCCCAAGTCAGCCTGTAAATTGCCTGTGTTTCCATTAAATTTTCTACTCATAAATACACAGGGGTCCAAAAGTTTCTTTACACATTTAAATTTTATATTTTGGAATATAATTAGGTATACTTTACATGTCATTATTAGTTTCACAACTTATATACAGTTTATAATGAACCGTCAATTATGTTCTACCATATGTATTTATATATAGAAATAAATAGTAAAAATATAAAACAAATTGGATCTGGATTAATATCTGCAATAAAAAAATAAGAAAATATTAAACAAATTACGTGTAAAGAAACTTTTGGACCCAAGTGTATTTTTGCAAATAACTTGTACTGTTTTACTCAAATTTTGTGTGAAAGAGTTAAGACCAAATGGGAATTTTTGGGATAAAAATGATGGTTATTTTATGTTCATTCAATTATCTCATCCAGAAAGAGAATAACAAAAATAAAATTTAAGTTTAGTTTATTAGTTGTTGTAGATCATGTGACTACGGACACTGGACTTTAGTTAGTTACTCATTTAATACATGGTTAAGTAAAAAGTTTGGTCGGCTTTCTACTTCCACAATATAGTAATACATGTGAAGCACTGATGATATTTTCTATTTATATTTCAGTGCTACACGTATGTATTGGAGTACCCGTGATGCAAGACGACGGTGTGTATATACTTGTAGAATTATAGAAGTTAGACCAGAAACATTGAAGTCTCCCACCATTCAAATCAAAGATATGAGAATCGTACACGATCCAAGTCATCCTGACTATGTTCCTATCACAAGTTTAGATCTCACAAGTGTTAGTACAGATCAGAACCAATCTATGCAACAATCAAGTATAATAGAACTGGATTCCATACCTGATGTCACTCCACCTGATCAAAACATGGAACCAGCCCATAGTATTACATCAGAAGACCGGGTTCAAGCCAACATTGCAACAGTTGCTAAGACAAGTTCAAAAAATCAAGATTCAAGACGAGCAAGTTTCAGTGGTTTGTCTTCAGTGGTGACTAGTTCATCCTCCAGTGGCTTGAGTAAATCATGGCCCATTACCAAACCTGATAGGTCAAAGGAGCCTATAAAATCAGGCCTTAGTTTCTTATCACCAAAAACTCTTAAAATGTTAAATATCAGTGATCCAAGTAAATATATAAAACCTATACAGAGTGAAAGACCAGATGACAATAATGATGATGACGAACTTGGGTTGCTAAAAATTGCTAATAGATTGAACCAAGCTGCTGCTAAAAGCTCTGTACACAAGGCAAGTTCCAGATCTGAGTCTATGTCACCGTCATCTCTAAGAAGCCATTCTCGTTCTCCGTCAGTTGAAAGGATTACATCTTCATCTCCAAGATTTGCATCTCCGTCTGTAAATGAACTCAAGAGACCACATTCTTCATTGGAAATTCGACCATATTCACCATTAACCTCTTTAAGTCTAAGTCAGAAATTATCAGGTGTTCCTGACCAGCCTTTCTTACCTCCATCAAGGCTTTTCAATAGATCAAGATCGCTTTCCATTGAAAGAGAAAGTTCATTGTCAAGGCAGGCTATAAGTTTATTGAAAACCTCTTCTGAGAGCCAGTCTTTACTATCACCTAACATAACCAGCTCACCTGACCTTATACGTAGAGGTAGATCAGTGTCAGATCCTCTAAATGTGATGCCTGAGCCAATCAACTTTTCTTCACCAGTTAGTAATAATCAAAAAACGTTTAAAGCAGTTACTAATGTCTGTGCTGATAGTGAGGACACTGAAAGAAGCATGGAAGTTGATAGTCAGAGCAATATGACAGGAAGTGAAAGTGCTGGTTTTGAATCAGATATTTTATCAAAAGAGATGGAATCTGATGTTGCTATGACAAAACTTGATACCATTTCTGAAAGTGATAACATTGATACTAATATAACTGATGATCAGTCTATGGATATAAATGAAGCTATAGTTGATTTAGATGACGAAAATAGTGAATTAAGTACAACTGATAACACTATTGATACTACTACTGAAACTATAGTCATAATGACTGAGAGTGGTGAAAGTCTGAGTGAAGAAGAAGCTTTGAAGATTGTTCAAGATTTGATAGAGAAAAAACATTCATTCAACTCTGGTGAAGTCATTTCTTGGGATCCTGAAGTAAAAACTGTTGTTGAAGGCTTAGTGGACTCTGTTGATAAAAGTGATGATTGTGATTTTGAAAATGAAGCCAATGATAACTCTACAAGTGATATCAATGTGAGCTCTGATGTTGTGAACCCAGACAGCCCATTTGTTCCTTGTGTTAAAGTTGGCTCAGGTCTAGGTAGAAAAGCTCCTGAAGTGCCTAATGCTGTTGATACTGCAGTTGAAATAAATGAAGCAGAGGAAGAATCTAGTGATAGCATCAGTATGGAAAATGAAGGAGAAGAAGTAAATGAAGAAGCATCTGAGACTAGTAAACTAGATACTGATAATAATGGTGAGACTGAATGTATAAAGTTAGATGATGATGACGATGTTGATGATGATGACATTGTTGATATAACTGATTCAGTGCTTCTTGGAACAACTAGTAATGAACTACAAGAGAATGGAAATGAGGATAATTCAATGAAAGACAGTGTTGAGATCCCTGAAAAAACTGATGATGTTCAAACTAGTAGGAAAAGGATTGTTTATGACTTAGATGAATCAATAGATAGTGATATGGAAGATCTTGATGAATGCAATGGTACTGATGATACACCTGTATGCTTAGATACTGAAGAACTTAGTAAACCTGTCAGTGAAGATGATTATAGTGAAATGGTTGAAGACATTGATAATTCAGAATGTATC
Source organism: Mactra quadrangularis (assembly GCA_025267735.1). Lineage (NCBI taxonomy): Eukaryota > Metazoa > Mollusca > Bivalvia > Venerida > Mactridae > Mactra > Mactra quadrangularis. Next base: position 18,180,819 of record CM046299.1, read on the forward strand.
AGAATTAAAAGTTGTGTTATAACTGATGAAATTGACGGTGACAAAAGTAATATATTCATAAGTGATGGTGAGATATATAGTGAGATGAAATATGACAACGAGACTATAGAGCAGTCACTTCATGATTGTAGTAAACCTGTGAAGATGAGTTTAACCACAGATTCTGAATTTGACAGTGATGTGACATTATTAACTATAAATGATATACAAATTGCTGAAAGAGAAATGGACAGTCTGTCTGAAGCAAATATTGAACAAAATGTTAACGTGGAAGGTGACAAAACGGCAGACACATGTAAGTTGTCAAGTTTTGCCTCTAAATATGATAAATCTGTTGGAAATACTGAAGAATCTCTAATTGACAATTGTATGCTCTCAGATAAAGATGAAAATGTTGAAAATAAAGATACTGAGGTCATGCTTCCAGTTTTAGACCCAATTGCCAAGAAAATAAAAGAAGAAAGTATTGCCAAAAGTTGTCCTAGTGAGCGAGGTCCATTCAAATGTGTTAAATGTCGAAGAATGTACAGAACTGAATCTAGTTATAGAGTCCATGTAGAAAATTGTAACTTCCTGGTCAGTTCAAGCGATGAAGACGATAATGCTGAAAAAGGGGCTGATGAGCAAATTGTTCCCAGAAGAACAAGGAGTGCAAGTAGAAACAATAGTGGTGATACTAATGTACAGGATGTTGACCAGGATCAACTTTCTAAGCGACCCTCTTTGCGTCAAAGTACCCAATGTCAGAGATTGGCATTTGAGGCTGAGGAAAAGAGAATGAAAGATGATGACATAGGGAAAAAGAAAGGTAAAGCAAACCAGAAAAATGACTATGGAATAAAAATGAAAGAATGTTTTGTTCAGTTGAAATCTCCAGAAAATGAGCTTAAAACTAAAACTATTGCTCCAAATAGTCAAGATGGTGATATGAAAAATGTTTGTGCCGAGAAGAAGGATAATGGAAAGTTATCTGCACGAGACATGAGAAGAAAATCTCGTGAGATTAAAATACAGGAAAGTCTTTCTCAGAGCAGTGATTCGGAAACAGAGAATATTGAACAACCAAGAAATAAAATAGGTGGTAGAAAGAGATGTCATTCCAAAAATGAAACCAGTACAGTGAATTCAAAGGAAGATGCTGATGATGTATCCAAGTCCCCAGTGGCAAAGAGGAAACTCAGAAGCTCAAGTCTTAACATTGAAAATAGATGTGTTGTAAGTCAGGAAAAAGATAAAGTGTCTCACAAGTTGAACAATAAAGAAGTCGAAGGTTTACTAAAATTGCAAGTTGAACACATGCGAGTAGCTAGAAATAGAAAAGGAAAAGACTGGGCAAACTTGAAAAATTTAGACAACAGTACTAGTGATGAATCATTGAAACAATCATTTGTAAAGCTTTATGATTTATCTGGTGAGAGTAAAGATGTAGATACACTGAATTCTGACAAAAATAATGATGGTAAAGAATTAACTAAGCTAGATTCCGAAAATCCTGTTAAGGACAAAATTGAAGATCAGGATAGCAAGACGGATAACCATTCTGATATGGAAGGGGAAAATATGGAGAGTGATTCACTGACTCCATCTGATGAACAAAGTGATTTGTTAGACCCAGAAACAGGCTGGATTGTTGATAAGGATGGAATTAAAATTAGAAGCCCAACTGTTAAAATATCTTTGAATTATAAAAGTAATTCTTCTATAACCTCAGATGATAAAGGAAATGAACTATGTATGAAAGATAAGTGTGATAATGTAGAAGAATTGACTGCAGATAAAGAGAATACAAGTGATGACAATACTGAATCTGATAGGTTGGAAGATAAGGAAAGTGTTATTGACAATGAGGCAGTGGTTGAGATGAATCAACAAAAAATGACTACTGAGAAAGAACCAGTTCTTGCAACTGAAAAGGACTCTGTAGTTGTTAAAGATAATAACAAGACAGGTGATACAGATGATGCTATAGTGCTGGATGATGACAATGATAGTGTGTGTGAGAATGTATCTTGTGATAATAATATGAATGTTAAATCTTCTGATAAAGACACATGTACCAAACCTGTGGAAAATGACGCTAAAGATAGTGATTGTGAAATTGTTTCTGAATCTAAACTTGAGAAAGAAAATAAGTCATCTGACAAAGAATTGGAATCGAATTGTTCTGAAAAAGACAAAGATGTTGTCACAAAATCTGCTGCGTTTGGTAAATGTTTACCTGTTGCTGTGTTGAAACTTTTGAAACAAGGTCATAAAGTTGTAATAAAGAATCCTAAACTTGACAAGTGCTTTATATGGCAAAAAACAGCAAATGGATATGTTGGCAAACCATTTGATAAAAAATTGGTGAAACCTACTAATTCTCAAACTAACAACACAAAGAAGCCTTTGAAAAATGACTCAAATAAAACTTCTAAAACTGGTAATAAAGCTGAATGTAAAAATGGCAATAAAACTGGCTCAAATAAAAATCTTAAAACTTATAGTAAAGCTGATTCTATGAAGGGAAATAAAGTAGACTCCATGGATGTCTCTAAAGCTAACGCTTCAACATCTCCTATGGATACAACATTACCCGAAGATGTTTTTACTAGAGAAATGAACGATGTAGGTACTTATGTTGATAATGACTCTTCAAGCCCGGTTGATAAACCAAAGTCAGCATCAGAAATATTGTTGAGAAAAGCATTAGGCGTGAAAAACTCAGCTCAACATCAAAGTTTGTCTAATCATAATGTTATAAGTAGTGTATTTAATAATGATGCTGTAGCACGAAAAGTTGTAGAAAAGATTGATAGCTTGATTGAAACTAATAAGAGTATAAGAGTAAAGAGTCCGGAGATGGTTTCATCTGGTAAGAGATCAGCTGAGTATGTTGGTGGGTTAGTTATCAGTCCAACAGGTCTCTCACCTGAGTCTGTTGAGGCTTATAGGAAGAAGATAAAAGATACAGTACCTATAGCTCAAGATGTTCTTCAACAGACTTTAGTTCAGAATTATTACAAACAAGTACAAGTTTCTCCAGTTGAAACTGTTCAGAAAAATCATCTAGCAAGTATTATGCCTATTCAACAAAATGTATCTCCTACTCAAAATTTACAACTTGTATCACCAACTGGCTTTCAAGTTATGCATCAGTACCAACCTGGTAGAAATTTATTAACTGGTGTACAGATATCGTATGGTAATATGACTGTACCTGGTTTATCTACTCTTCCATTAACAGTCTCTTCACCAAATATGTACACAATTCCAAAATTGATAGCACCTCAGACCCATCAAATACAAGTTCAACCGATGTCAAACTTCCATGGAGTCATTAACCTACCTGTTCTATCCAATATAGATCTTTCAACTGGTCGGCTTATCTCCAACACCCATGACACTAGACAGTTCATTTCCTCCACACAAAGTCTCCATAGTGTTCAGACTCAGAATTGTTATACGAATGGTTCAATTTCAACATTGAATCAATCATTGCTCTCAAAGTCTCAAAATGTTGTCAAGCCTCAGCTCATATCCCCAATGATGAATAAACCTGCAAATCAAGCTTCTGTTAATACTCAATTTGATGAGGAAATGGCGCAACCTGGATTTACTACTAGTACAAATCAAGCTATTTCTAGCACTATACCACCTACTCTGGGAGCCTTCAAACCCGATCTGGTCCGAAAGATGCAAGATTATATGCAGCAGCAAAAATCAAACCTTAACGCTAAACCGGAAGTAAAAAGAAGAAAGCATCAACATAACCAGCCAAGTACAAGTGCTAGTAATGGTGTAGTCAAGAGAAATATCATAAATACACCAGAAGTGAATCAACCACAAGATGTCCCAGTAGCTAAACCTAAATATACTACATTGTTTCCTACAAGTAAGATTGCTAGTGTTAAAAAGACTGATAAAGATGTAAAGAAAATTACTAAGAAGAAGAAACCTGTGAAAACTGGTAACAACAAGAAGACAAGTGGATTATCACTTCCCCATAAGTCTGGTATGTTATTATTTAATTAAGTTCAACTTTCACAGAAGCGGATCCAGGATTTTTTTCTAGGAGGGGGGGGGGGTCCAAACTTTTTCTAGGGGGTCCAAACTTTCGAACCACAACCACATTATACACATTTTGCAAAATAATGCAACATTCTTAATATTAAAAACTACATAACCATTAAATCTATGTTAAGCACCGAGAAAAATTGCTTCATGCTACTTAAAAATGACTAAAGTAAAGAAAAACACTAATGGACAGGTACATGTTGGAAATTCTAGGGTGGGGGGTCCGGACCCCCCACTGCTAGATCCGCCTTTGTTTCGATAGTACATTAACACAGCTTTTTGTATTATCACTGCTGCACTTTAGTACTCATGATAAAATTTTAACTTGGCGGAGCTAATGCATGCACCACTGGCTGTAGAAAAAAGTTACTATTATTAATATCTGTTAATTTGTTAATTGGACATGATTACATTTCTTTCAGCATACAATATGTTTTCTTATTCATTATTGAGAGCTGTAAAGTGTTTAATTACATAAGAATTTCTATTTATGCGTTATGCTTTGAATTAGTGACTTTAGTAGAACTCAGAAAGGAGCAGGGAGGTTGATATAAGGGGCAAGGTGCACCAGACAGTTTCTAGTTCATTATAACCATTTCTACATAAGAAGGAGCAAAATTTGACTGGGAGGATAGATAATAGGCGCAGGGCTGTGATATTCTGCTTCAAAAATTAGATTAATCACCAACTTGCATTGTAATATAAATGTATTCCTATCAGCCTTGAAATATTGCTTGTTTGGGATAATTCTTAATTTTCTAAAGTCTGAAATTACATGTCAAGCAAATAGGAACTGCAGTAGGATGTGCACTTAGAGGTTCAAAGTTCAAACCCACTTTTCGTTCTACTGCTTTCCTTGAGCAAGAAATCTACCTACATTTTTTTACTCCACTCACTGGGTACTGTGAGGGATCACAAGCCTGAAGGCGAGTTCAATGGTCAGGGGTTATTATACAAATGAAAATTGTAAAGTCAGATGTGTGCTGAACATCTTTATGCTTATAAGGAAGCAGGTTTTATAGCAGGTATATACAGCAGGTATACTTAGACCTTTGTCATTACTGATACATGAGGTAGACTGAGATTTCTGTCACTAACTATACATGTAACAGTTTACAAAATAAGTTGGTGTCCGGTTAACAACCAATTTCTAGTTCCAGCAACCAAAAATTTCTTTTGGGCAACCAAATTTCTACAACAAGATATAGTCCTAGCTGCTTAAATGACCTGTTCAGACAACCAGTTTCATATCCTGATATCGTAGACCAATGAAATGTATTTTTCAGGCACTTCTAGCCATCCTATAACTCATGGTCCAAAAGAAACATCATCACTTCCTGTTGCGGCTATGGAGGAAGAAGTACGAGATATACCATTGACTGCTATGGGTGAAATAGATGGTGGATCCAATACATGTGAGGGTTATAATCTAGGACATCTAGAGTACGAGATTACAAGTGATGATGGATTTAGTTGTAGGGCTGACTCTCTGGATGGTAAAACTTTGTTTTGTTACATTAGTTGATTTCCACTTTCAGTTGAGATTGTCCATTGGCAAAAAAGCCAATTGGGTGCTAGTAACCTCAGGCATTTCCTTAACATATTAGCCTAAAGCCTGTGACTTGGGAAAAATGATTTAATTCCATAACATAAAACTTAACAAAAATGTATGGTATGAAAGCATTAATATTTTTTGTTTTCTACTAATGCATGATGAAAATTTTTCAAGACTATTCCTCAAGTTCAGGATTTTTTCCTAAGATTTTGCACTTGTTTTGAGGTTTATTTCTGGTTTATTCTGGTCCATGTTGTACATAATTATGTATAATTGTAGGTGCCTGGAAACAGGTAACAGAGAAGGTACAAGATGTAAGAACTGCTAGCAGATTAAAACATTTATCATATGCTGGTAAGATTTTGTTTGGATTATATATCATTATTTCAGGTGTTTCAGTCTGTATGAGTAATTTCCAGTTTTAGTGGATGAGTGATTACAATGTTGGACTGGTAATCATCAGATAGCCAGCTCTGTGTTGGTTAAAACCATTTCACTATCAAACCTACCTCTTTGCATGCTTAAGTAAGTGTTTACCTTACTTGATCAGCACTGGGGGACCAGGATACGGATTTGAGAGGGATTTATTTAAGTTGAATAAACTTTTATCATAATTGAGCTAAAATGAATAAGCATGATCTAAAACAAGAAAAACATTGGACAGCATTGAACTTATTGCACATCTTCAATTCTAGATCTAAAGTATGTAGCTGTAGCATTCTCAATTTGGATGGGTCGGAGCAGAACTAGTCTACATCATTCTTTAATTACTTGGAGTTTAATTACTTGGAGTTAGACTAGTTATGCTCTGAACCCTGGGCTTGACAAAAAGTTTTGATATACATTATGTAGGTTGCCTGATTGGACAGGTAGCCATTTATTTTACTTTTTCCAACCAAATGTTTGCTAGCAGTAACAAGTTGCCCGAACCCAAATATAGGTCATTAGTGGCAATCTGAAGATCTTTAATGTCAAGCCCTAAAACCGTCAATTTGCTTCTTATTTCAGAACTAACCAATCAATTTGCTTCTTATTTTGGAACTAACCAATTAATTTGCTTGTTTTTTTCAGGTTTATCTGGTTTACAATTATTTGGTTTAAGTCATCCTAATGTAGTATATTTAATAGAACAACTTTATGGTGCTAGTTATATCAGGAGATATAAATTTGAATATCATAGACATGAAATGATGGAAAGAGAATTGGTGAGTATCTTAGTCTGTAGTTCATAGACTTGGAATTGGAATTCGTAAATAACCTGCATACAAGTCTGTAGCTCAGGTGGTAACACATCAGGATTTTGAATCTGGTTTCCAGAAGGGAGTACAGGTTCAAATCCCACCAGCGGTTATTGTATTGTTCCAGAAAGATTTGTTAACTTCAATTTTTCTGTAATTATAAGCTATCATATTATTGAAGTTCAGGATTTCTGATATTGGACAAATGACACCCCTGTGTACTACTGTCAGTGTCACGTACTGAATAAAGTTACATTAAGGTAACATACTTTCAATTTCTATGAAAGCTTGCATACAACTGCTTCTGATCTCTTTCTTCTGTGAGAAACCAGACCATGACATGATCACGTGTTGATCAGGCACACTCCAGTTGGCCCAAAGAGTAACCAGCTATCAATGATATTATCATAACATTGATACATCAGTCTATGTTGTTACATCTGTAGTCCTGATTCTGGCTGTTGAGTGGTTACGTTTTACTGAAGTAATGATTTTCAAGATTCACATGCTGTCATTATTTACATGAAACTGAATACTTTCAGGAATTGTTGAATCCAACAGGTTGTATCAGAACAGAACCATTCAGGGGACGTAACCCATCGGATATGTTTAGTTTTCTTATGTCAAGATATCGTAATTTACCACAGAAATCAGGTACCTACGTCGATGAAGAGATTGTACAGAAATCCTCACGTAGAGCTACTAGTATGGATCTACCTATGGCTATGAGATTTAGAAAGTTGAAAGAATATTCTAGAGAATGTGTTGGTGTTTATAGGTAAATGGTGCATTATTAGTAATCGGCTTACATGTTGTGGGACATAGACACAACAGTGTTCGCGATTTTTCCAAATTTCACCAAGTCCCCGGGACTCAGTGGTGTAAAATATATTGAGTCCCAATTCAAATGTGATGAGTCCAGAATTATAAAAATGTTGATGCTTATCCTGGTGTCATTTGTTTTGACGCACTTAAGGCAAAACAATGTGTATATCATGTGATTTCAGTGAAGACAGCAAATTACAACTAAAAATCGATGATTTCATTCCTTTTGTACATTTTTGAACGATTTCAAGGACATAACACTCGCCGAAAATGGTTAAATTTTGATTGTAACCAAGGGCCATTGCAGCATCCATGTACAAAAAAATCAACTGTAATGAAACATGGAAAAAGCAAAATTATTACTGCGAGCACTCAGTCTGTTACATGATGCAAAAATATCCAAGTACTATATTTAGACAAATGAAAAAAAAAGCATGTCAATATTTTTTTCCTTCTGAAAAAACGAACCCAGCACATATCAAAATCAGGTAACAAAATAATTACCCCTACATTCTACAAGATAATTAAGTAATTTTTTTGTATAATCAAAACATCTCATGTCTAAATAAAAGTATAATTTCAAAAGTGAATTTTGAATAACATAATATTTAAAAGCATTGAATCAAATAAACATACATGTATGACGGTCAGGCAATTAAAATCTGATTAGCGTTCGTGGACAATATAACGAGTACAGCTTTCTAAAGCGTGATTTTTTACCTTGTAACATTTTTTTTTCGCATGCCTATTGCATCGTTTCTAAAAATAGACGTGTGTTTAATCGACTGAGAATGAAAAATATTCCCACGCTTATAATTGCAAAAATCGACATGCAAAGCTGTTGGGCAATTTTGCATTGGTAAATTATTGGAAAATTGACCACGAAAGAAGTAAACTTAGATAATTTTATAAGTGCATCTCTTTTTTTTAATTTTAAACATAAAGCACATTCATCTTAATTTCAAAGTGTAGCCACGCTATCAGTGACGTCATACAAGATTGCACTGGTGTGATCAAAACAAAGATGTCATTGAAATATATGTGCATCGAAACATGAGATCGGAAATTAAAATTGCGTGTTTATGTCTTGATAAGGACCAGTCTTTAAATTCTTTATCTAATAGCCCAGATTCTTGGAATGGCGACTGTGTTTAACTTTCTTGATTGGCGGCGCGGCCATTTTGTGGTTGCTACGCAAGGTGCGTTATCGAAACGTGGCTTCATCGCACTTGCTTCCAGTTAACTTTCGTGAACGATAAACTTCGCCCAATGAGAAATAAATCGATTAAACCAATATGAAATGCACTTAAACATCGAACAGGTCATTTTTATCGAACGAAAAAATCCATTTACAACGGTTATATCGCAAAACTGCTCTTAAGCGTTTCGTCCCAGGGACGAAACGTCCTTGATTTTTTTTCGTCCCTGGCGATTTTTATGCGTAAATAGATATGTTTACGGCGTAAACGCGAACACTGCACAACTTAAGACTCTCTCATAATAATCAAAAGTTTAATGAGCAACACAGATACTCTAGTTGTGGTCAAATAATATGAATTTGATGTACAGTGATCTTGTAAAAGTTGCAAGCGAAATACAGTGCCATCCAGAAGTTAATGAAAGAAATAAATATTGAGAAAACAACTTGCCATGCATACCCTAAGTTATTTAACCATAATTAAATCTTATTTCTGTAGCAAACTGTTAGTCAAAGGTAAAAAAAAGAATGAATGCTAAGTTTGGAATTCGCTGAAATGACTTTTTTTCTTGGATTAATTTGAGTCAGTCTATTCTAAAATTATTATTTTTTGAAGTACTTTCCAAGGGCACTAACTGTATACCATGTGTTATTTAATTACCCATTCCTATTCTATTCTGTTCATGGCATCTTGAAATGAAGAAACTAAAACCAGGACATGAACTGTAAGGTCCAGGGCACATTGGTATCATTCTTAGCTTAGTAAAAATGCATGTAATTATTATTATTTTTTTACTGGATTTAACGTCGTGTCAGTACAATTTATGCCATTTTACGGTGTCCAGCGCACATAACCTAGCTTTCCTGGACCATTGTCTATAACCAGTACTCGCCTACCCTTCCACAAAGCCGGAAACTTCTCCATATTATCTAATCAATGGAGGAAAATTGACATCATTGTCAAATTTTCATGGAAGTGTATAACCTCCCAAGGTGGGATTTGAAACCCGAACCCCCTATGGGACACGAGATTCCAAATCCTGGCACGCTACCAACTGCGCTATCGACCCAGGTATGTAATTATTAGAAGATGTTTATGATTTTGTTTTTTTTAAATTGTAGATCTACTATTCATGGCCGTGGTTTGTTTTGTAAACGTAGTATTGATGCTGGTGAAATGATTATAGAATATGCTGGAGAGGTAATTAGGACATCTATGACTGATATGAGAGAAAAATATTATGAAAGCAAGGTAATTAAATAATTAATTAATTTATTTATAGTGTTAAATGTTTAGATTCGTAGTAATAAACTTTTGCTAATCATTCTTTTGTTTTCCAAGGATTTAGATATACTTATTGTGTTTAAATGTACGTAATTGGTGTAAATAGTCTTATTGAATCTATTGAACAAAAAAGGATCCATTGCACTTAAGTTGTTGCTTAATTCGGATGTATGTTAAGGTCTATTTTTACTGTTAATGAATTTTATACTAGTTGCTTCCCATTTTTTTGGCTCAATTTAAGTATTCCACTTAAATATCTGTAAGATATCAGTCTTTGCCTCAATCCTCTAGCCCAAAGCCCAGGCCTAGTGTAATTTGAATTGGGCTTGTATTGGAGTTTAATTATTTCATAATTGGGAAAATTGCTATAAAATGTATTTAATTGGGATAGAGCCTTTGAAAGTTTAAGGCAAAGACTAAATGTACTAAAAAAATTTAAAATCTGCGAAATCCGGAATGAGCCCTAGTCAGTTTTTCAGAGATTTCTACTTTATCTTAGGGATTCCTTTTTCCAACACAATGGATTCCTCCAATAAAAGACAAAAATTAGGATACAGTGGTGCTTTTCACAAAAATTCTTACGAAAAAAATCTTAGTAAGTCTTTCAAATATCATGGAATTATGTAGAATAGTGAATACTGTTTGAATATCATATCATAGTTATGCTTATTATCCATCTTAATTTGAACTGATAATTATATGAAATAGACTTACGATAACTTTTTTCATAAGAATTTTTGTGAAAAAGTAGCACAGATTTGCAATATTAAACTGTGATAAACAATTGATGGGAACTCAAAATTCGTGTAAGAACTAGTCAATTCATAGGGATCCTGATGGAATCTCTTGCTAAGCATTACTGGGATTCCTGCCAAGTTTTTGGGATCCTCGGAAAGCGTGAGACCCTATTATTATTATTAATGTTGAACCTTAATTTTATGTATGACTTCTATTATAGGGTATTGGATGTTACATGTTCCGTATTGATGATACTGATGTTGTTGATGCTACTATGAAAGGAAGTGCTGCTAGATTTATTAACCATTCTTGTGATGTAAGTATACTGATAATACACTCATCTTAGTGCTCAAGTCTACTGGTTGAGGGGTCGTAGGTTCGATTCCAGGTCAGGGCATACTTACCTAGTGCTTGGTCATGAAATAATTTCTACGGCCATATTCCTTCCTACAACTGATTCTAAATCATGTAGGCCAGCAGTCTGTCACTGACTGAAGTATACACCTAGTAACTGGATAACAGCTAAATCTCTGGATTAGTTAGGAACAGTTAGTGGATGGACTGACCAGCTCCTTGCTGGTTGAAATCTCATTCAAAACCTGATATGTTTCTTTGAGCAAAACTTTAGTACTTCAGACCATGAATCAAACTTGAGATTCATATAGCTTGTTTCTCATTAAAGCATTATTAACTTAGTGTAAGAAAGTCAGATTTCAAGTCTCTTTATTACCTGAAGTATGTATTGAACTTTTTAACTATGAATGATCAATAATGGGAAAACTGTGCATGAACTGTGTTTAAATAATACCTTATACATGGGTGCAAGTTTTCAGGTTTATGCCTGAAATTCAATAAAAAATGATTGATTTTCTTTATTTTCCCTATATAAATTGACAAATTTTCAGGATTTCAGGTTTTTCAAAATTTGTATCTTGCACCCATGCTTATAAATATGTGCACTCATATGAATTATATTTACAGTGATTCTGGCATAAACAAACGTTTACAATACATGTAATGTATCTACATATTTATATTTCAGCCTAATTGTTACTCTAAAGTGATATCTGTTGACAACAGGAAACATATTGTTATTTTTGCAATGAAACAGTAAGTATAGTATTTTCTCCACCAAGATGTATAAGGGTACATGAGAGGGTGGTATAATTTTATTGCATCGATATCTAAGCTACATAAAAGGAGATTAATAGATAAATACTACTACGTAGTAGCATGATGACCAGGAGCAATATCTGTAAAGTCGGTGAATGGCATAATAATGAAACGTAGACTATAAAATGCAATTACTTTTTTACTTTGAGCTGCTTGATTGAATTAATATAGGCTGGTATGTGCATATCCTATTTTGGTTACACTTTATTGGGTTTTTTTTGCAGAGTTGTGGCCCTTTAGATGAAAAATCTGTCCACTCATTTTCTCAGCACCTATTGTACGGATTTGATGTAAACTTCTTGTCAAAGACTCATTGGGGTATATTCACCAGATTCAGTGATAGGTCTAGTTCCTTCAAGTTTTATATGAAATAGATCTATTTGAAGATAAAGTATGCAGCTTAACTTATTATTTCAAATTAGCAAATTTAGTATTTTTATTTTCATATTTTTCTTGTGTTTTTTTCTTCAGAATATTCCGTGGTGAAGAGCTCACATATGATTATAAGTTCCCTATTGAAGAAGTAAAGATACCATGTACTTGTGGATCCAAGAAATGTAGAAAATATCTGAACTGATTTAAAATCCAACTTTCAGCATTCAAGTACATTGTATTGTTGAATCACATGAACACTGATGGACCTTTTCATCAAATTTGATAGTGATGGTGCTTCTTGTATGAAGCTATTTGATAATTGACCATTTGTGCAATGTTTTATTTGATTGATGGAAAATGAATGACAAAGCAATATTTTATAACTTTTCTTATGTCTTTAAAAAACATTGTATGTTCTTCCTTAAATAATGACGCAAATGCTTGATTCTTTGAAGTGTCTCAGAGGCTTGATTCTTCAGGAATATATATTATGCTTGTATTACTATGTCAAAATCCAAGTACATTTAAATAACTACAGGGTTACTATTAAAGTTAAGTTTAGGGAACAAATTATTTTTTCTGGATGAAAAGTTAAAGTCACTGTTGGCTTGCATTTGAATTCTTGGAATAACCCCATAAACTTACATTATGTTTCTATGTGCTTGTATGAAGCTGCTTATTTACAGAATTCAATGTATATATAAACTTTTCTAAAACTGTCAAAAATTGCGTAGTAACATGTTGGAAACAGTAGAGCGGTGTTCTGATTTATGACAATTTTAGTGCAAATTGTACAACTGTATGGAGATTTATGCATAAAAACCTATCATATTAGATATACAGAATGTTTTAGTGCATTTTTTGTGAATTACATGGGTGCAAGTTTTCAGGCATATGCCTGAAGTTCAGGTTTTTCACAACAAATTAGACAATGTTTTGCTATTAAATTATGAAGAAAAATGGTTTCAAATTACAGTTTTCAGGTTTTTCAAAATTTTCATCTTGCAGCCATGGCATTACATGATATTTCTCACTATCTATATGTCAATTTGCCTTAAAATATTAATCTTTCATTTTCTTAATATTACTGCAGACACTGGCTTGTAATTTGAGTGTTGCCCGCAAGACTGTAATAACTCCCTCTTTAACATGATGCACTTACTACAGTCTTGAAGGCAACCATCGAATTGTAAAATATCAGGTGAAAAAGCCTAATTGATGAACAAGTTGCTTTTAAGACGTTGTTGCTTTGAAATACAATATATAATCTGATGATGTTAGTTATTTATGTGATGTTATGGTTGAATTGTATTCAACTGTCAGTGGCACAAACATTAACCTAACTGATTTAAATACTCACTTCAGTACTTCTGTACTCACAATCAATAACAATAGATGTTTGTATTTATGTATGGGAAATATCAAACAAATATTGAGTATTGAAATTGGCAGGGTTAATGTATGTGCCACTGACACTGACAGTTGTGAAAAATTAAGCAATGTACGAAAGCGTATTGTCATGGTACATTTTTAGAAAGTTGTTAATGACTGTCAATGTTCAGGGAGGTAACTGTTGTTATGATTTTATTTTGTTGTTTAAATCAAAGATAATGAATAATAGGGCATAAAACAATAAGCATTCTTTAATGATTGATCTATTATATTATTCTTTTATGCTTAGGTTACATGTATTCTTAGGTATGATACATTTACCAAAAGTATTAAACATGTTAAAATATGGTATAAAATCATGTATATGTATAGCCCTTCACTGGGAACTGGGAAATATGCCATTCTGAATTGGTCCTAGCATGTTTTGGGAAGGGTAAGAAATGAAATTGAGGGTTGCCCACAAGACTGTAGTAAGTGCATTGCACTAAAGAGCAATTTACTACAGTCTTGCAGGCAACCTTCATTTAATACAAATGGGTAATAAAACAGGCTTTTTCCTGGTCTCTGGCCCTTTATTATAATGGTTAAATATTTGTAAATAATTGTACATAGTTTTCATATTATATGTTTTTATTTCTCATGTATAATGTATATAGATCATATTACTTTATGTAAATATGTGCAAGTATTGGGTACAACTATGTTAAAGTACCCTACATGTAAATATGTGCAAGTATTGAGTACAACTATGTTAAAGTACCCTACATGTAAATATGTGCAAGTATTGGGTACAACCATGTTAAAGTACCCTACATGTAAATATGTGCAAGTATTGGGTACATCTATGTTAAAGTACCCTACATGTAAATATGTGCAAGTATTGAGTATAACTATGTTAAAGTACCCTACATGTAAATATGTGCAAGTATTGGGTACAACTATGTTAAAGTACCCTACATGTAAATATGTGCAAGTATTGGGTACATCTATGTTAAAGTACCCTACATGTAAATATGTGCAAGTATTGAGTATAACTATGTTAAAGTACCCTACATGTAAATATGTGCAAGTATTGAGTATAACTATGTTAAAGTACCCTACATGTAAATATGTGCAAGTATTGGGTACATCTATGTTAAAGTACCCTACATGTAAATATGTGCAAGTATTGAGTATAACTATGTTAAAGTACCCTACATGTAAATATGTGCAAGTATTGAGTATAACTATGTTAAAGTACCCTACATGTAAATATGTGCAAGTATTGAGTATAACTATGTTAAGTACCTATTTGTTTTCATTATACCACCTGTGTGTGTTCTAGATTGCATTTGTTGTTAGTTTATAATTGTCTTTTCAAACATAAGCTTTATTGAAACAAAAACTAGGTACTGGAAATGATGTATGCTGACAGTAAAATGTCATATCTGTCTCCCTTTGTCTCTTTTAGTTATTGTTATGACATTTCAACTTCCAGTCATCAAAAATATGATTTTTTTACCCACTACTCTGTCTGATAAGGCAGTTGTCAGGCTCTAAATATGGTTTGTTCTTTGTTCAGGTTAAATCAGTCACTATAGATGGGATATGCTTTGTACAGGTAAAAAGCTTATGTCTTTAGACCTAACCTGACCTGGACAAAGTTTCGGACAATTGACTTTTGTGGTATGACTGAACGAATTGTCTTAAAGTATTGTATTCACCTTACATTTCATAACATAACAAAATTGTGACTGTAAGGTTTAGGCATTCAAACTTCATTCAAACCCATCTCCATGCAATAAATTCAGTCTCTTATCATAATTTGTTCATATTTATTCTGATACTAAACTCATTTGCATTGTTCAAACTTTTTTTTCTTTGGAAAAATGTCCTATATTTGACACCAATGTCTTAGTCTGGGTTGTACATGTGAATATACTCCTCTCCTATTCGTATACTGTTTTGGTATTACGCTTAGATATTCTTAACTTTAAAGTTATTCCATGATAAGCATATTTTTGTTGTACTTAGCTTTAGAATATAGTCTTGCGTCATTCAACTTTTCTTGGTTAAAGTGTATAATTAAATGAAGCTTATTTGCATGGACAATTTTAATTTAATGGTTTATTTAAAGGTGGCCAGTGTGGTCCCATATCACCTAAGACACTAAATATACATATGTTGTATACATGTACTATTCTTATAATTGCTTTTTTCCCCAAGTTCAATTAATGGCCAGTATCTTAGTCAAATCTAAACGTGTATGTATGAACATTTAGTTAAGATATTGCTCTTTCAAATGACACCAACAAAATTTAATATAAAATACCCAATGAGACAAAACAGTTCTGTCCCTGAACTCCAGCCACAAAATTGTATACCTTATATGTATAATTGACATTACTTTGAGACTACTGTAGCCATGTCCATAACAGGTGGCTAATTTATTAACAAAGTAATCCTTTGTGTCCAACGACATGAGACTTTGTTATCTAAGTATATGCTAATCCTTTGATTGGTGAACAGATTAAGAATGTTTAGAACAGAACAGATAATTTATTACAGTAACGTATGCAAAGGTATTTTGTTACAAACAAATGAATATAAACAATGTATCTGTCACGCAACACACACAACACCCCCCCCCCCACTTTCTCGCGTGAACTCATCCACCCATTCATTTAGAAATGGGAGGTCTGGCGTAATGTATGGGTGCAAGTTTTCAGGCATATGCCGGAAGTTCAGGTTTTTCACAACAAATTAGACAATGTTTTGCTATTAAAGTATGAAGAAAAATGGTTTCAAATTACAGTTTTCAGGTTTTTCAAAATTTTCATCTTGCAGCCATGGTAATGTCAATTAAATGTAATGTGTAAATGGTGGTCTAGGGCTGTGTCAGATTTTTTTGGTTTATTTACCAAGATGAGTTGAACGATGTAGGACTGTTCATCTCTTGTTATCTAGGACTCTCTTTGAAATATCTTTGTTATTGTTTTTACTTGTTACTATAATGGCAGCTATTGAGATTGTTAATTCATGTTTTTTTTATTATTGTACTTTTTATTGTTAATTATATAAGAATACAATGAAGTAGTTGAATAAGGTAATTCGTTTTGTACAAATGTCTCATTCGTGTGTACTCATATTTTCTTTTTTTAGTTTTATCATTTTTGAGCTCATAGCTGAAAAGTACCAATCTTCAAAAGGTACCTTTATCAGGGGTGTGTTACTTAAGCAAATTGCTATGTATCGCTTTGTACCCTGGTACCCTTTTTTTGATGTCACTCATTATACCCCCGCTTCGAAGAAGAGGGGGGTATACTGTTTTACCCTCGTCCGTCCGTGCGTCCGTCCGTCCGTTACAAAATTTCCGTTGCAGTTTTCTCAGCAACTATAACATGCAGCAGCCTAATACTTTGCATATTGCTTCATCCCATAGTCCCATGTGGTGTAAAGTGATTTCATGCTCCTTGCTCATCTACTTCCTGTTTGTCGCATATTTTTAGATTTTTGCGGGGGTATCACTAGTGAGCATTA
Organism: Mactra quadrangularis; assembly: GCA_025267735.1. NCBI lineage: Eukaryota > Metazoa > Mollusca > Bivalvia > Venerida > Mactridae > Mactra > Mactra quadrangularis. Next base: position 18,198,173 of record CM046299.1, read on the forward strand.
GCTCACAGATTTACTTGTTTCTACGGCCATATTCCTTCCTACAACTGATTCTAAATCGTGTAGACCGGTAGTCTGTCACTGACCGAAGTATACACCTAGTAATTGGTTAACAGCTAAATCTCTGGATTAGTTAGGAACAGTTAGTGGATGGACTGACCAGCTCCTTGCTGGTTGAAATCTCATTCAAAACCTGATATGTTTCTTTGAGCAAAACTTTAGTACTTCAGACCATGAATCAAACTTCAAGATTCATATAGCTTGTTTCTCATTAAAGCATTATTAACTTAGTGTAAGAAAGTCAGATTTCAAGTCTCTTATTACCTGAAGTATGTATTGAACTTTTTAACTATGAATGATCAATAATGGGAAAACTGTGCATGAACTGTGTTTAAATATTATAACACTGTTCACAACTGCAAAATAATACCTTATACATGGGTGCAAGTTTTCAGGTTTATGCCTGAAATTCAATAAAAAATGATTGATTTTCTTTATTTTCCCTATATAAATTGACAATTTTTCAGGATTTCAGGTTTATCAAAATTCGTATCTTGCTCTCGTATCTTTGTATTCATGCTCCTTGCTCATCTACTTCCTGTTTGTCGTATATTTTTAGATTTTTGCGGGGGTATCACTAGTGAGCATTAGCTCACAGATTTACTTGTTTCTTATGTTGTAAGAAGGGAACTAGGACACAAAGCAATATTTAGCGATTTGCTTAAGCAACGCACCCCAGGTCTTGGTATTAAAGGTTGTCTGATTGCCCCTGTTTTCTATATTTACATGTAGGTTCATACAACTTGTTAATGCTAGTGAACTTTGTTTGGGGTAAGTAAAATATTTCTGGTTGTCCAGCTTTGTAAACTACTTGAAAAATAAATGTCGAGCTTTGAATTCTTGAATAATTTTTGCACACTATAAATAAGAAAATCTTCAGTGCACTGGGGTCCAAAACTTTCTTTACACATGTAATTTTTTCATATTTTCTTTCATTTTTTATTGCAAAAACTATTGCAGACACATTTTGTTTTTTATATTTATTGTATATTGATGATATATAAAGTATCATAATTGACAGTTCACGATAAAGTGTCTATTAGTTTTGGAACTAATAATGACATGTCAAGAATATCTAAGTATATTCCGAAACATCAAAATTAAACTTGTGTAAAAATATATTTAGACACCAGTGTATGTCAAAACTTACCAAATGTTAATTTTTGTGCATGATCATTTTGTCCATTTAATCTTGAGTGAATTTATTAAGGTAGAATTCTTCTCATAGAAAACTATGTTTGGTTTTAAATTGTTTACTGTCTCAAAATGCATGTGTAATATGAAGTTGATGAATTATTGCTTTTTCTGACTTTTATATACATTTCAGGGCCGGCGAAATCTTAAAATTGTTTACTTGTCCACTCTGGCTTACTGGTAAAAGTTGCTTGTCCGTATGAACATTATAGAATAAAATTATTGAAAAATCCACTTGTCCGTACTTGCTTTGGGACAACACGGACAATACTGACGTTTGATTTCGCCGGCCCTGCATTTGTATATACAGTCAAACCTGCATTAGCGACCCTCTGTATAATGCGACTATCTGTCAATTCCGACCTAATTTGGCGTCTCCAGTAACATTTTCCTATATATTAAACCTGTATATTACGACTCTCTGTCTAATGCAACAAGCGACCTATGAAATCAAGGCTGAAAACGCATCCGACTTTGTGTATTACGACCGTGTCAAGTCATTAAAAAAACAACATTGTGTTTGGTTCTCAGAGTGGGGAAAGAGGTGATGTCAATCTAGACTGTGTGAATGATTGGAAAAACAAAAACTTCCAGATACAAGAAAATGTATTTGTGAGGAATACTCACATTCAAAGATTTTAAACATTAACCTGTGTGTTGGATACATTGTACTTTTGAATAGCTTGTTAAATAAAGTATACACAAAACTTGAGTTGTATTTGTACCCTGCGTATTGTGACCCTCTGTCTATTGTGACTTTTTTGGCTTACTCCGAGTGAAGGTCACAATACACAGGTTTGACTGTATTTCAATTTTACAAAAGGGATGTGGATTTCCTATGCCCAACTTGTCCTATTTGTTTTTGGCTGCAGACTAGTGAAAAAAGCTTTCTTGCTCCATTGTGCATAAGCAGTCATTTCAAGTTTTTATGCTTTAAATATAAGAGCGTTTCAATATTTATGAATATTGTATGCCTATGATGGCAATGTTATTTTCCAGTATCATTAAATACAAAATTGTCATAGTGTTCATGCTTACACAGATTGCTGTATGAAAATTATTTTTTTAGCTTTTACTTGTTCATGGACAAATTGGAAACATTTGGAATTAAATATTCTTGTTTGTTGCATATATTCTCATTATATTGCATATTATTGTTATACATTAGCACATGATCATTGACTTGGCTCAAAGCTGTAGACTTTTTACTTTGTCTGCTCAGTTTCAACTCAGTCTAAAAAAATCATGAAGTTTTAGTTAAGTGTTCAGTTAATAATTGTGCTATATATGTGTTCTACTAATCCTTTACCTTTGTATTGAGGGAAATCAAAGCTCTAAAACTTTCTGATCAGGTCAGGTTGCTGAGTTAGTAGCTTGTCTGACTACAATTCCAGAGGGTCATGGGTTTGATGCCTAGGATTTGGGATTTACGGTACAATTCTACATACATTCTTTAAGTTAGGTCATGCACTATTGTTCCGTTTACTTCTGCATCAAGTTAGGCACTTGTCAGCCACTGTTTAGGGTATGAGCTTAGTACTTAGGTAAAATATTTTACACAGAGATTTATCACTATCCAGGGACCAGGCCCCAGTTTCACAAACAAACTTAAGTACAAACTCAATAACAGACTCAAGTGCTTTTGGTCTCTAAAAACATGTTAATGTAGTTGGAATTGCAGTTGTTAGATAATCATAATAATGAAAATGTATATGAAGTATCAACCTAAAATATTATGGGTTTTATTATTAACTTAAAGCCACAAACATAATTTTCACTTGAGACTAAACTCAACAGTTTATTAACAGACTCAAATCAAATCGATTAAATTATCCAAACATATTACTCAGTTTTATTTTCTATAACATGGCTTTTAAATCACTATTGGGGTTTCTAATGATACTATGTTTGTTGTAACATTGATTAGATAAGTAAAATTAATGATCGAAACATAAGATTGAGTTTGAGTATTAAGTTGAGTTTTTTCGTGAAACTGGGGCCTGGGGTATGGCATTTGACTGACTGCCACAGTATGAAGTAATGTTTAAATGCAGTTTAAAGCTGCATATTTACTGTAACAGTTCTGTAACAGTTCTAAATCTTTGCTAAATGCTTAAAACTTGTTATGTAGAGATTAAAGAAGCTCATTTTTGCAATATTTTATAATGTGTTGTCCTTGAGGGACTTATTTTTGTATGCATGACTTTTAGTGTATTTCATATGGCATAATTTATAAATAGATAATTTAACAACCAAGTTGATTTTTGAACACAATGTATTATTATATTTGTTAAGCCAAAGAATTTGTTTTTATAATACTTGATTTGATTATGAGCTGACTATTTACAGGTCGTATTCTAGGTCATGCATGTTTTTGTACTTTAAACAATGGATTTGCCCACTAAATAGGTGAATAAGCTAATGCCTGAACAGTTTTTTACTCTGTAAATGTATTACACATTGGATGAAAACAGCATTCTTTTTTAAAAGGTCAAGTCGAAGTTGAGTCAAAATATTTTATTGGCATAGACAAAGTTCATAGCCAGGGATCATTTTGGCATTTAACGTTTAACTGACAGTATCCAACATCACTTCTCAAATCGAATATTTTCACGCATGCATATTTATAATTACAACTCCTGTAGCATTAATACTTTACAAGTTTAAACTCATTAATTTCTATGACCATGTAGATATAGCATGGATGGAAGTTGAAAGAATCTGTAAATACAGAAAACCTATTTTCAAAAATACTAAAGTAGACAGATTTCATATAAATTATAGTCCAACAGAATTAACCTGAGCTTGAACTACCTAATTAAAATAATTACACACTTCACATATATTAAATTGTGAGTTTCCATATGTGTGTATACAAATATACACATGTTGATAACAACCGATGTGACTATAAATCAATTTATTAAAAGTGGCATGTTATTGTACTTTTAATTTTGGACACATTAGTTTTTGGGGAAACAAGTAAGTCAGCAATATTATGGCACAGTTTCAAAGTATTTTTTCATATGAAAACGACATTTAATTGTTCAGAATGTGTGTTTTGCCGAAAGCTTCCGGTAAAGAGCGATTTACAAACAAAGACAAAAATAGACTGTAAATATTGAGTTTAATATATTCTTGCATAAAGGTCAAGCTCAGGTTAATTCTGTTGGACTTTACCCAGTAACTTATTCTCAAAATACTGACATCAGTATTCAGACTGAAAACTTTTACCCATGATATTAGTCTGATGTTCATGTTATAAACATTTTTTAAGGATGTCGAATTGGGATTGTTGCAAATTTTAATTTGACAACTTTTAAGAAATGAGACCATGCATGAAATGAAACATTGTTGATCAAATATATCGCAGGTTAAGCGGAAAACGGTCGTAACTCAATATAAAATGAGTGAGTTACGACCATTTCACGCTAAACCTGCAATATGTATGTTAGAATGATCAATCTTTTTTTCTAGGTATGAAATAGGACATTAGATAATTGATAATTTTGTATTGGATAGTCTATATTGTTTTATTTTATGCTGTTAGATATGCTGTCAGTCATTTATTTCAAGGGTTCGTTCAAGAAAAATTGGACAAAATTTCATGTGATATATGTTATATTTCATGTGATGTACATGTTTCTCTTATACAAGTGTGATGAAATAGATTGAATAAAAATATTTATTTATCATTTTTGTTGTTTTATTTTCATTTGGTTTTGAAAATTATCATTCAATCTCTGGAGTACAGTAGCTAGAGATAAATCTGCCATCTTTGTTTGCTGCATAGAAATAAAAAGTGTTTTGTCTTTTGGTAATATAAGTCTCTAGCAACCTCGAGATCTTGATTGGACAAACAATTTCTCTCAAATAGCTTTTTAAAGTGACATTGATTACCACGAAAGACCATTACAAGGACTTTAAACTTGTTTCTATCTTTTACTGGAAGCCAGTGGAGACTTAAACGTAGTTGATCAAATGACTTTCAGGACCATTCAAATTCTAGAAGCATGATTTTGAACCCATGGTAACTTGTAATTTGGAAGATTGGTAATTCAGTGAGTAAACCATTGCAGAAGTCTATGAATTTTTAGCTCGACTTTACGAAGTAAATGGAGAGATCTACTCGCCCTGGCGTCGGCCTATGAAATCCCCACTTGGCCTGGAAATGCCCCGGGAGACAATTTGTTACAAGTTATTTCATTGGGCGGAATTTCTATTCTGTCCAAATTATAGTCCAATGTGATGCGCGCACATCCTCATTCAATATAATGGTCGACTTGGGAGATAAACAAAATCGAAATCTTAGCAAGGGAGCGAGAAACTTGATATTGATGAAGGAAGTCCATTTTTAAGTTATCTAACACGTCAGAATTAGATTTTAGCTTTAAGCCATTGGAAAAGAGGTGTTTAGTCTGGGAAAGTAGACCTGTCACAGCTCTTCCGAGTAAAATTCAGAACGATTTCATCGAGTTGGATACCTTTTTTTACAAAACAAAATTTTGGCTTTTGGCTAGAACTTTTGTATTTGGTGTTTTTATGATAATTAGAGCATGTCTAAGTAAAAATTAAGAATTATTTGGAGTTTTGTAATGTGATGGGCACCTGATAATCAATAGACCATATGATATAACCATAAGTTTTTGAAGATGGATTTCTAGTTTGATTTCCATTTTCTGGATTTACCATCCTAAACTAGAAATAAATGAGGCCAATCCAAACTTATAGGCATAACCCAATCCAAAGTCACGATTCTAGAACATCTGTCCCCGGACATTTGCCCCCTTTTTTCGACAGGGCGTACATTTGCCCCCCTTAAAATTTTGAAGGGCGGACATTTGCCCCCTTGTGTGTTTTGACAGGGCGGACATTTGCCCCCTAAGTTTTTTGGAGGGCGGACATTTGCCCCCCTTACATTGAGAACAGGTTTTCTACTTGAATCATTGCTTTTGAAATAATTGGAAAGCAGAACAATTTGTACAAATTTTGAATATTCTCATAAAAATCGACCTTTTCTATTTCAAACCATAAAAAAATGTTAATTAAAATCATATATTACGAACCATGTTTTCAGTAAGGATGATTGTTTAACACGAACAAATTAGGACATGGCTATGACCCCCAATTATCTGTTTATAATTAGAAAATAAATAGACGATGAAAGTACCGTTGTTCACAGTTTACAAATCAAAGTGTTGTATAACACATGTCAATTAATTTAGACCTCTAATTAAATGTCAAACAGAACAGAACAGAACATTTTATTTGCAGAACACATTGGTGTTCGTCGCCATTACAACAATTTTGGCGGTACACCTATATACATGTATAAATACATATGAATATAAGACAAGTGATAAATAAGCAAACGAGAGAAAAGTGTGAGTAATATTATACATATGGTTAGTATAATGAAACAATATTTGAGTATATAGATATAATACTATATTTACGAATCGAAATACTTCAAAAATAATATGACTGATATCAACCCCTTAACAACATAGCTTTATAGACAAATTTTGCTAATTTAATTGTAACGGATCTATTATTGCAATACAAAAGATTTTCAAATTTAATTGATGTAGGCCAGTGAGTATAATATTTTGGAAGAATTTCTTGTCGAAGATTTCTGTAAAAAGGACATACAATAACAAAATGATATTCGTTTTCAACACACTTCATGTTACATTTTGTACAGATTCTTTCATTCCTTTGAATATTATTATATCTACCTTCTTCGGCAAACAACTTATGAGCAGAACATCTTAACCGTGTCAATGCAATTCTATGACTTACACTCTTAACAAAATTTAGATAATTTTCAAATTCAAAAACGCGTTTGTACAATATATAAGACTTAAGCCGCGAAGATTCCTGAACTAGACATAGCCAATTTTGCTTATATTGGTCATATACAGTTGTTATTAAAAGATTCAATTGATAATTTGAAATAGGTCCAACATCTTATAGATAAGTAAACCCCAACTCATCTATAATATGTTTAATATTTCGAGACCAAAGATTTACAAAATTACCTAAATTATCACGTTGATTAAACAATTTAAAACATAAAGATGTAGGATCTCTTATAATTTTGAACCAGAACTTAAGCATTCTTACTTTTCTAATGACAAATAAAGGAAATCGACCAAGTTCTCCGTAAATAGCTATACTAGGTGTTTGCTTGCGAACATTAAGCAATCGTTTTAAAAATTTAATATGGATTTTTTCAATATCAGGTCCTTTGTGAGCCCCCCATATCTCACTACCATACATCAAAATAGATGATACCATGGAGTCAAACAATTTTAATTTATCAACAATTTCTAGGTCTAATTTTTCAAATAAACCATATAAACTAAAAACGGCTTTAGATGCTTGACGAGAAAGATATTTTTGTGCTTGGTAATAGCAACCATTTGCCGATATTACAACACCTAGATATGTAAAATTTGAGACAACATTCAACTTTAATCCATTATAAAATAGTTCGACATTTTCTTGTCGATTACCTTTCTTATTTACCATTACAACAGTTGTATCAGTATTAACAGAAATACCCCATGTAGAACAATATTTATATAGATTATCCAACAATTTTTGAAGACCTTTTTTAGAGTAAGACATGAGAACAGTATCGTCAGCAAATAATAAAAGAAATAAACTCAATTCTTCGACAGAAAATGTATCAATAGAATCATCGTATAAAGCTGTATACATATCATTTATAAAACATAAAAATAGTAGTGGTGATAGTGGGTCACATTGTTTGACACCTTTAAAACTATCAAAACTATCAGTGAATGCACCATTTACTCTTACACAAGATTTAACAGTTTCATACATTTTACGAATCATGTTAACAAATTTAGTCGATACACCAATATCTAATAATTTATAAAATATACGGCTAAGCCAAGATAAAGGGTACCTCTTCAGTCTCACATAGGCCAATTTTCAGACCCCATCAGAGTGCAGATTCTTTTATAGTAATATACAGACATGTCTTTTAGGCACTAATTTCCAAAAGATCTTGGATGGACTATGTAGAACAAAAAAGTTAAGAACGGTTGAATAGATGTACCCAATGGGCCTACGGACTCTACATGGTAATTTATATCACCCCACGAAAAATTAGAAAGATGTATATTTCTTATAAAAAAATTGTTATTTAGTTTTATAAACATGTACTTTAAAATTTTGAAGAGAATCCACGCCCACTCTCTCCTTGTCTGCAACATTTACCGAGGTCAAAAGTGCAAATACCCCAAAATACACAGGAAATGTTAAGTTTCAATTTGCATATAGATGAGAAAAAAGAAACAAAACTGATTATTTATATTTGAAAGTATTCGAAGATGAAGACAACACATTTAGACCATGTTTAATATGAATAATATAGTTTTGCTGGCCCATAAAAACAAAATTATATAATTGGAAACCAGGGCTACGGACTCTACACGGTAATTTATATCACCACTAGAAAATTTAGAAAGATGTATATTTCTTATAAATGATTTATAAATAAGTTCTATATTTATGTTTTTATCAATTTGGAAATGAATCTACACTGACTCTCATTGTTTGCAACATTTACCAGGATCAACAGCGCAAATACCCAAAATACACAGGGAATGTAAAATTTCAATTAACATCTAAATGAGAAAAAAGAAACAAAACTGAAGTTTTTTTTATATTTGAAAGTATTCGAAGATGTACACAACATATAAAGAACAAGTTTGATATGAATAATCATATGTTTCATGACCAAATAAAGAAAATCATAAAATGGATAGGGTTGTAGCAATACGGTAAAAACGGTATTGCAATATATTGCAATACACGAAACCCGCATTGCAATATATTGTAATATATTGCAATACATATTGTTCTTTGCGCATACATGCATAGCCTAAATTAATGCATGTGCATCGTCTTAATTTTAACAACATTGTACATAGATATTTGTATTTTCAAATGATCTACACGTATTACGCAAATGTTTGAATAAGTTAGAAAAAAGGTTTTGAATGGACATTCAAAGATAATTATTCTCTCACTTGACGAAAAATATTTCAAGTTTTCGAACACATTTTAACATTAATTCAATCATTAATATTCAGACTCTGATAAAAACAATCAGTATGGTACATAACTAGAAAAACCGGTTCTGAGAAAAACGAACCGGTTAAAACCGTCGGAAGTCGTATTGGAATATTAACCGATATATCGGTTAACCGTTTCACCCCTAAAAATGGATATCAAGGGCTACAGACTCTACATACTGACTTTATTGTATTTAGTAGATTGAAGAAAGTAGTTTGATGTAAATTGACCTGTGGAATAATATTCTTTTGATACAGTATAGTAGTAGAGAATGCCCTGTAATCGCACCTACTGATCCTAGATCCTAAGCTCATTATATATTCAAAATGGCCGCCATCTCCGCGGGTGGTCAAAATTGACAGGTGTCACGTCATTAATATTCAGCATGAAAGGCTCTAGTTACCATTTTTTGTCACGAACTACGACATTGATTGATTACCACAACTTTTAATAGACGTTTACCAACGCCTTGATGGATCGGTTTGAACTAATTTCCGCGCCAAGCTGACTGATAAGAAGGCGTTGATTGATTGCTATAATGTATAAAAAAAAAATATATATCTATTTGACGCGATGGGCGGTGATCGTGACTATGAAAAGACGTTTATGAGCTCCTTGATGGTTTATTTTTCTACTAGGCGGATGAAGGGGCGATGATTAATTGCTAATGCTACCAAGGCGGTGATCGTGACTTTTAAAAGACGTTTACCGGCGCCTAGATGGATTGGTTTGAACTAATTTCCTTATCAAGCTGATGGATGTGACCAGGGCTCCAAGCAAGGATCACTTCGATTTAACTCAAACTAACTCAAAGTAAAAGTTTGGTAATGTTGTAAGTGTCTAAAGCTCGTTATATTTAACTTAATAACTGATGATTAAACATTTGGTTCTGCGACTATTTCTGACACTCTCGCAGACTTTCAGGAAAGTTTGGTGCCAATATAGAAAATGTTTTATTTGGTGTCTTTGGACCCTCCCCAGTCGATTGAACCCGACTGCCAATATTTCTAACACTCTCGCAGACTTTCAGGAAATGTTAATGCCAATATAGAAAATGTTATATTTTACCTTTTTTGGACCCTCCCGAGTCGATTGAACCGGTCTGCGACTGTTTCTGACACCCTCGCAGACTTTCAGGAAATTTTGGTGCCAATATAGAAAATGATATATTTTTCCTCTTTGGACCCTCCCGAGTCGATTGAACCGGTCTGCGACCGTTTCTGACACCCTAGCAGACTTTCAGGAAATTTTGGTGCCAATATAGAAAATGATATATTTTTCGTCTTTGGACCCTCTCGAGATGTTTTAACTGGTCTGCGACTGTTTCTGACACCCTCGCAGACTTTCAGGAAATTTTGTTGCCAATGGAGATAATACTATTTTTAGTATCTATGGACCCTCTGGAGTCCGTTGCACCGGTCTGCGACTGTTTTTCTATCCGTTTTAGCTAACTTAAACAAACACGCATATAGTCGAGCGGGCTCCAGAAACGACACTTCATAACCTTAAGTTCGCTGTTGAAATCTAATTGTGGCATAGAGATATCTTCTTTTTTTTAAGTATTGAACAAAAAACTGTAACGCATTAATCATTAGCTAATGTATCAAATTAAAAAATACATGTCTGACAAGACGTGGTCTACGTTTGAGTATTAAAATACTATTTTACTTAGTATATTGGATAATAAAACATTTTATGCATTTTAGACAGTTATATGGACATTTAATTGCCGACTTAATGGGCTAATTTATGATCCCTTAACTGGATGTATTGTTAAGTAAAGTATATAGTAAAACGCGGTTGTAATATACTCGACGGGTCATAGAAGAAATGTATGATCGAGGTAAGTTTTATCCATTTAGCAATCAATCTCCGTAAACAGATATCCTATAGACCACTGTCGCGCAGGAAGGCTCGCGTCGAGGGTCACATCGAGATGACCTTTGTGTCGACCAATAGATGCGTAGCTTACATCTAGCCGAAACACTATTAACAGCATCTTAATTTCGTAATTTCTATTTTTAGACCAAGTTTTGCAGGCTAAAATGTGACGTATGAGTTATTCACAGACTGTGATTGGACGGGTCTTTACAGAAGTTACTGAACATAATGATTACGGCATGAGTATCATTATAAGAAAAGGTCTTAAAATTTTAGATCGGGTTTAAATCAGATTCTTTACCCATTTAACGTTTGTGGAACGCCTGTTATAGCACAAATTACTTAAAACGTTTTCAGTATTCCCATTTTCGTTCATCATCACCTAAATGTTACAACGCGCTATAAACGTTTATCATTTATTATAAAAATATTTTAAGTTTAATTACCTCGAGAAGGTCATAAAGTGGACAGGTTATTGCCCGTGCTACATAAATACCTCTCACATTAAAGCTACTAAGCTCACAGATTTCGTTTAATACCAACTTTTCTGAAACTTTCAAAATTGTATAGAAACATAATGGAAACAGTAAAATAGCGTTCTGATAATGACACTTTCAGTGTAAATTAACGGATGTAAAATGATGTAATTTTATGCATAAAAACCTGCCCCGTTAATGACGGTATAGACTATGTAAAGCTATTTGGTCCGAAGTGTTCGCCGATTCAATTTTAGAAACATTTTGTTAAACACGCGTGACAAAATAGAGTTCCTTTTCATTTATACATCAACTACTACGTTTGACCCAAGTTATATTTAAGTCATACTATGCGAAAAATTAATGAAATGTCAATGGATTTGACTTAATTCAAAACAGCATTGTCATTTTCAAAAAACCCTCCTTTTATGTAGTCAAAGTTTTAATACTCGGTTGAAATCCATGTCATTCTGTTCGTTCATGTACACTTAGGTCTGAGACATTCACCTCAGGGTCCTTAACGTAGACGGTACAAAGTATTCCCTCGGTTTATAATATGCTTAAAATGTTCATATAAATTTCATACGGCTGATTTCTGAGTGTTTTAAACTGCCGTTGAACATTAAAATATGGTTGGGGTATTTAAAACGTTGGTGATTTCTTTGTCACTCTTTTTATAATTAGAAATACGCGCTATAAACATTTATCATTCTTAATAAAAATATTTGTAGTTTAATGACCTCAAGAGAGAGTTTTAAACATTACTGACTAAAACAACAAGGTCATACAAATTTGCTCTCATGTTTATTGTCATCCTAAAATGTAACGTTTTGTTTTAAACAACCATTGAAAAAAAATGCACCAACAGCGATTCACGATGAAACAGTTCGGCCTATTATGTCAAAGTGTCATATAAATTTGATGGATAGCTTCGTAATTACCTTTCATATCTAAAGCTACTCTATCACAGATTTCAACTTAAATACCAACTTATATAAACGTTTAAAATTGTATAGAAACGTTATTGAAACAGTAAAGCAGTGTTCTTATAATGGCAATTTGAGTGCCAATTGGCACGCGACTGTAAAAAACGGTGATTTTATTCATGAAACCCACCCCTTTAGTAACGGTATAGATTATTTAAGGGTTTTTGTAGTGATCTTTATATTACATTTCTTTTAATCTATAGGTCAATTAGAATATTAAGAATTTATTTTCTTAACACAACATACAAACACGGACGGGTAATTTCACAAAAAGCAAAATCTGCGAGCTAGTGGCTTTAAAGATCTCGTGTAATTTCACATTCTTAAAGCGCGACTAGTTTAGTCACTACATAAAACATAATTCTTATGGGACATACTCGTAGTTCTGAGTCAATTCACTTTTTTTTTAAATAGTTTTATACTAATGTTGCGCAATAATAAGCGTTTGTACAATTTGTACAAAAATACAAAATTCCCCGTATGTAAAAATACAAAAACAATTAACCAACGATAGGGGATGCTCATGATGAGATTAGTTCATTCTAGAGTTTACACAAATATTTTCTACTATCAGACGCGTTATGGTACTTTTTTAATTTTTGAATTAACCCGTTTATGGGGGAAGCTCCGTGACACGAAATCAAAATTTATTGTTCAGTGCGCGTGTATCAACAAATGACAGCGTTGATGCAGTATAATCTCTGGAGAGCAGCCCTCAACAGAATAAATGCTCCGCCTAATAACAGCTTTCGATATTTCCCTCGATATTTCAACGCAATGTAGAATCAAAGCAGTGGGAGTACCTAAATAATTCTAGAACACGTTTAGTCGAACAACTTTTAACTCCTAACAATGATTGTTTCGAGTGAATTCAATATTTCACTGACCAAACGTTTTGAATCGGAATATAATGATATAGGGTACGGCTATTTTGACCCGATCGATGTTAAATGAAATAAGAAATTACACGCTATAAACGTTTATCATTGGCGAGGGTTGTGGTAACCATTGCGACGTAAAATTGTTTTATCATACTGATAATCTATATACATCGACATTCAGACGCTATTTTAAATCACATGTATGTCCGATACGATGCGCTGTGGATTAGTAGTAGAGCTGATAAATATCGAGAAATGAGACAACAACTTCGATTTCTATACAACTTTTTTTATTTTTATTTTTTACACACACAATTAAGCAAAAGCATTGCATGCATTATGCGTTCGTGTATAATAAATACTTCACACGAAATGAAATATAAATCCTGATAAGGTTGAAGGTATTAAAGAAAAACAGCGACATAAAATATGTGAAGAAAATCAAGATAAGGAGAATAAATAAACATGTGGTCAGTTCCTTTGTTATAACTGATACAATTGATTATGAACATTACCAAAGTTAGTTTCATTTTATGCATACAAAAAACAATAATTATAAATATAAAACAATAATTTAAATAAACATACTTAAATAAAATAATTAAAAAAATACATAAAATCTATATAATTCAAAGGGAAGAAATACATTTTATGTGATATAAAATTCACAAAACTTTTAGCGCATAAGACAACTATTGTCACTCAAACTAGATTTGTCATCTAACTCATTAAAAAATCATTCCACGCGAGTGCATTCAAAACGTACGTTTATCGCGTAGCAATCATTATAGTCCGATTCTCGTTGTTTTAATGTCATTCCGAGCTTTTTGGTCGTTGGTCGTCTTCTGATAAATTGGAATGTTATAAGTGCCAAGCATTTTGTCAAACAAAAACTTTCGCTTGAGTATGCCGTATTTCAAAGCTTCCCCTCGCTCATACCCTTCTTTATCAATGAGTCGATTAATCGTCTTTTTTTTTACAGATTTATAAACGGAATCTCTTTTTATCGCTTCGAACCATAACAATTTACTTCCAAAACTATTCATCATAGCTGTCACATAGACGCTTTTCATATCCTCATAAGCAGCTTCCCTGGCGTCATTAGCGCTAACGCCTTCCTCCGTGATCTCACTCACTTTGGCGTCGTATTTCAACTGACACCGACGGAAAGTTTCATCAACTATTTCCTCCCATCTCCGTAGAGGATGTCCAGTCATCGGACATAGCTTCTTCACTAGAAATAGACTGGGTTTTGTTAAGGGGTCCAAATATATCGCCTTTCATCGGAAAGTCTGACTCGGAATCCTCAGAGTCCGAATGTGACGTGTTTTTGTGTCTTAACACGTTGTCTTTCCTATTGAACATTTTCAAACAAATATCGCACTGATACATCACTCTCAAAGTTTTAACGTATATGTGGAGTAGTGGGGTAGAAGTTCAGATTTATGCCGATCCAATAATGGTGACGTTATTACTACCGCTAGATGGCGTCCGTTGTCTACATTTCTTATTCCGCTTGTTTACCACTTCGGAATTCTGGCGTCCGCGTTTTATATCGTCCAATGCAATCACAGATACATGTTTAGGTTCAGCCTGACGTTTCAGCATACTCTTAGCTATGGCAGTCGTTTTCTCAGCCGGAAGAACCATACGTATATACATGCAAGACGGCGATAATTTTCTTCCCGATCGCTTCTTGGTTTTTCTTTTCGTTCGCACCTCACGATTTTTATCTTTCTTTGATCTCAATCCAAATTTACTACCGTTACGTTTCTCAGAGTTATCCAATAAATCCATATTTTATCGACTTCACTGTCAGGCAAGCGAATAAACAATGACTTGTCAAAATTTCATTAAACCTTATTTATTTGTTTTTAATTCCAGTGTGTATATACCTCTTGAAGTAGTTGGGTTCTAATTTTAACACAGAACGCTTATTTTGACGAAGGTGACAAGCATATTGAGTGGTGCATAACTGATCCGTCTATCTTCATGCAATGACGACTACAGTATTTAGCACATCCACACCGCTGGCAAGTTATGTAGGAAGACAATTTCGCGTCACACCACCAGCATGTTTCGTTCTGCGGTAATGGAAGCGATGTCAAACTCATATTGAACTGTATGAAATTTGACATATCACGATAGTAGCGTTTCATCCGGATTTTGTTTTTACTCAATATCAAAAACTTGTCCGGATTTTAAAGCATCCATTCGTGAGCTTCTTGATCGTGAAATCCTATCCCCGATGTGTGAGTAATCATATCTCCGGTAAAAAGGTTGGAATGTCGTCTCGTTTCATAGCGACATTCGTTTTTCATTCGAATAAAAAGTCGTTCCGGTATATCTTCGACGTAAGTGTTGTCTATCGTACGATTAGCAATATCCAACCATACATGCGGTGTTGCAAAGTCTTCCAAAATAATTTGTCCGTAAATAATTTTAGAATGATAACCCGCTACGTCGAAACATTTCTTCAAAACGATATTAACAAAACCGCATGCGTTGGATACGCCGTGTCTTTTCTGAAGGTAAAAGCTTTCGGCGAGTATCGAATTTACGTTCTTACTACATTCCACATCATCGGGTAGCCGAAATGGAAAGCAGTTGTAATCCATGGTTTTACTTTAAAAAATCCGTACTGAATCAAACAAATACTTCGCTGGTTAAGCTTTCAATCGAGTATTCAATTGTTTTAGAATCTGATCCAACGAGTTCAAACTGTTTTTGAGTAATTTTTGGTTACGTTTAAGTATATAAATAATTTCAATATTTACTACGGCTACCAACATCGACCATCATCTAATTCGCGCGCGAAACTAGATCATTCGAGTAGTTCCGCCCCTTGTACCTCCCTCTTACCTCCTCATTTACAAATCGCGTTTGTATTAGATGATGGTCGATGTTGGTAGCCGTAGTAAATATTGAAATTATTTATATACTAAAACTAAAGTAAAACCATGGATTACAACTGCTTTCCATTTCGGCTACCCGATGATGTGGAATGTAGTAAGAACGTAAATTCGATACTCGCCGAAAGCTTTTACCTTCAGAAAAGACACGGCGTATCCAACGCATGCGGTTTTGTTAATATCGTTTTGAAGAAATGTTTCGACGTAGCGGGTTATCATTCTAAAATTATTTACGGACAAATTATTTTGGAAGACTTTGCAACACCGCATGTATGGTTGGATATTGCTAATCGTACGATAGACAACACTTACGTCGAAGATATACCGGAACGACTTTTTATTCGAATGAAAAACGAATGTCGCTATGAAACGAGACGACATTCCAACCTTTTTACCGGAGATATGATTACTCACACATCGGGGATAGGATTTCACGATCAAGAAGCTCACGAATGGATGCTTCAAAATCCGGACAAGTTTTTGATATTGAGTAAAAACAAAATCCGGATGAAACGCTACTATCGTGATATGTCAAATTTCATACAGTTCAATATGAGTTTGACATCGCTTCCATTACCGCAGAACGAAACATGCTGGTGGTGTGACGCGAAATTGTCTTCCTACATAACTTGCCAGCGGTGTGGATGTGCTAAATACTGTAGTCGTCATTGCATGAAGATAGACGGATCAGTTATGCACCACTCAATATGCTTGTCACCTTCGTCAAAATATGCGTTCTGTGTTAAAATTAGAACCCAACTACTTCAAGAGGTATATACACACTCGAATTAAAAACAAATAAATAAGGTTTAATGAAATTTTGACAAGTCATTGTTTATTCGCTTGCCTGACAGTGAAGTCGATAAAATATGGATTTATTGGATAACTCTGAGAAACGTAACGGTAGTAAATTTGGATTGAGATCAAAGAAAGATAAAAATCGTGAGGTGCGAACGAAAAGAAAAACCAAGAAGCGATCGGGAAGAAAATTATCGCCGTCTTGCATGTATATACGTATGGTTCTTCCGGCTGAGCAAACGACTGCCATAGCTAAGAGTATGCTGAAACGTCAGGCTGAACCTAAACATGTATCTGTGATTGCATTGGACGATATAAAACGCGGACGCCAGAATTCCGAAGTGGTAAACAAGCGGAATAAGAAATGTAGACAACGGACGCCATCTAGCGGTAGTAATAACGTCACCATTATTGGATCGGCATAAATCTGAACTTCTACCCCACTACTCCACATATACGTTAAAACTTTGAGAGTGATGTATCAGTGCGATATTTGTTTGAAAATGTTCAATAGGAAAGACAACGTGTTAAGACACAAAAACACGTCACATTCGGACTCTGAGGATTCCGAGTCAGACTTTCCGATGAAAGGCGATATATTTGGACCCCTTAACAAAACCCAGTCTATTTCTAGTGAAGAAGCTATGTCCGATGACTGGACATCCTCTACGGAGATGGGAGGAAATAGTTGATGAAACTTTCCGTCGGTGTCAGTTGAAATACGACGCCAAAGTGAGTGAGATCACGGAGGAAGGCGTTAGCGCTAATGACGCCAGGGAAGCTGCTTATGAGGATATGAAAAGCGTCTATGTGACAGCTATGATGAATAGTTTTGGAAGTAAATTGTTATGGTTCGAAGCGATAAAAAGAGATTCCGTTTATAAATCTGTAAAAAAAAAGACGATTAATCGACTCATTGATAAAGAAGGGTATGAGCGAGGGGAAGCTTTGAAATACGGCATACTCAAGCGAAAGTTTTTGTTTGACAAAATGCTTGGCACTTATAACATTCCAATTTATCAGAAGACGACCAACGACCAAAAAGCTCGGAATGACATTAAAACAACGAGAATCGGACTATAATGATTGCTACGCGATAAACGTACGTTTTGAATGCACTCGCGTGGAATGATTTTTTAATGAGTTAGATGACAAATCTAGTTTGAGTGACAATAGTTGTCTTATGCGCTAAAAGTTTTGTGAATTTTATATCACATAAAATGTATTTCTTCCCTTTGAATTATATAGATTTTATGTATTTTTTTAATTATTTTATTTAAGTATGTTTATTTAAATTATTGTTTTATATTTATAATTATTGTTTTTTGTATGCATAAAATGAAACTAACTTTGGTAATGTTCATAATCAATTGTATCAGTTATAACAAAGGAACTGACCACATGTTTATTTATTCTCCTTATCTTGATTTTCTTCACATATTTTATGTCGCTGTTTTTCTTTAATACCTTCAACCTTATCAGGATTTATATTTCATTTCGTGTGAAGTATTTAATATACACGAACGCATAATGCATGCAATGCTTTTGCTTAATTGTGTGTGTAAAAAATAAAAATAAAAAAAGTTGTATAGAAATCGAAGTTGTTGTCTCATTTCTCGATATTTATCAGCTCTACTACTAATCCACAGCGCATCGTATCGGACATACATGTGATTTAAAATAGCGTCTGAATGTCGATGTATATAGATTATCAGTATGATAAAACAATTTTACGTCGCAATGGTTACCACAACCCTCGCCAATGATAAACGTTTATAGCGTGTAATTTCTTATTTCATTTAACATCGATCGGGTCAAAATAGCCGTACCCTATATCATTATATTCCGATTCAAAACGTTTGGTCAGTAAAATATTGAATTCACTCGAAACAATCATTGTTAGGAGTTAAAAGTTGTTCGACTAAACGTGTTCTAGAATTATTTAGGTACTCCCACTGCTTTGATTCTACATTGCGTTGAAATATCGAGGGAAATATCGAAAGCTGTTATTAGGCGGAGCATTTATTCTGTTGAGGGCTGCTCTCCAGAGATTATACTGCATCAACGCTGTCATTTGTTGATACACGCGCACTGAACAATAAATTTTGATTTCGTGTCACGGAGCTTCCCCCATAAACGGGTTAATTCAAAAATTAAAAAAGTACCATAACGCGTCTGATAGTAGAAAATATTTGTGTAAACTCTAGAATGAACTAATCTCATCATGAGCATCCCCTATCGTTGGTTAATTGTTTTTGTATTTTTACATACGGGGAATTTTGTATTTTTGTACAAATTGTACAAACGCTTATTATTGCGCAACATTAGTATAAAACTATTTAAAAAAAAAAGTGAAT
This sequence comes from Mactra quadrangularis, assembly GCA_025267735.1. Taxonomy (NCBI): domain Eukaryota; kingdom Metazoa; phylum Mollusca; class Bivalvia; order Venerida; family Mactridae; genus Mactra; species Mactra quadrangularis. Next base: position 18,217,827 of record CM046299.1, read on the forward strand.
TGACTCAGAACTACGAGTATGTCCCATAAGAATTATGTTTTATGTAGTGACTAAACTAGTCGCGCTTTAAGAATGTGAAATTACACGAGATCTTTAAAGCCACTAGCTCGCAGATTTTGCTTTTTGTGAAATTACCCGTCCGTGTTTGTATGTTGTGTTAAGAAAATAAATTCTTAATATTCTAATTGACCTATAGATTAAAAGAAATGTAATATAAAGATCACTACAAAAACCCTTAAATAATCTATACCGTTACTAAAGGGGTGGGTTTCATGAATAAAATCACCGTTTTTTACAGTCGCGTGCCAATTGGCACTCAAATTGCCATTATAAGAACACTGCTTTACTGTTTCAACAACGTTTCTATACAATTTTAAACGTTTATATAAGTTGGTATTTAAGTTGAAATCTGTGATAGAGTAGCTTTAGGTATGAAAGGTAATTACGAAGATATCCATCAAATTTATATGACACTTTGACATAATAGGCCGAACTGTTTCATCGTGAATCGCTGTTGGTGCATTTTTTTTCAATGGTTGTTTAAAACAAAACGTTACATTTTAGGATGACAATAAACATGAGAGCAAATTTGTATGACCTTGTTGTTTTAGTCAGTAATGTTTAAAACTCTCTCTTGAGGTCATTAAACTACAAATATTTTTATTAAGAATGATAAATGTTTATAGCGCGTATTTCTAATTATAAAAAGAGTGACAAAGAAATCACCAACGTTTTAAATACCCCAACCATATTTTAATGTTCAACGGCAGTTTAAAACACTCAGAAATCAGCCGTATGAAATTTATATGAACATTTTAAGCATATTATGAACCGAGGGAATACTTTGTACCGTCTACGTTAAGGACCCTGAGGTGAATGTCTCAGACCTAAGTGTACATGAACGAACAGAATGACATGGATTTCAACCGAGTATTAAAACTTTGACTACATAAAAGGAGGTTTTTTTGAAAATGACAATGCTGTTTTGAATTAAGTCAAATCCATTGACATTTCATTAATTTTTCGCATAGTATGACTTAAATATAACTTGGGTCAAACGTAGTAGTTGATGTATAAATGAAAAGGAACTCTATTTTGTCACGCGTGTTTAACAAAATGTTTCTAAAATTGAATCGGCGAACACTTCGGACCAAATAGCTTTACATAGTCTATACCGTCATTAACGGGGCAGGTTTTTATGCATAAAATTACATCATTTTACATCCGTTAATTTACACTGAAAGTGTCATTATCAGAACGCTATTTTACTGTTTCCATTATGTTTCTATACAATTTTGAAAGTTTCAGAAAAGTTGGTATTAAACGAAATCTGTGAGCTTAGTAGCTTTAATGTGAGAGGTATTTATGTAGCACGGGCAATAACCTGTCCACTTTATGACCTTCTCGAGGTAATTAAACTTTTTTTTTATTTTTATAATAAATGATAAACGTTTATAGCGCGTTGTAACATTTAGGTGATGATGAACGAAAATGGGAATACTGAAAACGTTTTAAGTAATTTGTGCTATAACAGGCGTTCCACAAACGTTAAATGGTTAAAGAATCTGATTTAAACCCGATCTAAAATTTTAAGACCTTTTCTTATAATGATACTCATGCCGTAATCATTATGTTCAGTAACTTCTGTAAAGACCCGTCCAATCACAGTCTGTGAATAACTCATACGTCACATTTTAGCCTGCAAAACTTGGTCTAAAAATAGAAATTACGAAATTAAGATGCTGTTAATAGTGTTTCGGCTAGATGTAAGCTACGCATCTATTGGTCGACACAAAGGTCATCTCGATGTGACCCTCGACGCGAGCCTTCCTGCGCGACAGTGGTCTATAGGATATCTGTTTACGGAGATTGATTGCTAAATGGATAAAACTTACCTCGATCATACATTTCTTCTATGACCCGTCGAGTATATTACAACCGCGTTTTACTATATACTTTACTTAACAATACATCCAGTTAAGGGATCATAAATTAGCCCATTAAGTCGGCAATTAAATGTCCATATAACTGTCTAAAATGCATAAAATGTTTTATTATCCAATATACTAAGTAAAATAGTATTTTAATACTCAAACGTAGACCACGTCTTGTCAGACATGTATTTTTTAATTTGATACATTAGCTAATGATTAATGCGTTACAGTTTTTTGTTCAATACTTAAAAAAAAGAAGATATCTCTATGCCACAATTAGATTTCAACAGCGAACTTAAGGTTATGAAGTGTCGTTTCTGGAGCCCGCTCGACTATATGCGTGTTTGTTTAAGTTAGCTAAAACGGATAGAAAAACAGTCGCAGACCGGTGCAACGGACTCCAGAGGGTCCATAGATACTAAAAATAGTATTATCTCCATTGGCAACAAAATTTCCTGAAAGTCTGCGAGGGTGTCAGAAACAGTCGCAGACCAGTTAAAACATCTCGAGAGGGTCCAAAGACGAAAAATATATCATTTTCTATATTGGCACCAAAATTTCCTGAAAGTCTGCTAGGGTGTCAGAAACGGTCGCAGACCGGTTCAATCGACTCGGGAGGGTCCAAAGAGGAAAAATATATCATTTTCTATATTGGCACCAAAATTTCCTGAAAGTCTGCGAGGGTGTCAGAAACAGTCGCAGACCGGTTCAATCGACTCGGGAGGGTCCAAAAAAGGTAAAATATAACATTTTCTATATTGGCATTAACATTTCCTGAAAGTCTGCGAGAGTGTTAGAAATATTGGCAGTCGGGTTCAATCGACTGGGGAGGGTCCAAAGACACCAAATAAAACATTTTCTATATTGGCACCAAACTTTCCTGAAAGTCTGCGAGAGTGTCAGAAATAGTCGCAGAACCAAATGTTTAATCATCAGTTATTAAGTTAAATATAACGAGCTTTAGACACTTACAACATTACCAAACTTTTACTTTGAGTTAGTTTGAGTTAAATCGAAGTGATCCTTGCTTGGAGCCCTGGTCACATCCATCAGCTTGATAAGGAAATTAGTTCAAACCAATCCATCTAGGCGCCGGTAAACGTCTTTTAAAAGTCACGATCACCGCCTTGGTAGCATTAGCAATTAATCATCGCCCCTTCATCCGCCTAGTAGAAAAATAAACCATCAAGGAGCTCATAAACGTCTTTTCATAGTCACGATCACCGCCCATCGCGTCAAATAGATATATATATTTTTTTTATACATTATAGCAATCAATCAACGCCTTCTTATCAGTCAGCTTGGCGCGGAAATTAGTTCAAACCGATCCATCAAGGCGTTGGTAAACGTCTATTAAAAGTTGTGGTAATCAATCAATGTCGTAGTTCGTGACAAAAAATGGTAACTAGAGCCTTTCATGTTGAATATTAATGACGTGACACCTGTCAATTTTGACCACCCGCGGAGATGGCGGTCATTTTGAATATATAATGAGCTTAGGATCTAGGATCAGTAGGTGCGATTACAGGGCATTCTCTACTACATGTACTCAGTATTAATTTTCTGACTTTTGAAAAAACGAGCAATAATATGAAGAAACAATTCCTTTACTTTACTTGAGAAAACACGAAAAATGTGTGTTTCTTAATATTATATAAAATGTCAAAACAAAACAAAGTCCTGAATTTCTACCTGTTTCTATGTATATTTCAACAACAAAAATCTATCAAATAAGTTATCTCTATACATATACATGTGTATAAGTTTGGGAGCAAAAATACAAAAGAATGAATATGTGAAAATTAACATGGGGCTACGGACTCTACACCACACCAGTATCTGTTTCTATCACATATTTAAAGCTGTTTGTTTGGTTTTAAGTGTAATTATCCTTTAAAAAACAATAAACTTCAACTTACAAACACTACAAATATATATTTAAGTATCTTCTGAAATGTCTAATGTATCAGTTTGACCATTAAAGAAATCTATCAGAAAATTTATAAATTACGTCAAATTTAACATTATTTTCAACAGAATGAAGATTGTCAAGACATACAGTATTTAGATGCATAGCTAGTCAGCACAAGAACGAAACTAAGAAAATTAAAAACGTTTTATAATTTTCCTGCGTGAAAAAAGATATAAATATTTCAGGGGCTACGGACTCTACAGGGCTACGGACAGCACTTATTTGTCTTTAGATTTTTTTTGTTCTTCTTCTGATTTAATTCCTTTCCTGCATTACCTACATGGCACAACCAAAAACAGAAAACGTAATAAAACAGCAGCTATGTTTCTTTATATTTTGTCAGCACACAGTTTAAAACAGGGGCTACGGACTCTACATAAAATTTACAATGTTCAGTAGTTATTTTCCAAAAAGAAAATGCATATGCTCTGAAAAACTTCATTTGGGTTAGATAAAAATAATTATAAACTGTAATAGTAAAAAAGTGATACAAGTGAAATAAAGCAGTAACATTGTTTTAAAGTCTATCAAAAATGGTAACGTAAATCTCTAACTTGCGTTACAAGGGTACATGTTTACTATTTCATGAATATTTTCTTAAATATTGATTATAAATAAATTTCGTAAATAACACCGTATACCTGTATGTCAGTCAGAGATAGCAAACACATCAAAATAACTGTAACAAACAAACACTTTTCAAAACAACTGATGAAAAAAGAACAAAACCTCAATGAGACTCAAAAACAGTGTAAAAAACAGGGTTTTTAGGGAATATAATCCTAAATAATTAAAAAAATGGCAATAGAACATATATAAAACTATACATCATCAGAAAGCTCTCAAGATAACGTGTTGGAAAAAAATACTCTTCATTTAATTTAAAATGAACTTTTCTGAATATCTCAATGTAACATTGGAAAAATCAAAAGGTCCCATTTATCTTGGCTTAGCCGATACCATTCCTATAAACAACATCAAAAGCCTTCTTAAAATCTACGAAGGCACATTAAAGTTTTTTTTGTTTTCATGCTTTAATACTTTGTTAATAATAGACGTTAAAACAAAAATGCAATCAGTTGTACTTTTTTTACTTCTAAATCCAAATTGAAATTGGTTTAATTTATTATTATTTTCAGCCTATTTTCTGAGTCTTGTATCAAGAATAATAGAACAAAGTTTTGCAAAAATACTACTAAGACTTATGCCTCTATAACTATTTACATTGTTCAAGTCTCCCTTCTTGGGGATTGGTACAATAATACCATTTGTCCAACTTTTTGGATAAATACAATTTACAAACATAAAATTAAACAATTTACATAAAAGTGGTGCCAATTGAACTTTGCATTCAATAAACATTTCAGGTAGCAATTTGTCAAGACCACTACTTTTACCCCTTTTAAGCGAAGAGATAGCGTTTATAATCTCATCACATGAGATATCAGAATCTAGCTGCTCAACACTAACATTGTTTTCTTCAGAAATTAAAGAAAGTTCAACATCATCATTAAAAAATCCATCATCATCTGAAAAAACCGTTTTAAAGTGATTAAAAAATTCTTCAGGACTAATATTAATCTCCCTACTACTTGGAGCCTGTTTTAACCGTTTTACTTCATTCCAAAACTTTTTGGGTTGATGAGCAGCTAATTCATGAAAATTTTGTTTTTGACAATATTTGTATTTTGCGCGAGCTCTTCGCTTAATACGCCGATAAGTACGACGTTTTTCTATCAACAAATTACGATTTTCATTTGATCGATATTTGTTATTAACTTTATTTATATGACGCAGTTCACGTTTTGCATTTTCGCATTCTAAAGTAAACCACGGACTTTTGTATCTTGGATTCTTACCAGTACACGTCCTGCATACTTTACCGAAAATGGAAAGTAAAGATGAAAACTGGTCAACCCCAGTGTCAAGATCAATATTTTTAGATATGACATCATCTACAATGGCATTGTAATTGTCTAGATTGTCACAAAATAAATGTTTATATGCATCACAATTTTCATCATTCCAAATAATTTTATAAGTAACACTATTTTCAAACGCAATGCTTGGTTGACTGTGTTTACTTTTCAAGTTAATCTGTATTGGAACGTGATCGGAAAATGAATATAAATCATGGACAATAAAGTTATTAATAAGATGAAAGACATCATTGGACAAAAGTACATAGTCAATCATGCTATTGCCTTTGGAGGACATATGAGTATAGCTACCAATGCCAGCATCATCACCAACTCGACCATTTACAATTTTGATATCACTACTTAAACATAGATCTAATAGCTTATTGCCTAGAACATTTACTGATTTATCCATAGTGAATCTATGAGGTAGTATACAAACATCATCATCGTCATCATCATTGATATGTGACGAGACAAAAGAATCTTGCTCTAAAACATCAGATTTTTCACCACATCTGGCATTTAGATCACCAATAACAGATATTTTACCCATATTATTATATTTTTGAATACTGATTTCAAGCAGATCAAATATACCTGTATCATTATACCAGTAATACAGAGAATTACTTGGAGGAATATAGATAAAACATATAAACAGATCGTCATCAAAACCAAAAAAAGAACGATCAAGTTTAACCCAAATACTGCCACTGTCACTTATTTCACATACAGAAATACAATCCTTAATAGAGTGTTTATACATCAAGCAGATGCCTCCATGACCACGTTTGGACTTCAAACTTTCTAGTCTAGGTACACTTACAACATCATACCCCTGAAGATTAAATGTTTGGTCCGTATTTTGCCAGGTTTCACCAAAAAACAAGATCTCAAAATTTTGTACTAAATTTAAGAACTCTTCATCGTCAATACATGATTTTAATCCACCTACATTCCATGACAAAATACTTAAATCGTCACACTTTTCATGACGTCATGACAGCATTTTTGCCCTGTTTACGAGCATCTAACATAATTGGAATCAATTCCTTCCTGCGTTCCTTAACTTCAGTTGGATACTGATCAGCCACATTATAAACTGTATGCTTCAAATTAGTACTCTTTAGAGCATGCTTAATAATTAATTTTGACTGTGAATCTAACTTAGCAACAATTGGTCTAACTTTTCCAGGTATTACACGACCAATTCTATGAGCACGCTCAATTAAAATCTTTGATTTGGCATTATTAATACCCAGAACTTTTTCACAAAAGACAGTACACTTTTCAGCACAGTTTTCACTTAAACCACCATGTGATGCCGATTGTTCAGAGGGCTGTGATTCCATAACTATTGGCTGAGATAATATATCAATCGAAGGCGTGTCTTGTGATTCAGGTATAACATGGTTAGATGTTAATGACGTAGGGTTAAATGGTTCACCTTCGGGTAACATGGATAATAATCTGTGTTAATAGGCTGTACCTTTCTTCACAGTTTGCACATTGGTTGTGAAGTAACGCCGTAGTCGGCGCTCTTTGTCTCGGAACACAATTAACTGATAATTGCAGTTAGGCCTAAAAAAATAGGTTTGTTTCGGGTTTCCCGACCGACCGTATTTTTCGCAGATTTCCGATTTTTTTATTTTTTTTTAGTAAACATTATGACCAAAATGTCGAAAAAAAAACGGGGAAACGGGTGAACTGGTTTTTAATCTTTCCTACTTAGTTGTTAATACGTGGTTGAAGTTGTAAATAGACGTGCATAGTAGCAATCTCCGAACTGAATAGTCGTTTATTCGGCGAGAAAGTAACGTAGACGAATAAACGGCAGTCGTCAATTTCAATAAGTTGATTGATCGGGAAATTCAATTTCTAAATGTCATCTCAGTTATAATAATATTTATTTCAAGAAGTAGTCATGACTTATTACGTAACAAATTGTCAAATGCATATCGGGAGTGTCTGTATTTTAATTGTTTACAAGTAGCAATTGAAATCAATATTAATCCTTTGTTTGATAACGAACACGTTTTCAGCAAGTTTTCACACTTAATCGATGTGATAGCGTATGCTTTATTGTGTGATCATGGAGTCTAATTTGATTAAATTGTTATTAAGCATAAATTCGTAAAACAAGCGTGACCTAGTTTTTATAATTGTTGACTACATGTTAGGTAAACTATCGGCTATCGGCGATCGCACAAAACATCTTTGTGTATAAGTTTACTGATACCTAAGTCGCCCTTTCTGTTAAAACTTCGCTCTATTAGCACATCAAAGCGAAATCGAAGTCGCCGACATTTTCGGAAAATCAATGAAACAAATTATGACCCAGATTATGACAGTCCTCGAGACCTCGATTTAACGACGGATGGAGCGTATGTTTCATCCGCATTTCTTATGGTAATCGACCAATCAACTACGCGGGAGTTGTGCTGTTAGTATACACGCTTCAAAAGCCGATAATTAGTGACTCGCTTGTTTATTGATGGCCCCTGTGTATATTGTCACCTTTAAGACCAACCAACGTCCGCTTAAAAATCAATAGTGCTATATGTCGGGCCGATAAGATTAATATCGTAATTAAACGATTGAAATTAACAAACACTTGTCAAACTGTGATTCTACAATAATAAAAGTAGATACTGCTTTTTGGATGCTTGCCGTTAAATTGATAATTGTATTTAATTATGAGCATGTTGTGACGCAGTTTAAATCTATATAGACGTAATAGCCAGTTTGCAAATGTTTTTTTTAAGACAAAGTTGACAACAACAATAAACTCTGATTAAATGATAATAATAATCGTTAAATTCCACGTCAAAATAATCGTAAAAAACTATTTTACATTGAATTATTTTCTTTTCGTACTGTCATACATTTTCGCGACCGACGCTATCGCCAATAAAGTGAAACATCGTTCAAATTACGTTGTAATTAAATTATGCTTTATCATTTTGATTTTTAGATTTTCTTAATTTAGCAATAAGTTCCCTCAATTTTTCGATTTCTAGAATAAACATCGGTTGAATATGTGAAAATTTTAAAATATTCGTCACATAATCTATCAGTTAAAATCGTGTTTTAGACTCTAAAAACAATAAATAGCATCTATTTCTACATGAAAAGCATGATTTAACAAAAGGTATGATATTTATAGCAGACTGTATTTTTAAAGAAAATATTTAAACAAAGAAAGGTCAAAATTTAGGACATTTTGAACATATTTTTAAAATGACTCTTCATGCTTTTTATCTCTGTTGATGAATATATACCAGCAAGCAAACATGCTAAACCAGAAGATCTGATCAATTTAAATGAAAAATAAATATTTTTAGTTAACAATTTGATACAAAATCACTATATTCGGTGAATTTTACAAAAGTTACAACAAAGGCATTGTCATACTGAATGTGATTTTATACATGGGTCTGTTTGTCATATGTGACATAAACTATAACGTAAATGTAGTTTTATAAAATCTCATGCAGAAAATATGGATAATAGACTCCAACTTTTGGCTATGGGTCCACTTTTCTCAGTATTAAAGAGAGTCTTGGGCTCCTACTTGTAAAATCCTAGTGAGAACCCTGAAATCTTAGTAGTTGGAGTTATTGCATAAAGCTTCAACAACAACATTAAAATCTATAGACGAAAACATGTGAAGTATAGTGACCCCTGAAAATTTGATTTTGACCCCTGAAAATTTTGACTGAAGGGTCATTGACCCTTGAGTCTTAAAGTCTAGTTTAAGCCCTGTACAACTTAATTAAGATTCACCAGAAATAGAATCTGTTTCTTATCAGAGTCATAGTCATATTAAACTGGGTATATACCTTTAACCGCATTAAATATGTGAGATGTACAGATTTTGAAGTCAATTATTTAAGTGAAATGCCAGTTAAGCTGAAACTGTTTACTAATACATGTACATGTACTTTGTACACCTGAAACAAAAAACTTGACTCAAATTTACACTAATAATTATGTTAAAACCAATAATAACGAACATTATATTGATTTTAATTGTAAAAAAAAATACTAAAAAAAAAAAAATTCCGACCTACCGACCCGATGTTTTTCGGGAGATGAAACCAGAAACATAACTATTTTTTTAGGCCTTAATCATTGTGAAGAAAAGAAAATGTAAACACCAGACTCGAGTTATAGGAAATAATTAATCAAAATGTACCCATGTGTTAGCATTGAAAATCCGTATATTGTTCATTCAACATAAACCAAAGTAGCATAGTATTCGGATAGACATATTCGGACACGAAAATCGAAACATATGATATTAACATACCTCGAATATTGGTTTGAATTTATAAAAACTATTTTTAAAATTAGTACTGGCTCCAAAATTTGCCTGATAACATTTTATTTACTCATTTTAGTTTAAAGGGGGCAAATGTCCGCCCTCCAAAAAACTTAGGGGGGCAAATGTCCGCCCTGTCAAAAACCATGAGGGGGCAAATGTCCGCCCTTCAAAAAACTCAGTGGGCAAATATCCGCCCTGTCAAAAAAAGGGGCAAATGTCGGGGGGGGGCAAATGTCCGGGGGGCAAATGTCCGGATACCCAAAGTAACAATTTGAGGCAACTTCGCGAAAACTGATTACAAAAAGTAAAAATGGCTCTTTATATAAAAATAAACAATATTTCAATAAAAACCCAGTCTATGTCAATAAAACATTATAAATATAGACAAAATCCACCAAATAATAGCACAATCTCACCCTTATTAAGATAAAATCCAATAAAATTTAAAAAAACATGTGGTGCCTTTTTCTTCAACCAGAGTTACCGTTCGTGATTTTCCAACCTTTTTGATGACCATATAGATTAAGAAGAAACAAAGTAATGTTAACACAGATATGTTAAAAACATTTAAACATTATTTAATTACTAATTATATTTCTAAAATTTGAATCTCATTTAAGTCTCTTTCTACTATAAATATCTTTTGACTTTATGAGAGAAACAAAACCATTTAGATCAACATTATTTACAAAATCCTTATATAAATCTAACCTTATGCTAATGGGAATTATAGTAAACCAGGAACCATATCTGTGTAAAACTACGGAAACTTAGCAAATTTAAGTTAATACTGCACACTTTTTTGGAACGGAAAAAACTCGTATAAATAGCATTTCTTTTCTTGATCTTGAGGTATATCGAATGTAAATTCTTAGGAGCTAGGCCAGAATTGACGAGTTAACACACACTACCACATACGACCACAAACCTTCACATACTACCGTCATACATGATACCATGCTTTTTTAATAATATGTTTGTTAAAGCCACTAAACGAAGACAAAATCTTTATCATCTATTTAAAAACAAGTAAAACCATCAAAAAGACAATAGAATATAACTGCCTTTGGATTATAATAACTCTCTCTAGCGGGTTCCCTTTTAGGGATCAAGTTATTCAAAATATCAATTTCTTATAAAAGTAGGGTACTTTTATAACATGCAAATTAGATTACGGAGATATCCTCTCAGCCAATCAAGTTGCTTAAAAGGTGTTTGATAAAACTTACACAAAATTGTAAAGTGTTGGATATGTCATATCGTTTTTCCAGTGATTTACTCGAGAAATCAGTGCGTGCAAATTTTGAGTACGCAAACATCTAAACTGGTGCTAAAAAGAAACGCCTCATTTCAACTAGGTACATAATTTTCGTGATTACATAAATGTTGTCACCCAGTAAGAAGTCCTTGGTGACATGCGCAACGTGAGGTATGTCGTTACTATGCTGATAGACACAGTCATAACGTTGCCCGAATATAGAGACACTCACAGAGCATAAAAGCTAGTATATGTGATGTGTCCTCGAGATTACCTTAGCCAACAACAAGTTGTGGCCTAAACTCGTTTTGAAACATTGATAAATCTGAGGGCGTTACATAAGCCAAGACGCGAATCCTTACTGAGCTCTTCATTATTTCAACACCACGGCCGCGATGATACGAGCAGAGAGATAAACGTTGATGACGGTGGCATATCTTAAGAACTCTTTACGCCAAACAAGAAGATTTCCGTTGTTTGTCGCCTTTTTTGACATACACGGTTGTCTTTCACCACACATGACGTAGATACTGCCATGAAAATCTGTCACGCGAATGTCGTTGGCGTAAATATAAATTATCTAGTTGTCTTGGCTTACCGACATTACACTCATTCTACCTGAACGTGGCCTATCAGCAAACGTTTTTGTATAACGTAAGACTTAATGGGTTCGTTTCTTTTTCCCGTCAATATATGTTCATGTATGAAACTATTTACATGATTTCGTGAGTTTTAATTGGCTTTCGCACGAAATTCACTATACAAAACGTGTATTTATCAAAGCAGAAAAATTGTTGATTTAAGATATAAAGTTGTGGTTATTTTTAGCCACGACGGGATGTTCCGATCTAGTTCGTTGATTTCCATGATTTTCCGTACAGTCATAACGTTGGGTTTTATCGCTAATTTCAAAATAATATTAGTATAAATTCTGGAGCTAATACTTGTGTTTTTTTGTATCTTAGATGCGTTTTATAAATTCATTGAATGTTTGCATGAGTTTTAAGCAAAAGCATGATACTTGACAATTATCAGCGTTCTATTTAGTAAAGGGGCTTTAATTATTTGGATAAAATATCAAAATAACGTAAATCATTGAGCATGTAGCTCGTGATAACACACTTAATTTGAAAAGTTTGTTGTAACCCAGCAAACAAATGACGTCGTACAGACGTCATATAAACGTTGGACCCCAACGTCGGGTTGACTTCGCCCCATAGTTGGATTTGAAAGTTTTTTAGACGGTAGATTTCCGACGTCGTATTAACGTCTGACCCCGACGTCATATTAACGTCGCCTCGTTGTTAGATTTTAAAGTTTTTTAGACGGTAGGTTTCCGACGTCGTATTAACGTCTGACCCCGACGTCGTATTAACGTCGCCCCATAGTTGGATTTGAAAGTTTTTTAGACGGTAGATTTCCGACGTTGTATTAACGTCTGACCCAGACGTCTTATTAACGTCGCCTCGTTGTTGGATTTGAAAGTTTTTTAGACGGTAGGTTTCCGACGTCGTATTAACGTCTGACCCCGACGTCTTATTAACGTCGCCCCGTAGTTGGATTTGAAAGTTTTTTAGACGGTAGATTTCCGACGTCGTATTAACGTCTGACCCCGACGTCTTATTAACGTCGCCTCGTTGTTGGATTTGAAAGTTTTTTAGACGGTAGATTTTCGACGTCGTATTAACGTCTGACCCAGACGTCGTATTAATGTCGTATGTTGGTTGGATTTGACAGTTTTTTAGCCGTTGGATGACCAACGGATATACGACGTGGTACAATCAATATGTATCCAAGGTAAATCCAACCAAAATCAGACCTGAACAAAACAATTGCATGACAAGAATCTAAATACACGTAAAACAACACAAATAAGTTTATCATTGGTATTTTTACTTTGAATTTTGTTTAAGTAATACGATAAAAAAATAAAATCACAATGAATACGACATTAAAATATACAATAAAATGTTACAATTATACACATAAATGTTTCGAACTAAACATGCTGATTTCTTAATTAATTCATCTCACATTAATAATGTCTAATGAAAAAACACGTTATCAGCACTTGTACTATGATTCTATATCTGTATTACTGGCCATTAAAATCGTAGTTCAGACAATATACTTATTAAAAATATTGAGTTAAGATTACTTGAAATACTGAAATCTAAAATAGTACATCTCTGCTAGATACTAAGTCATATGTGCATACATGGAAATGAAAAAGTAGACAATTTAGCTAAAGAATCTTTAAACCTTCAACCAGTAGATATCAAGTTACCAAGTACCGACTTCAAATGTTCAATCAAGTGTTCAATAATAAGAGGAGTATAATTTCTAAAAAAATGATCCGGACAATCGTTCCTAAATGTTTGTGTAGATCATCTAAACACAGTAGTTTCCATTGACATAGACCTTGACTAGTTCTGAAAATATAAGAAATTAGCTTACTTAAAAATAATAAGGGCGAACGGACCTCATGCCGCTTAATTAAAGAAAATGGTTGAGTTTTGGCAGTATCACTTCACTCAAAGTAAGTACTTATTGATTATTTTTCAAATGATATCTGCAAATTTCAACCATTTAAGCGGGAAAATTTTCTAAAACACAAATAAAACTTACGCATTTTTAAAAAAAGACCTTTTAATTTCTTAGCAATTTGAGTTTTCTATGTCGAACAACTCCAGTGCTATTAGCGCTTTGATAATTTTGTTTTCGATGTCCAACAAATCCAGTGCTTTCAGCGCTTTGATCATTTATGATGTCAAACCATACTTTCATGTCTCTTTTTGTCTTATGATAAATAGGAAAATGGGTGGGTGCGCTCAAAGCTTCGTGTGGGCATACAGCGTCGTGCCATAAATGATCAACTTTTTAATTGCGTCAACAAACGTACACAAGGCATAAAACTCAACAAACACATAAAACTCGCTTACCTCATCAATTACAATTCATTGAAGTTCGTTCACGTTGCTTCTTAATGAATTTGGCAAGCAAGGTCACGGATTGTTTTCAACACCTTCTGGATCTCGTCAACTCTAAGTCAAGACATTTCTTGAAACGATGCTTTCCAACTCTTTAAAACATCCCTGACACGCCAATTACTTTAAATTCCTTTTGGTATCACTAGAAATGTCTTTGCCGTGATGAATAATTTTACCCGCCCGTTAAATATCAACCTTCTAGAAAAAGCGACCACGCTACACAGAAGTTCTACACTTATGATTCAGGAAAGTTAGTTACTTACTTGTTTAAACACATTTTCCCGATGCCCTACGTAGTAAGCAACCTATTTACACAAAAATCATACCTGCGCAGTGAGATGCGCAGTGGCTACAGGGCCCCAAAGTCGCCCCTCATCCTGGTGTCCCGAGATTTGCACGGGTATTCTCGGTACCTAAACGTGGTGGGTTTGGTGTTTAAACACGTTTTTCAGGTGCCCTAGATGGTTAGCAACCTAACTGCAAAAAATCACATTCGCACACCGAGGTGCGCCATGGCAACAGAGCCGCAAAGTATACCGTGCAATATGGCTATATGTGGCTATAGAACAGCAAAAAACAGGACCCTCATCCTGGTGTCCCGAGGTTTGCACGCGTTTTTTGGTACCTGAATGTAGTTACTTACTTGTTTAAACACATTTTCCCGATGCCCTACGTAGTTAGCAACCTATTTACACAAATATCATACATGCGCATTGAGATGCGCAGTGGCTACAGGGCCCCAAAGTCGCCCCTCATCCTGGTGTCCCGAGATTTGCACGGGTATTCTCGGTACCTAAACGTGGTGGGTTTGGTGTTTAAACACGTTTTTCAGGTGCCCTAGATGGTTAGCAACCTAACTGCAAAAAATTACATTCGCACACCGAGGTGCGCCATGGCAACAGAGCCGCAAAATATACCGTGCAATATGGCTTTATGTGGCTATAGAACAGCAAAAAACAGGCCCCTCATCCTGGTGTCCCGAGGTTTGCACGCGTTTTTTGGTACCTGAATGTAGTTACTTACTTGTTTAAACACATTTTCCCGATGCCTTACGTAGTTAGCAACCTATTTACACAAAAGTCATACCTGCGCCGTGAGATGCGCAGTGGCTACAGGACCCCAAAGTCGCCCCTCATCCTGGTGTCCCGAGATTTGCACGGGTATTCTCGGTACCTAAACGTGGTGAGTTTGGTGTTTAAACACGTTTTTCAGGTGCCCTAGATGGTTAGCAACCTAATTGCAAAAAATCACATTCGCACACCGAGGTGCGCCATGGCAACAGAGCCGCAAAGTATACCGTGCAATATGGCTATATGTGGCTATAGATCAGCAAAAACAGGCCCCTCATCCTAGTGTCCCGAGGTTTGCACGCGTTTTTTGGTACCTAAATGTAGTTACTTACTTGTTTAAACACATTTTCCCGATGCCCTACGTAACTAGCAACCTATTTACACAAAAATCATACATGCGCATTGAGATGCGCAGTGGCTACAGGGCCCCAAAGTCGCCCCTCATCCTGGTGTCCCGAGATTTGCACGGGTATTCTCGGTACCTAAACGTGGTGGGTTTGGTGTTTAAACACGTTTTTCAGGTGCCCTAGATGGTTAGCAACCTAACTGCAAAATATCACATTCGCACACCGAGGTGCGCCATGGCAACAGAGCCGCAAAGTATACCGTGCAATATGGCTATGTGTGGCTATAGAACAGCAAAAAACAGGCCCCTCATCCTGGTGTCCCGAGGTTTGCACGCGTTTTTTGGTACCTGAATGTAGTTACTTACTTGTTTAAATACATTTTCCCGATGCCCTACGTAGTTAGCAACCTATTTACACAAAAATCATACCTGCGCATTGAGATGCGCAGTGGCTACAGGGCCCCAAAGTCGCCCCTCATCCTGGTGTCCCGAGATTTGCACGGGTATTCTCGGTACCTAAACGTGGTGGGTTTGGTGTTTAAACACGTTTTTCAGGTGCCCTAGATGGTTAGCAACCTAACTGCAAAAAATCACATTCGCACACCGAGGTGCGCCATGGCAACAGAGCCGCAAAATATACCGTGCAATATGGCTATATGTGTCTATAGAACAGCAAAAAACAGGCCCCTCATCCTGGTGTCCCGAGGTTTGCACGCGTTTTTTGGTACCTGAATGTAGTTACTTACTTGTTTAAACACATTTTCCCGATGCCTTACGTAGTTAGCAACCTATTTACACAAAAATCATACCTGCGCCGTGAGATGCGCAGTGGCTACAGGGCCCCAAAATCGCCCCTCATCCTGGTGTCCCGAGATTTGCACGGGTATTCTCGGTACCTAAACGTGGTGAGTTTGGTGTTTAAACACGTTTTACAGGTGCCCTAGATGGTTAGCAACCTAACTGCAAAAAATCACATTCGCACACCGAGGTGCGCCATGGCAACAGAGCCGCAAAGTATACCGTGCAATATGGCTATATGTGGCTATAAATCAGCAAAAACAGGCCCATCATCCTAGTCTCCCGAGGTTTGCACGCGTTTTTTGGTACCTAAATGTAGTTACTTACTTGTTTAAACACATTTTCCCGATGCCCTACGTGGTTAGCAACCTATTTACACAAAAGTCATACATGCACAGTGAGATGCGCAGTGGCTACAGGGGCCCAAAGTCGCCCCTCATCCTGGTGTCCCGAGATTTGCACGGGTATTCTCGGTACCTAAACGTGGTGGGTTTGGTGTTTAAACACGTTTTTCAGGTGTCCTAGATGGTTAGCAACCTAACTGCAAAAAATCACATTCGCACACCGAGGTGCGCCATGGCAACAGAGCCGCAAAGTATACCGTGCAATATGGCTATATGTGGCTATAGAACAGCAAAAAACAGGCCCCTCATCCTGGTGTCCCGAGGTTTGCACGCGTTTTTTGGTACCTGAATGTAGTTACTTACTTGTTTAAACACATTTTCCCGATGCCTTACGTAGTTAGCAACCTATTTACACAAAAATCATACCTGCGCCGTGAGATGCGCAGTGGCTACAGGGCCCCAAAGTCGCCCCTCATCCTGGTGTCCCGAGATTTGCACGGGTATTCTCGGTACCTAAACGTGGTGAGTTTGGTGTTTAAACACGTTTTACAGGTGCCCTAGATGGTTAGCAACCTAACTGCAAAATATCACATTCGCACACCGAGGTGCGCCATGGCAACAGAGCCGCAAATTATACCGTGCAATATGGCTATATGTGGCTATAGAACAGCAAAAAACAGGCCCCTAATCCTGGTGTCCCGAGGTTTGCACGCGTTTTTTGGTACCTGAATGTAGTTACTTACTTGTTTAAACACGTTTTCCCGATGCCCTACGTAGTTAGCAACCTATTTACACAAAAATCATACCTGCGCCGTGAGATGCGCAGTGGCTACAGGGCCCCAAAGTCGCCCCTCATCCTGGTGTCCCGAGATTTGCACGGGTATTCTCGGTACCTAAACGTGGTGGGTTTGGTGTTTAAACACGTTTTTCAGGTGCCCTAGATGGTTAGCAACCAAACTGCAAAAAATCACATTCGCACACCGAGTTGCACCATGGCAACAGAGCAGCAAAGTATACCGTGCAATATGGCTATATGTGGCTATAGAACAGCAAAAACAGGCCCCTCATCCTGGTGTCCCGAGGTTTGCACGCGTTTTTTGGTACCTAAATGTAGTTACTTACTTGTTTAAACACATTTTCCCGATGCCCTACGTAGTTAGCAACCTATTTACACAAAAATCATACCTGCGCCGTGAGATGCGCAGTGGCTACAGGGCCCCAAAGTCGCCCCTCATCCTGGTGTCCCGAGATTTCCACGGGTATTCTTGGTACCTAAACGTGGTGAGTTTGGTGTTTAAACACTTTTTTCAGGTGCCCTAGATGGTTAGCAACCTAACTGCAAAAAATCACATTCGCACACCGAGGTGCGCCATGGCAACAGAGCCGCAAAGTATACCGTGCAATATGGCTATATGTGGCTATAGATCAGCAAAAACAGGCCCCTCATCCTAGTGTCCCGAGGTTTGCACGCGTTTTTTTGGTACCTAAATGTAGTTACTTACTTGTTTAAACACATTTTCCCGATGCCCTACGTAGTTAGCAACCTATTTACACAAAAATCATACCTGCGCAGTGAGATGCGCAGTGGCTACAGGGCCCCAAAGTCGCCCCTCATCCTGGTGTCTCGAGATTTGCACGGGTATTCTCGGTACCTAAACGTGGTGGGTTTGTTGTTTAAACACGTTTTTCAGGTGTCCTAGATGGTTAGCAACCTAACTGCAAAAAGTCACATTCGCACACCGAGGTGCGCCATGGCAACAGAGCCGCAAACCTATACCGTGCAATATGGCTATATGTGGCTATAGAACAGCAAAAAACAGGCCCCTCATCCTGGTGTCCCGAGGTTTGCACGCGTTTTTTGGTACCTGAATGTAGTTACTTACTTGTTTAAACACATTTTCCCGATGCCCTACGTAGTTAGCAACCTATTTACACAAAAATCATACCTGCGCATTGAGATGCGCAGTGGCTACAGGGCCCCAAAGTCGCCCCTCATCCTGGTGTCCCGAGATTTGCACGGGTATTCTCGGTACCTAAACGTGATGGGTTTAGTGTTTAAACTCGTTTTTCAGGTGCCCTAGATGGTTAGCAACCTAACTGCAAAAAATCACATTCGCACACCGAGGTGCGCCATGGCAACAGAGCCGCAAAGTATACCGTGCAATATGGCTATATGTGGCTATAGAACAGCAAAAAACAGGCCCCTCATCCTGGTGTCCCGAGGTTTGCACGCGTTTTTGGTACCTGAATGTAGTTACTTACTTGTTTAAACACATTTTCCCGATGCCTTACGTAGTTAGCAACCTATTTACACAAAAATCATACCTGCGCCGAGAGATGCGCAGTGGCTACAGGGCCCCAAAGTCGCCCCTCATCCTGGTGTTCCGAGATTTGCACGGGTATTCTCAGTACCTAAACGTGGAGAGTTTGGTGTTTTAACACGTTTTACAGGTGCCCTAGATGGTTAGCAACCTAACTGCAAAATATCACATTCGCACACCGAGGTGCGCCTTGGCAACAGAGCCGCAAATTATACCGTGCAATATGGCTATATGTGGCTATAGAACAGCAAAAAACAGGCCCCTCATCCTGGTGTCCCGAGGTTTGCACGCGTTTTTTGGTACCTGAATGTAGTTACTTACTTGTTTAAACACATTTTCCCGATGCCCTACGTAGTTAGCAACCTATTTACACAAAAATCATACCTGCGCCGTGAGATGCGCAGTGGCTACAGGGCCCCAAATTCGCCCCTCATCCTGGTGTCCCGAGATTTGCACGGGTATTCTCGGTACCTAAACTTGGTGAGTTTGGTGTTTAAACACGTTTTTCAGGTGCCCTAGATGGTTAGCAACCTAACTGCAAAAAATCACATTCGCACACCGAGGTGCGCCATGGCAACAGGGCCGCAAAGTATACCGTGCAATATGGCTATATGTGGCTATAGATCAGCAAAAACAGGCCCCTCATCCTAGTGTCCCGAGGTTTGCACGCGTTTTTTGGTACCTGAATGTAGTTACTTACTTGTTTAAACACATTTTCCCGATGCCCTACGTAGTTAGCAACCTATTTACACAAAAATCATACCTGCGCCGTGAGATGCGCAGTGGCTACAGGGCCCCAAAGTCGCCCCTCATCCTGGTGTCCCGAGATTTGCACGGGTATTCTCGGTACCTAAACGTGGTGAGTTTGGTGTTTAAACACGTTTTTCAGGTGCCCTAGATGGTTAGCAACCTAACTGCAAAAAAACACATTCGCACACCGAGGTGCGCCATGGCAACAGAGCCGCAAAGTATACCGTGCAATATGGCTATATGTGGCTATAGATCAGCAAAAACAGGCCCCTCATCCTAGTGTCCCGAGGTTTGCACGCGTTTTTTGGTACCTAAATGTAGTTACTTACTTGTTTAAACACATTTTCCCGATGCCCTACGTAGTAAGCAACCTATTAACACAAAAGTCATACATGCGCAGTGAGATGCGCAGTGGCTACAGGGCCCCAAAGTCGCCCCTCATCCTGGTGTCACGAGATTTGCACGGGTATTCTCGGTACCTAAACGTGGTGGGTTTGGTGTTTAAACACGTTTTTCAGGTGCCCTAGATGGTTAGCAACCTAACTGCAAAATATCACATTCGCACACCGAGGTGCGCCATGGCAACAGAGCCGCAAAGTATACCGTGCAATATGGCTATATGTGGCTATAGAACAGCAAAAAACAGGCCCCTCATCCTGGTGTCCCGAGGTTTGCACGCGTTTTTTTGGTACCTGAATGTAGTTACTTACTTGTTTAAACACATTTCCCCGATGCCCTACGTAGTTAGCAACCTATTTACACAAAAATCATACCTGCGCAGTGAGATGCGCAGTGGCTACAGGGCCCCAAAGTCGCCCCTCATCCTGGTGTCCCGAGATTTGCACGGGTATTCTCGGTACCTAAACGTGGTGGGTTTGGTGTTTAAACACGTTTTTCAGGTGCCCTAGATGGTTAGCAACCTAACTGCAAAAATCACATTCGCACACCGAGGTGCGCCATGGCAACAGAGCCGCAAAGTATACCGTGCAATATGGCTATATGGTGGGCTATCTATTTTAAGGCCCCTCATCCTGGTGTCCCGAGATTTGCACGGGTATTCTCGGTACCTAAACGTGGTGAGTTTGGTGTTTAAACACATTTTACAGGTGCTCTAGATGGTTAGCAACCTAACTGCAAAAAATCACATTCGCACACCGAGGTGCGCCATGGCAACAGAGCCGCAAAGTATACCGTGCAATATGGCTATATGTGGCTATAGATCAGCAAAAACAGGCCCCTCATCCTAGTGTTCCGAGTTTTGCACGCGTTTTTTGGTACCTAAATGTAGTTACTTACTTGTTCAAACACATTTTCCCGATGCCCTACGTAGTTAGCAACCTATTTACACAAAAATCATACATGCGCAGTGAGATGCGCAGTGGCTACAGGGCCCCAAAGTCGCCCCTCATCCTGGTGTCCCGAGATTTGCACGGGTATTCTCGGTACCTAAACGTGGTGGGTTTGGTGTTTAAACAAGTTTTTCAGGTGCCCTAGATGGTTAGCAACCTAACTGCAAAAGATCACATTCGCACACCGAGGTGCGCCATGGCAACGGAGCCCCAAAGTATACCGTGCAATATGGCTATATGTGGCTATAGAACAGCAAAAATCAGGCCCCTCATCCTAGTGTCCCGAGGTTTGCACGCGTTTTCTGGTACCTAAATGTAGTTACTTACTTGTTTAAACACATTTTCCCGATGCCCTACGTAGTTAGCAACCTATTTACACAAAAATCATACCTGCGCCGTGAGATGCGCAGTGGCTACAGGGCCCCAAAGTCGCCCCTCACCCTGGTGTCCCGAGATTTGCACGGGTATTCTCGGTACCTAAACGTGGTGAGTTTGGTGTTTAAACACGTTTTGCAGGTGCCCTAGATGGTTAGCAACCTAACTGCAAAAAATCACATTCGCACACCGAGGTGCGCCATGGCAACAGAGCCGCAAAGTATACCGTGCAATATGGCTATATGTGGCTATAGATCAGCAAAAACAGGCCCCTCATCCTAGTGTCCCGAGGTTTGCACGCGTTTTTTGGTACCTAAATGTAGTTACTTACTTGTTTAAACACATTTTCCCGATGCCCTACGTAGTTAGCAACCTATTTACACAAAAATCATACATGCCCAGTGAGATGCGCAGTGGCTACAGGGCCCCAAAGTCGCCCTTCATCCTGGTGTCCCGAGATTTGCACGGGTATTCTCGGTACCTAAACGTGGTGGGTTTGGTGTTTAAACACGTTCTTCAGGTGCACTAGATGGTTAGCAACCTAACTGCAAAATATCACATTCGCACACCGAGGTGCGCCATGGCAACAGAGCCGCAAAGTATACCGTGCAATATGGCTATATGTGGCTATAGAACAGCAAAAAACAGGCCCCTCATCCTGGTGTCCCGAGGTTTGCACGCGTTTTTTGTACCTGAAAGTAGTTACTTACTTGTTTAAACACATTTTCCCGATGCCCTACGTAGTTAGCAACCTATTTACACAAAAAATCATACCTGCGCAGTGAGATGCGCAGTGGCTACAGGGCCCCAAAATCGCCCCTCATCCTGGTGTCCCGAGATTTGCACGGGTATTCTCGGTACCTAAACGTGGTGGGTTTGGTGTTTAAACACGTTTTTCAGGTGCCCTAGATGGTTAGCAACCTAACTGCAAAAAATCACATTCGCACACCGAGGTGCGCCATGGCAACAGAGCCGCAAAGTATACCGTGCAATATGGCTATATGTGGCTATAGAACAGCAAAAAACAGGCCCCTCATCCTGGTGTCCCTAGGTTTGCACGCGTTTTTCGGTACCTGAATGTAGTTACTTACTTGTTTAAACACATTTTCCCGATGCCTAACGTAGTTAGCAACCTATTTACACAAAAATCATACCTGCGCCGTGAGATGCGCAGTGGCTACAGGGCCCCAAAGTCGCCCCTCATCCTGGTGTCCCGAGATTTGCACGGGTATTCTCGGTACCTAAACGTGGTGAGTTTGGTGTTTAAACACGTTTTACTGGTGCCCTAGATGGTTAGCAACCTAACTGCAAAATATCACATTCGCACACCGAGATGCGCCATGGCAACAGAGCCGCAAAGTATACCGTGCAATATGGCTATATGTGGCTATAGATCAGCAAAAACAGGCCCCTCATCCTAGTGTCCCGAGGTTTGCACGCGTTTTTTTGTACCTAAATGTAGTTACTTACTTGTTTAAACACATTTTCCCGATGCCCTACGTAGTTAGCAACCTATTTACACAAAAATCATAGATGCGCAGTTAGATGCGCAGTGGCTACAGGGCCCCAAAGTCGCCCCTCATCCTGGTGTCCCGAGATTTGCACGGGTATTCTCGGTACCTAAACGTGGTGGGTTTGGTGTTTAAACACGTTTTTCAGGTGCCCTAGATGGTTAGCAACCTAACTGCAAAATATCACATTCGCACACCGAGGTGCGCCATGGCAACAGAGCCGCAAAGTATACCGTGCAATATGGCTATATGTGGCTATAGAACAGCAAAAAACAGGCCCCTCATCCTGGTGTCCCGAGGTTTGCACGCGTTTTTTGGTACCTGAATGTAGTTACTTACTTGTTTAAACACATTTTCCCGATGCCCTACGTAGTTAGCAACCTATTTACACAAAAATCATACCTGCGCAGTGAGATGCGCAGTGGCTACAGGGCCCCAAAGTCGCCCCTCATCCTGGTGTCCCGAGATTTGCACGGGTATTCTCGGGACCTAAACGTGGTGGGTTTTGTGTTTAAACACGTTTTTCAGGTGCCCTAGATGGTTAGCAACCTAACTGCAAAAAATCACATTCGCACACCGAGGTGCGCCATGGCAACAGAGCCGCAAAGTATACCGTGCAATATGGCTATATGTGGCTATAGATCAGCAAAAAACAGGACCCTCATCCTGGTGTCCCGAGGTTTGCACGCGTTTTTTGGAACCTGAATGTAGTTACTTACTTGTTTAAACTCATTTTCCCGATGCCTTACGTAGTTAGCAACCTATTTACACAAAAATCATACCTGCGCCGTGAGATGCGCAGTGGCTACAGGGCCCCAAAGTCGCCCCTCATCCTGGTGTCCCGAGATTTGCACGGGTATTCTCGGTACCTAAACGTGGTGAGTTTGGTGTTTAAACACGTTTTACAGGTGCTCTAGATGGTTAGCAACCTAACTGCAAAAAATCACATTCGCACACCGAGGTGCGCCATGGCAACAGAGCCGCAAAGTATACCGTGCAATATGGCTATATGTGGCTATAGATCAGCAAAAACAGGCCCCTCATCCTAGTGTCCCGAGGTTTGCACGCGTTTTTTGGTACCTAAATGTAGTTACTTACTTGTTTAAACACATTTTTCCGATGCCCTACGTAGTTAGCAACCTATTTACACAAAAGTCATACATGCGCAGTGAGATGCGCAGTGGCTACAGGGCCCCAAAGTCGCCCCTCATCCTGGTGTCCCGAGATTTGCACGGGTATTCTCGGTACCTAAACGTGGTGGGTTTGGTGTTTAAACACGTTTTTCAGGTGCCCTAGATGGTTAGCAACCAAACTGCAAAAAATCACATTCGCACACCGAGGTGCGCCATGGCAACAGAGCCGCAAAGTATACCGTGCAATATGGCTATATGTGGCTATAGAACAGCAAAAAACAGGCCCCTCATCCTGGTGTCCCGAGGTTTGCACGCGTTTTTTGGTACCTGAATGTAGTTACTTACTTGTTTAAACACATTTTCCCGATGCCTTACGTAGTTAGCAACCTATTTACACAAAAATCATACCTGCGCCGTGAGATGCGCAGTGGCTACAGGGCCCCAAAGTCGCCCCTCATCCTGGTGTCCCGAGATTTGCACGGGTATTCTCGGTACCTAAACGTGGTGAGTTTGGTGTTTAAACACGTTTTTCAGGTGCCCTAGATGGTTAGCAACCTAACTGCAAAAAATCACATTCGCACACCGAGGTGCGCCATGGCAACAGAGCAGCAAAGTATACCGTGCAATATGGCTATATGTGGCTATAGATCAGCAAAAACAGGCCCCTCATCCTAGTGTCCCGAGGTTTGCACGCGTTTTTTGGTACCTAAATGTAGTTACTTACTTGTTTAAACACATTTTCCCGATGCCCTACGTAGTTAGCAACCTATTTACACAAAAATCATACATGCGCAGTGAGATGCGCAGTGGCTACAGGGCCCCAAAGTCGCCCCTCATCCTGGTGTCCCGAGATTTGCACGGGTATTCTCGGTACCTAAACGTGGTGGGTTTGGTGTTTAAACACGTTTTTCAGGTGCCCTAGATGGTTAGCAACCTAACTGCAAAATATCATATTCGCACACCGAGGTGCGCCATGGCAACAGAGCCGCAAAATATACCGTGCAATATGGCTATATGTGGCTATAGAACAGCAAAAAACAGGCCCCTCATCCTGGTGTCCCGAGGTTTGCACGCGTTTTTTGGTACCTGAATGTAGTTACTTACTTGTTTAAACACATTTTCCCGATGCCCTACGTAGTTAGCAACCTATTTACACAAAAATCATACCTGCGCAGTGAGATGCGCAGTGGCTACAGGGCCCCAAAATCGCCCCTCATCCTGGTGTCCCGAGATTTGCACGGGTATTCTCGGTGCCTAAACGTGGTGGGTTTGGTGTTTAAACACGTTTTTCAGGTGCCCTAGATGGTTAGCAACCTAACTGCAAAAAATCACATTCGCACACCGAGGTGCGCCATGGCAACAGAGCCGCAAAATAT